>CM076405.1:10064453-10409453 GCA_038363315.1 Mugilogobius chulae
GATAGTTTATAATGTGTGGAATGTATTGAGTAGGTTGTGTTTGTGTGAGCAAGGCAGTGACATTATCACAACGTCCCATAATTATCCCTGATTGGCCGAGGAACCAGCAGCTCCCTCAAAGCCACAATTAGTCAAGTGCATAAACAGCCCCTATGGGAACGACTGGACCTGTTTGTGCTGTATTGTGTAACAGGCTCCACATAATGTAAATGAAAATCCCTGTAATTGTTTGCGTATGTCCTCCAGAGGTCCACATGGTCAGCCTGTGTAAAGTAAACACACACAGTCAAAGGCAGAGCAGATTTCACTACATATTCGATAAAATAATTCACAGTCCTTTTAATTCTAGTATGTCCATCATTTGAAAAATAAGTTGTTGAGATTCTCTTAACACACTGGGATAAATCAAACTCACTTGGTCATAAGCTTACAAAGACTTTATGATGGGCTCGTACAGGTCACTGCTTTAAAGAAAAACTAACCGCAGAATCAACCTTTTTTCACTGTCACACTGTATATGGGGTCAAGATGGAAACATCTACTGTTTCCAGGCCTTTTTTGGACATTTTTGTCCAAACTGGCTCATTTTGCAATTATATGTGCAAAAACCGAACTGTGTTGCCACAATGGTCAAACTCTGTGCATTTTCAGTTCACGTCGATGTCACATCGCGTCGACGCAACAAACGAGCTGCCCAGGTGGGAGATATAAACTCCTATTTCTGTGGAATTTGTATATCCTCCTTCTGCTAAGGCAAGCTCATGGATCTATTATGGGCAAGCTGGTCACCTGCTGCACATTGACATCATCAGTCATGTAAGCAAGTGGTGCAATATGCAAAGGTGAGCAGGTTCGATCCTTGTTTCAATGTTTCGTTTTTCCACTGACATGTTCACATCATGAGCTCATGTGCTTATGTGACTAAAGCAAAGGCTTCATACATGTGTCTGCAAAGGTAATAAAAAACAATCTTGACGTGTGTTAAAGAAACTCGACCTGTGCACAGCCTCAGAGCTGTGAACTTCTCCTCACGTCAGGATCGCTGCCACACAAAACTCACATCACTCACAAGCTCACTGTACATATTTGGCGCTGTTAATGTCTGTTCACACCCACTGGGCGTCTCCTAAAAGGCCTCCGGGCATCTCCTACATTTACGAGTCTGTTTGAGATTTAGTTAACCTCACTTTAATGAAACTAGCTCCAGCTTTTGAAGATGAATGGTCAAAACCCAAAATATGCCAAATCTAGTGTCAGGTCTGGTGACATCAGCTTTACTGCTCGGCATAAAGTATTTACTCCAAAAATTGTAGGCAGTCTGGTGTTCTTTTATGCAGAGCTTGTTCTCTCTCACACTAGAGTCAATCAGAATCAGAGGCGAAAAGCACGCCCCCACATCAGATCTGTCCAATGAGAGCGCTGGTTCTCACATACTGTATGTGCATCTGTTTTTTGTTTTAAAAGAAGTGCAATGAGAATACGAACTGAAATCAACTGGAAAAAATTAAGCCCGGATCGGATTCGGATCAAACAAGCGGACTTTTGAATTTTCTGGTCTGAATACACCATGAGTGTGCAAAATGGTGCTGAGCCTGCTTCACTTTTGTACCTAAAAACCATGGTTCTGAAAACTTATGATGTGACTTTTGGACAGTTAGAGATGAGATACTTTTTTTCTCACGTTTTGAAAATAAATAAACCCGTTTTAATGATAAAGAAACACCACCAGATATGTTCCTGCAGTGCTCTTCTTTGAAACTATCACACAGAGACTTAATTCTTCCAAACAAAAGCAGCTTGTACTTGTATTGTATGACATGTAAGAACCACGATTTACCTCCGAGCAAAGGAAACTTGACTTAAAACACAAACAACATGAAGAGGAGCCACAGCGGTTCACATGGAGAACAGTAGGTGGCTGTTTTTGTAGACACAGGACCTGCAGGAATAGTGTAATAAAGCCCCTCCCCAAAAACAAGGGTTAACCAACGTCCAACATGAGGTCTGCGCAAGGTCAGAGCGAGGGAGCAGCTCTCAAACACTAATCACAACGCAGTATTTTTAGCTCAAACTACACAGTCTTATGTAATCTGAGACCGACCATCCTTTTTCAGCAGCTTTGCAAACTTTACTTTTACATACAGGCTTAAGCTGAGGAGTCAAAGTTGGATTTCCCAGGTTATTTTAGACGTGTTTTCTTTGTTGCTAAAATATTAATTTCGAAACAGTTCAGGCAGGTTAACTAACTACATCGAACAAAGTGGTAGTAAAAACGGAATAATGATTAGATTCAGGAGCAGGACAATCCAACTTTCTCATCAGCAAACCACGCTTCTCTCGCCTCCTAGGCCACACCTCCAATTACACAGAAGTGTCTAGTTATGCCGTTCTGTCCTATCAACACGTCTTGTCCTCTTGCTGAACACATCTTCATCTACAGGTGGAATTGAATGAATGGATCGCCAAGACAGAGCCTCCATCCTGAGTCTCTCTATTCAACCATCATTCCATCTGTCCATTTATCATCAATAAATATCTTAATTGCATTCTTTTGTTGTGACGGTCCTTGCTAAATGTAGAAGATCAGACTAAAATAACTACGCAAAAAATACCATTCAATTTCTCCTTCAAATTGGCCTGACCTATTTTGCTCCGGTTCATTAGAATAAACCTGTATGCTGATATGATACAATATTAATATTAAATATTGTTTGTAAAACTGATAAATATTGTTTGTAAAACTGGTGGTAAAATCACACCGTCATTGTCGGACATGTAGTAGGCCACTGTGCTTAAACATGAAGAACTGTGGACTTTATGGGACTTGTGGAGGAGTCTTAAGCAGAAGTCCAGCTGCAGACCAATTGGTCGTTTACTTGCTGTCAGAATCAAGCCCGGTGATAAAGGATGGCCGCCGCTTTACGGCAATGGCTGCGCCCAGTGGCGCATTGTTGCGAGTTAGCTAGCTTGAATTTAGCTAACCTCCGTCCACTGAACATGCGCAGTTGTTCTTTCTCTCACGCAGACGTGCATCAGTTGTTCGGGCTCACGTAACACGTGACCCACACTGACCAATCAGAGCGGGAGCTTACTAGAGCGAGCAGAGCTGTAGCCGGAGCTAAAGATTAAAAGCTATTTTTAATGAAACTGAAGACTTTGAACCAAAGTTCATGATGTGAAACTAGGTAAGATTTGTCAAAAAAGTCCAACCTTTTTGAAATGTGTCAGTGATCTGTGAGGCAGTTTGTGAATACATTGTGCTCTATGGAAAAAGGCTTTCTGGACTGAGGGATTTTCCCACTGCAGAACCAATGGACTGCCACTACCTCAACTCGAGACGCTGTTAAGCTAGCAATGTCTTATCCAGATATTTAATAGATCCATGGTCTGATACAGACTGGAAATGGATAGTTAATTGATAGAATTTAGCAAAGACTTCTGGCCTTCCTGGCCCACACTCCATACCAGACGGTGGCGGTGCTATGGCTAATGCTCAGAGCAGCTAGAAAAGACTCTGTGGAGAATTTCAAAGCATTGAATACTCCATATAAACAGACAAATATCTGTGTTACTCTGTGATGTTTCATTTAGCCTTTATAGAAGAAGACTATGGTTAAACTAACTTTAAAAATGCTCCAAATGTAGCGCTAGCTAGCTCGGACTTTTGTTTATATTGCATTCATTAGGATGAGCGTCATTTGAACAGCCCCTCTGGGATAAATAAGAATATTCTCAACACAATTATGTTTAATAAAATAGTTTTCACAATCCAAATACATTTGGGTTACATTAAAGTTTAAACACATGACTTTTGCTTTGTGAGATTTATGAGTTCACAAAAGCCTACTAAGTATTGATTTAAATTTGTATCTTTAGCCATTATAATGCAATGTTTGGTATCAGGACTGGCACCTACCCTGAGACAAACTATCGTATCGGATGACAAAAAAAAGATATCAGCACAACACAATCTAAAACATGTACTCCAAAACCTTCTTGCAGTGCATTACTATAACAAAGTCAACATTTCCTTCAGTGTCAATGCAACTGAAAGCATAAACTGCCTATATTTCCCATTTCAAAGCGATGACTTCCAGCTGCTGCCATACAGTTCCGTATATTACCCAAAGTGACAACCAAATCCTGAGGAAAAACACGACTGTGTATTTCTATTGCTAAAGCGTACCATATTGTGTTTCTCTGTTATTGCTGAGGGCTGGAGACCCCAAAAACTTTCATACATGACCTTTCCTGTTATGTTTCAGCCCACTGATGAACTGTCAAGACGGTTTCAGCGAGAGGACGACGCAAAGACCAAGTGTGGTAGAAATAACTGTCTTTTAATGTAGAGAAACAGCTGCATGCCATGTGTCCTGCTGTAACAGTGTCGTTCTATTGAAATATAAAAGAGCAAACCGCATAGACAGACCACCACCGAGACAGCACGGCTTTCATGTCATAGTTTGGATCTGAATTCTTTGGCTCTGAGTCAAATGTTGCAGCTCATGTCATAAACTGTCTTCATTTATCCTACTATTGCCTCTTGTATGTTTCTGTTTTGAACTGTTTTGTGCTAATCCAGTGTGGCTTTTTATTCGTGTGATGTGTTTTTATCCAATGTTTGTTTGATTGTAGTGTCCTTTTAATTGCATTATTTTAATCTTGCTCCATTTTACCTGTTGCCCTGACAATCGCGACGTCAGACTAGGTCAATCACCACACGCCATGTTAAGGACTGTCCGCATAGTCAGCTCAGTTAGGAAGGAGTTAGGAGAAGGAGCCAGAAAGCTTCCTATAATAGCTCCTTTAGCATAGGAACCTCTTACATCCGGTAAAGAGCGAGGAAACATCCCACAATGCCATGCGCAGTTGGCTCCGACAATGAACGAACATTTCTAACAATATAGAAGGATTATCGGTCGACGTCACTTTTCGCCCTACTGTGCTTGTGTTATGCAGAAAGAGCTCCTCTCCATCTGATACATGGGGAAACGACAGCTAGCTGCTTTCATCAGGTCTGAACCGGTCTGACAGACGTCTGTTGCCTGAGGCTCGAGACAGTGTTTTTCTCAATTACCTGAATGTAACTTTTAAGGGTCGTAGGATCAAATTTCATCCATAAATCTTAGCAGCATAACTTTTGTGTTTTAGTTTGCTGACAACAGAGCTTTTTCAACTTGTTTCCTCTGTTTGTGTCTATGTGCGGAGGCTCTTTCTGTCGGGGTGCGCGCGCATCGCCCGTGTTGAGAAACAAAAAATCCCTCCATGATCTAAAATGGTAAATGGTCTACTTATATTGCGCTTTCTACCTTTTCAGGCACTCAAAGCGCTTTGCAATCTAGTATCCACTCATCCAGTGTACGTGTTTCCCAAACTGATATGTTCATGCGCAGGAAATGCTATTCAAACTCCATCACTTGTCGATGTGACCTCCACAGAGAAGTGAAGCTATATGTACGACTTATTTGGTGATGTTTATGTAATTTTTTGTTTGCTGTTTTCACTAGTGACATGTAAAAGAGGACAATTAGTGTCATCAGAGTCTTAAATGATGCACTAGTTAGAACTTGATCAATTTAAAAGTACACTGAATGTGAGTTCAGTGCGGGTCTGGACTCGCGCGGGTCCCGCAGAACTTAGAAAGTGCTTAAAACCAAATGCGCCCATGTACACGGACTTCCGAAGAGGGTCTGCGGAAAGATTTCCCATGAAGTTTATTTTTCCCGAGACCGCAGCGGGCTGATGCAGCTTTGGGGGGGGGGCGTACACGCAAAATTGAAAATCACCTAAAACTTAGATAATAACGCCAACACTGGATCTCGCGGCCATTCACACTGCACTAGGCAAACTGCACACAGTCACAGACAGGCTGCTTTCTACAAGCACCGCTTATTGACAAATTATAAGTAACTTTTAGTAAGTTACTCCATAAGGCCAATGCAAGAGCCACTCTCACACAAGCAAAGCCGTCTGTGCCGCGTAAGTACCACGGCCAACCAGAGAGAAGAAGGACGTGTTTTCTGCTTTCTGTTTAGAATCACGCACACACCGCCACACGCACACACTCATCGTGAGCAGGGAACTTTGCCACATACATATGTAAATAACGCCAACGGATCACGTAGCACACTGAACATTAAAACAGCAACCTGACGCTTTTCACTGGAGCCTCCCCGCGATGTATTGTCGCTTTATCACTTTACTCACCGCTCAGACGAAGCCAAACTCCTCCAGAGACACGTGGATTTGTCCCGCCGTATTCCGCGTAAACTTCATTGCTGCGGCACCTCCCGCTCTAACTCTGAACCTCCACAGGGTACCTGAGCTGCAGCAGCTCTGAAGGAGTGATGAGGTGATGAACAAAGCCAAAATAATCCATACAGACGTAGTTGTTTAGTCCAAAACGCTCCAGACACGCAAACTACACCGTTGTGCACCAAAAACAAAATAAAACAGCACAGATGCACGGCGCTGTCTGTACAAATAACTCCGTGAAACTTTTGGTTGTCCAACATGGCGGTGATTCAGAGCTCGTCCACGGCGGAGGATTTGTGTTGAAAACAAACACAGCAGCCTTTTATTTTCGCGGTTAAACAGATCTATCGCGATAATAAAGTGATAACCGGCCAAAGTTTGCAGAAGACGGTGCAGTATGCAGCT
Organism: Mugilogobius chulae; assembly: GCA_038363315.1. Lineage (NCBI taxonomy): Eukaryota > Metazoa > Chordata > Actinopteri > Gobiiformes > Gobiidae > Mugilogobius > Mugilogobius chulae. The sequence continues at coordinate 10,071,114 of CM076405.1, forward strand.
ACATCGTAATATTAAAGAATCTGCGGCTGTGGAAAAAAGTGAAACCAAAAACTGTGCACGTATAGCGCCCTCTGCAGGATCGGCGGTGTTAACACAGCTCATGTTGCCACACGGCTTTGGAGATTAATTTGCCTTTTTTATTTGCTTTACTAATGCGAATTTGGACAATATGTACATTTATAAGGGTGGAAATGCAGTTAGAGTTTTAGACTGTGGTAATTTATTTATTATGTGCAAGAAAAGCAAAAAAAAAAATTTAAAATTAAAGAAGATCCAACAACCAAATGGGAGGGCTCACACCGGGGGGTGCACTTGCCCCTCCTGCACCCCTAGTTCCCGCGGTTCTGTTGACCTCTGCTAAATGTGCTCAGTAGGTTTGTACCACCGGACACTCTCTGGATCTTTCATAACTTTTTTGCAAATTTTGCGGGCTAATGCTAACGGCTATAGGAAAACAAACAGGAGAACACTCCGGAGTTCTTCAAAACATACCGGACTAGCTCAGATGCTAAGTGTTTGATAGCACCAATTGCGCTTCTACTAAATATATGTCTATGCACAGAACCAGGACTGTTTACGTTGCATAGTGACCTGTAAATGATTTCCTCTGTACATTTGTATCATGAGGTAATCGGTAATGGTGTAATTCTCCCCACAGAACCAGGCGTTCTGCTGACTCAGGGAAGTGAGCTCAGCCGCACTAAACATGTTTATTTAAATTCAAGGCTCGGGCTTTGTAATTCACATATAATGTATCTTATTGTGTTTGCTTTGTGACGACAGGGCCCTGGAAAGGATACTGGTGATTACATGTGGAGAGTTTGTCAGTTTTAAATGATGTATTCAAGTGCAAACAAACTGAAAACCAGACATTAGGAACAGTTTCCAGGAAGTTCCCAAATCTCAAAGAAAAGAGTTGTAATTAAAGGTCCCATGTAGTATGAATGGACTTTTTTCATAAATTGGTTTTATTGGTTGTTCTCTCATCAAAGTTGCGTTTGGTTTCATTCACCAGTGTTTGAGTTCTCCTGTTCATGTCTAAAAGTGATGGATGCAGGTCTAACATGCTGACGCTCTGAGGTCTAAGCAGCTGGTCTCTCACAGCCGCACACACCAAAAGAAGCCGTACCTGAGTGTGTTTTTCCAGCTGCCTCTGTAATGTGCGGCTCTGAGCTCATGTCTCCACTGTGCTGCTGCTGTTAGCTCATGTCCCGCTCTCCCAGGGACCTCCATGGCATCAGAAAACCCACCACTGAGCAGGTTTACTCACCGTTAAGACGTGAGAAGCAGCTTTAGTTGAAGAGTTTATGCAATACTATTTTCTAATGCAGTTTAGCTCCAGTAGTTTCGATATGACTCAGACTTGTCTTGGACTTGTCTTGGTCTTGAAGGCGTTTGGACTTGGCCTTGTCTTGATCTTGAAGGTGTTTGGACTTGGTTTTGTCTTGGTCTTGAAGGTGTTTGGACTTGGTTTGTCTTGGTCTTGAGGGTGTTTGGACTTGGCCTTGTCTTGATCTTGAAGGCGTTTGGACTTGGTTTTGTCTTGGTCTTGAGGGTGTTTGGACTTGGTTTTGTCTTGGTCTTGAGGGTGTTTAGACCCGGCTTTGTCTCAAGGGCACAAGTTTGGACTCAGCCTTGGATTCAGTATTATCTTGGTCAAGGATGCTTGGACTCACTCTTGTCTTGCTCTGAGCAATTGGACCCGGCCTTATCTTGGTTTCGTTGGCGCGTGGATTTGGTCTTGTCTTGAATTTAATAATAATAATAATAATAATACATTTTATTTATATAGCGCTTTTCTAGACACTCAAAGACGCTTTACATACAACGGATTTGGTCTTTTCTTGTTTCGAGGGCACTTGGACTCAATCTGGTCTTGATAGGCCCTGTCCCATTTCTCTCACTTGCACTTGTTTTTGGCCCTAGCACTCGCTTTTGTGCGTTCATGTGTAAGGAAAGTGTGTCCCAATGTGTTTAAGACCAAGAGGGAAGTGCCCTTTGACCCTTAAAATGATTCCTTCAGACCAAGGGAGGTCAGGAGCTGACTTGGAGTCGAGTAATTTCAGCAAAAGGAAGATGGTGTCTGGACACGCTGGAAAAGAAGTGCACAAATGTAGGTACATTTTTACATTAAATTCGTGTGGTTAAATTGTTACATTCACTTAAGCAGCGTAGTAACGTTACATTGTTTCGTCATTTAATTTTCACAATAGGATGCATCACGTAACATCAAACCATTCTAAACAACTTATCGATTGAGGTGGATTTAGGCATTCCGTGCTAGGTACTGCCAACTACTGCACTGGGGGTGGAATTTTAGGCCTAGTTTATAAGACAACGTTCCCAAGAAAACCGTCACAGTCGTAACGTTTTGTGCTCACAGTTTACATGGTGTCGTGGCGAGCTAATCTTCCTTTACATGGAAACGTAGATAGACCCAAAATGGTGTAGTTCTTATGCCGCGTCAGGAGGTGGCGGTATTGTGCTAGGACTCCAGATGACGTTACCGTGAACCCACGCAGCCTATGATAACACGAGCATTGACAGGTTTACAAGTTCTTCATATTAATAAAATGACAAACGAAGCAACAAGGACCAGCGCGCGAGCAAAAAGGGAGATTGCTTGCTGGAAACAAACACGGAGTTTACACCGCGATGTCTCCACTGAAAGTTCTCGGTGAAACTACCTCTTGAATCGTATCCAGTGGAACGCTGATTCAATGAACACGGAGCTCGTTGTCGTGTAAAAGAGAAGCCAATTTGACATGGAAACGTCACGGATTTGTGAAAACTCATTGTCGTATAAACTGCCCCTTAGTGGTGTCACATTTCTTAGGGAAAAAATCTTCACTTGCACTTCCTTCAATGATGGGACTTCATTGTGGAGGGAAGTCACTGGAGTGTTCTCAGAGCCTAGTGAGAAAAATAAGACTGATCCTAGTCTTGTCTTACATTTGGTCTTGTCTTGGTCTCAAGGGCACTTGGACCAGCTCAGTCTTGAGGGTGCTTGGACTCACTCTTAGGGGCCAAACACACTGCACGAGGATTTTGGAGCGGAACGGCAAGCAAAGTGCCTCGCGCAGGCAGGCGCCTGGCTCGTTTCACTTATGCGCCTTTACACTTTTTTTTTCCTTTCAAAAACTCACGCGTCTGACCTGACCAGCCCATAGAGATGATAAAGTCAAACATATATGACCAACGCCCCAAACAGACCACACGCGTGAGCGAGAGGCGCGCGCCCTCGGCGAGCAAGTTGCTTGGCAGAGAGAGTAGTGATAACACACCGGGAGCGAGGGGAGAGAAGCGACTTCAGCTGCTGCCTCTGTCTCCCTATGAGGAAGTCCACAGCAGAGCACAGATCATAGAAGAACTCCACTTAAACAAAAGTTGGTCATGTATGTTTGTCTTCATTATCTCTATGGGATGGTAGTCAGACGCGTGAGTTTTTGAAAGGAAAAAAAGAAGTGTAAAATCCCTGTCAGTCCGAGTCAGATTTTCCTTCTGATGTTTTATCAGTGTGTGATGAGCTATAGTGGTGCTGGTGTCTTTAAAATGCATCAATACAGACAGATTTTCTGTGCAATTTGATTGAAAACCGCTTCACTGCGCGAGCCTCAAGCCTCAAATACGCTCAGAGCCTATTTTGGGTTGGCGCGGCTTTGGCTGCGCCTTGGGGCGCGCGGCTGCCCTGCGCTTTGGCGTGCTGTGTGCAAGGTCTGACCCACAGAAGTAGGTGCGTAAGTGAAACGAGCCTGGCGCCTACCTGCGCGAGGCACTTCGCTTGCCGTTCCGCTGCAAAATTCTCATGCGGTGTGTTTGGCCCCTTAGGCTCGGTCCTGTCTTGGACTTGGTGGTCTGACACAGAGACAACATTTCATTAGCTTCATGCTCAGCTAAACTTGCACCAGGAGACAGAGAATGAGTTCATTCACGGTCCCAGCGCAGCGGCCTGTTCTGGTCTGGTTTAGTTCTGCTTTAGTCCTGGTTTGGTCCTGCTTTAGCATAGTTTACCCTGAGTTCATATAAGGCCCCAGCAGAGTGTCCTGCCCCAGACCCAGTTTGTAACAAGCACTGCACAACTCAAAACTATTTGAATCAAGATGAGAAGAATGAACTAAAAACTGTCTTAATTCAGTTTCACCTCGATCAGACTAGTTTAAATCCAGTTTACATAAGACACTAAACTGATTAAACCAGAGTGATGTGTTCCAGTCTGCTCTTGCCTGATCCAGAAGTGCAAATATTGGCTGTTAAGTTGTCCAAAACACCATAATCCAGAGAATGGACATAGAGTCACTACAAACACATGTTCATCATCTCACACCCACAGGTTCAGCTCTGCACAGAAAAGCTTCATTACTTGTATTATGGGGACTATTTTCTCAAACCTGTAGACTCCAAAAACAACGAGCCAAACTAAATGATGAGGGTGTGTAATCTGACAAACTTCACCTGTGCTTTTGAGGGAATGTTTTATGAAAGATCTGAGATGAAGTCTTTTTATTACACGTCTCAAAACAATCATTAAAGCCCCAAATCCCCCGGCTCTGAGGAAACAGTGAGAGGATGATGTGTGCCAGTCCAAACTGTGGTGAGTGAGTGGGCCTGTTCTCTCACATTACTCACACTATGACTTCAGTAAAGCTGCAGGTCTGTGTTTGAGATTGGTCTGTTCCTCATACAAAGTGGTTTATTTGGGTTTCATTTGATCTTAAATCTATTGAGTGTATTTAGAATATGAACTATGATGATGAAATAATAACTGCTTTACACCAATAAAGAACAAGATTGAAAATAACAGGATGTAGATCAGAGGTTACCCCTCTGCCTTTATTTCTGAAAAGAATGATTTTTGAACAGGGAACCTTTATTCCCTGGAGAGCTACTTTTACCCAGAAGGACATTTCTCCTTTGCATTGACCCTTCCCTCAATCAGGCCGTATACATAGAAGCCAGGAAAACTGGATAACTAGCCTAGTCCAATTTAAACCAGTTTTCCAAACTGCATGTAAACTCTTGAGGAAGTGTAAACTAGTTTTGGGAAAACCAATTGGCACATGTGGTCTCAACCGACTGTACAAGTAGTCTGATTTCAGACAATTGGTCTGAAAATGTAACTGAGCATGCTCACAACCACTGCCTACATTTCAACAATAAAGTTCACATTTTTACAACAAAAAAGCTCCTGCAAAAAGTGGCAAACGCAGCCACATGTTTAACTACATGTTTAACCCAGTCCTATATGTTTAACACTGTCTTATATGTTTAACACTGTCTTATATGTTTAACACTGTCCTATATGTTTAACACTGTCCTATATGTTTAACACAGTCTTATATGTTTAAAACAGTCCCACATGTCCCAGGAAGATCAGTGTGTAATTTTACAGACAATATTAAAACATTTATTAATAATAAACAACATTCAGGTTAAATACAGTCTGAATCATGCAGTAGTGAATCTGACACAGTAGGAGATGTCTCTCCAGTGTAATTGGTTTACTCTCTTGCATGTAAACAGGAGCAAAACTGGTTCGACCAGGAAAACCAAATAGAGTCCGGTTTCTAGCCTCCCTGTATTTACACATTTACATGTACAAGGAGGATGTTTTCAAACGTTTATTATAAATTACTTTTAAAAGCCCTATGGAGATTTATAATTGGAGCTGTACTTCCTGAACCAACTGGAGCGGGTGATGAGTTCTATTAGACCAGTGTTTTTTAACCAGTGTGTCGGGAAACACTAGTGTGCCTTGAAAATGTGTCAGTTTTCAATATTCAATCTATAAAACAAGCTTAATCAGATTTGATTAAATGATTTACAGTTTGGGAGTGTTTGGAAGAACTTTGACATTAGGCCTACTAAAGAAAGAAAGCATCACCATATGCATTTAAAGAACTATTTAAACATTTTGTGTTCCAAAATAAATGGCGTGGCCACATTGAATAGACATGTGCCGCAAAAAGAAATAAGCAAAAAAGTGTGGTGTGACTCAAAAAGTTTGTGAAAGACTGTATTAGACCTACAGAATGTTACACTTTTCTCTATAAAAGGCACCAGAATGAAGCCAAAAACACACTTCTTCACGATGCCACGATTGTCCAACCAGAGAGGGATTGAGCTATGGACGCTGTTGTCTTGTGTCTCCAGGGTGTTTGGAGTCACCGCTCTACCATTAGTCGTCTTGTTCCTCTAACGACCGCCCTCGTACTGGTGGCCCCCGTGTAACGACCGCTGCACAAGACCAACCGCCCCGCACAACTCTGTGACAGGTTCAGCCTCCACCAGGTCCACAGCCGAGACCATTGGGACACACCACAGGCCAGTGTCGGTCAGAACCATCTGTAATTGCCTCCGCGCTGATGTATTCGACCATATGGGCCACATGTTGGATCAGTGCTTAGAGCTCGGGTCCAATGGTGCACTCACATCGTCGTTGGACTTTGCAGAGTGGTCCCAAGTCATGTTCAGTGATGAAAAAATGTTCCAGTGCTTCAGAGCAGATGGCTGAGATTGGGTGTATACAGGAGACACTGGTGGAAGAATGGATCAACTCAGACACTACTGCTGATCCATGAGGCTGAATAACCTCTGTCCAGGAGCCAACAGGGTCAACGTGAACTATTGACAGTCTGATGTCACTTTGGTTTGGGGGTTGCTCTATTGTTTGGTTGTGTTATTGGACTGAAAATGTGTAAACGCCACAAGAGTTGGCCTGAGGATTAGAAATGTATGTAGGGTTCATATGAAACAGACAGATCTAAAAAAAATTACGTATCTACACATGTTATAGAGCAAACCTGAAGTCTGTAATAAGCACATTCCCACACTTACATTGCTACATCCTGAAATCAACCAATCCTTTCTCCTCCTCCTCCACCGCAGCAGCAGAACCTCCAGCCTCCTCATCCTCCTCCCTCGGGGCCGTACGTCTTCACACGACTGGATCCTGGGTGAGTCCGGGGTCCGTGGCAGTGATTTATGGCCCACATGTTGAAACAGTTTAGGCTGGACTCCAGGAGGTCTTTTCCAGTGCTGTCGCTATAGGAGCTGCTGAATGAGCCAAATATATAGCACATTCTGGAATCGATCCCATTCTTAAAGTGAACAGTCATATTTGTTACAGGACAGGGAGGACATGGAGTGTAGCAAGAGTTTAGAAAGTCAGGTTTTAATGAAAGAAGTTTAATGTCTATGCACAGGGTTTAATCAGCTAAATACTACTAATCTGTGGTAACCTAGTTTATTTTTTTTTATTTATTTACCTTGCAGGAGCCAATAACAAAAATGTTAATTCATCATGCCATGAAGCTCAACAGTGATATTTTTAAACAAGCTAGTAAATATTTGAAATCTTCCTTGAGGCTAATCATCTTGTAAGGAACGAACATAAGACCTACAAATTATTATTATTTTAAAATTAGTTTCTGAAATGTTTTAAATGGAAAACTTTGTGTTTTTTAGACTGAAAACATCTGTATTGTGGGTGACCGTTCATCTGTTGCTTCTGGATCACTGAATCCCAATATGAACTCCCACAGGGATTGTGAAAAGAAAGAAATAATATTAATAACACTAATATTACTGGCATTAAAAGTTTGAAAACTTTGTGATGAGCATAAGACATACAGTTTGATTTACAACTTTTTCTGAAACATTGTGTGATTTATAAAAACATTCTGGTGGCTTCTAAGTGTGACCGGTGTGGTTTTGCCTCTCTGCGTTGTGTTGTGTCCGGAGCGGGAGTTGAACCCGGGTCTTTCGTTTTGCAGGCGACCGACAAACACGTTGAGCTAAAGGAAATGCTCCCATTAGCCCAATCTGCCGGTCCTGATTTTATACCTGAGAGGGTGAGTTTATCCCTACACCACCACACACTTCACCGACCTGGTCCCTCGTGTGGGTTTACACCGGTTACATAAGTCTTACATTTTAGACTGAAAACCATGTTCTGATTTAGCACAGTGATTCTCAAACTGGGGGCTGCGAAGAGTGGGTCTGGTCACCACGCCCTCCGCCTGCGTTTCAGACCAAAATACATCGTACCGACCAATCAAATTAGCTTATTAGCGTGACGCAGATGAAACAAAGGAGCTGATTGGTCGTCTGTCATTTAGACCTAAATCTAATTTCACTCACCTCACAATAAAATTGTTTTTTGCTTCTCTCATTGATTCTGCAGAAATCCGCTATGTTTTTCAGTTCCACGTGATATTTTTTTCATGTATTTTTTCCGTCGGGAGCAGCCATGTTGGTTGGCTAATTCATCTGTCAATCACAGCTACAGAAATTTGAAAGAGGGACACGGTTCAGGCAAATCATTTCCCGGTTCTCCTGATTCTCCTCCACATTTGTCATATTTACTGGACAAACTTCACCAAAACAACCAAACTGAGTAAAAACAAGCTAAATGTTTGTGAAATCTCAAACATCTCATGTTTACTATGTTTTAGTTAAACCTGTCAGATGCTCTTTAACACTTTTCAAATGCATAGATAGATACAAACTGGTCTACAGAAGATTATATTTTATCACTTTATTGTTGCCTACATGTTGTGTTTTGGATTGCAGGTGCCTGAGAATCACTGAGTTAGCACACAGCTGCTGAGCCTGAAACATGCATTTAAAGGAGACCAAGTATGTCAAATGTATTTTCTACGTTTTGAACCTTGTTCTGCCATCTCTCATCTTTAGTTTACTCAGTTGTGTTAGGAACGACTCCTGCAGGTTGAGTAGGTGAGCCCTGTCCTCACCTACCACCTATCCCCGCCACTTGTCTGTGTTTAATTGTGATTTTTTTTTTAATATTCAGATTGCAAATGAAGCATGTGTGGTAGTGATGGGCTAAACGAGCCGAGGTATCGATACATGTGCTATGCGCTGAGAGCGAGGCCTCAGCCGAGTTGTGTCACCGAGCGCATCGCTTTAAGAAAAGTCACGTGACCAACGCAGTTACGGTATCGAAAAGTATCATTCTGTATCACGTGTCACTGAGGCACCAGCTCCATACAACACCAGAGAGCAGCAACGAGCGTCAGAGGAGGCACTGCTTCACATGGCCTCTTGGGGAAAAAAGAACAATAAAACCAAATAATAAGTTCTTTTAACATGTAAAATATTAAATAAATGTTTTCTGAGACGATTTCCCTTGATTTTCTGTGAATGTTGTGATGTAAAAACGCAAAAATAACCAGGATTTGCAAACACAAATATAGTGTGGTTAATATTATATGGTTCTCCGCACCTGAATGACGTCATTAGTTGCGTGGCTTGACTGGCTAGGCTGTAGGCTGCTGATTCTGAGTACAAAGTGTCGCGGGTTCAAGACCCGTGGTGGTATTTTTCTCCACTTTAAACTCATGTGTGGAGACCTATATTCATATAAATGTATAATATTATGTAATTTCAACGTTTCATATGCAAATGTTTCAAGCACAATGTATAAAACGTTACATAATATATGTTAATTACATAATATATATGTTACACTCAATTGTTCATATGTGAAGAAAAAAATATCTACGACGTTCTTTTGTAATTGGCTAAGGCTGCAGTACATTTTTTAAACCACCAGATGGAGCCTATACACATACCAACACAGTGTGATCTAGTGTCGACACAATAAGGGAAAAGTGTGATACACACCTTGAGGCATCATCTACCCATCACTAAGGTTAAAGGGGACCTATTATATCAAATTCACATTACTAAGTTTTTAACCTTGTTATAATAGCCTATCATTAGTTTACTCAAAGTTATATTTGAATTGATTCATGCATGTTTGAGTAATCTTGTTTTGTTCTTCAGCTGGAGCTCAACTGTTCTCACCTACCACCTATCCCCTCCCACTTGTCTGTATTTACTTGGTATAATTCGAAAGATTAATACTATTAATACTCAAAATGAAGCATAAATGGTTCAAAACTGTCCCAGAGCCACTTTCCGACAATAATAATTAGTTATTTAAAATCTGTTGCTTTTTACAGTTACATTTTAAAATGAAGAGGCGGGGCTTATCAGTTCTGTAGTTTTGCACAGAAAGTAAATGGACCTCTTTATATTTCTAAGCTGTTCTATATCAGTGCTGTGATTTAATACATTTTTGGCGATAATACATTGGTTTCCATGGTAACAACATATCTAATGATCTTTTTCTCAATATTATTTTTTCAATTATTGTAATAGGTTTGACCAACTTTTTCACCTTGTTTATGGAAAAATTTTTTAGATAGCCTAAACGTTTTCTTTGAGTGAAGATTTGTGATTTCCCATTTCTGTCACAGCAGCAGACTTTGGATTTTGGACAGATTCCTTTTGGTTCCAGAAGAAATCCTTCGCAGCTGCAATATTCCAGCAAAGAAACCCAACTACATAATGATTCAGCACATTTGACCACAGTCTTCTCCCACAATGCATCTGTGTACACAAGCGTCACTTTGAATTTAAACATCTCATTCTTACATAATATTTAAGAACGTTACATAAGACTTCTTCCTCTGTCCCGTCGCTTAACTTGTCCAAGCAGTTTATTTATTATTTCAGTAACGCAGCACCTCCAATGAAATAATAGACTTCGGCTTAATTACAGTCACATTGTAAATCAGGCTCAGGTTTAGTGGCAGCGCGCCGCCAAAGAGAACGGCACATGTGGTTTGAATTAATGACAAAAGCACCACTCCCTTTCTTCTGGGCAACAATAGCTCTGGAGCCGGAGAACGGGACAGGAACAAGGCCGTGTTTCACCAGAGGTTTTATTGGAGTTCAGCGCAAACCAGTCGCACGTCATGACAACAGTTTGAAGCAAATTCATTGTAAATACAGGCAAATGTTCTCGAAGCTGGTGTGATCAGGACTGAAACACAAACTTGTACAAAATGGAAACCAGATGGTAGAAGAGAAAGGCATCAGAGACGTTTCATTACAGCCCGGCCAGATCAGGCAGAAGCATGAGAGCAATATCATCGGAGCCAAAATCTTTAACTTTTGCTTCTGAAAAACAAATGTTAGGGCAGATGTTTCTGCGTTTCATTGATCCAAGTCAAACTGAAATTCTTTAGCCTCCCATTGTTTTCGAACAAATCTATTTTATGGAGAAAATATTCATTTAGAACAGAGGTCTGCAATCTTTTACAGCAAAAGAGACACAAAATCCCGAAACTAAACAAAACAAACATAGACAGCTAAGTGAAACAACACAATATTTAACAACATAAAGTATAACGTGAATTCACAAAACGATTTTGATGGCAAGACTAATCAGTCTGTTTCACTTTTTCATTATGCAATGCACCTGTGCAGTTTTGCGAAAAAAAAAGGGAACTCCAGATATGGTCGTTAATACATTAGGAAATTACTAAATATCCGGTTTGTTTACACAAAACAACTGCTACTTTAAAATAAAAACCTACTGTAAATGGAATAGAATAGCACAGGAGGCTCTTAAAACTGTTTTGTTCCTCATTCTCAATCCAATCAAAGAGCCGCACTGACGTGTTTAAAGAGCTGCATGTGGCTCTTGAGCCGCAGGTCGCAGACCCCTGATTTAGAACAATATTCTCCAATAGCTAGTAGACATCGAGATTGTCCTCCATTATGTTATTGTCATACCTGACCAGTGTTTTTAGCCACAAGACTCATCAGAAAGTTGCATCTTTAGTCCTGCTTCTTCTAAACACTCCCAGAGATCCTGCTCTGAGAGTTGAACGCTGTCTTAGAGCTCATCCACCCACTATGAAAGAAAAGTCCACAGTGTAGTGTATTCTAGTGAGGGACAATGTAAACCTAATGTTGGAAGCATTGGATTAAAGTAAACTAGCGTTTTGACATTCATGTCCTCTAGTACATTCAACACTAAAAAAAGGCAACATATACACATGTTTTCACTTACTGTTGATTTGAAATGTTACAATGGCAGTAAAACAAGAGTACTATGATCCGCTCTATTAACAGCATTAAGCCTACTACGTATCTGTCGTGTGTTGCATTCATTGCATTTGTGTATTTCAATAAAAGAACATCTGTAAGTAAACAGACAGAAGAAGAGTTCCATTCATCCAAACTGAAGGACTAGCTTGAACATGTTCAGCTGTTGTCCTTTAGTCTCTCAGTGTCTCTTTGTGTCCACTCCTGGAGTCACTGTCTGACTGTCTGTCTGATGATGGTGGTAGTACGGTATCCCAGGAGCCCCGGCGGTCCCTGGAGCTCCAGGAGGCCCAGCAGGACCAGGTTTTCCTCTGGGTCCTGTTGGTCCAGAATGTCCTCTGGGACCTTCAGGTCCACGTTCCCCCTTTGGTCCGTTAGGTCCTGGAGGTCCTTGTATGCCGGTCTGACCAGCATCTCCTTTCTCTCCTCTCTCACCTTTGGGGCCAGGTAGGCCTATAGCTCCTTTGGCTCCCTTCACTCCTGCGGCTCCTTTTGCACCGCTGGGGCCTGGCTCTCCAGGAGGTCCCTTAGGTCCTGGAACGCCCCTCTCTCCCGGAAGTCCTCGCCCTCCTGTAGGTCCTCGCTCTCCTTTACCTCCACTTAGTCCAACTGGACCCTTAGCACCACTGTCCCCTTTGAAGCCTCGAGGCCCTGGAGGTCCTGGAGCACCTGAGGGCGTCACAAAGGGATTTTCAGGAATGATGTGGAAAGATGTTTATTTCTCTGTTCTGCTTAATATGTTTTATTCAATGTTATCTACTGTCCAATCCTCCTCAGTTCTCCTGCCATGTCACTGACCTTTGACTAAACTTCACTGACCTTTGACAACAGTAAACTTTACCGACCTTTGACTATGGTAAAGTACACTAACCTTTGACTACAGTAAATTTCACTGACCTTAGAATACAGTAAACTTCACTGACCTTTGACTATGGTGAAGTTCTTGATGAGTTGTGTGTGGTGAACATCCACCAGCTTCAGCTCCTCCATCACCATGGACAGGTTTCTGACGTCCACATCCAGGCGAACGTTAAGCAGCAAGTTCTGTTGTCTGAGTGAGTCGGCCAAGTTCAAGAGCAACAGCACTGTGGTGTTCAGACTCTGGGGAAGAACAAGACAATTACACACTCCAGTACTGCTGCTTCGGATTTAACAAACATCTTTCCACAGTGTCAGGACTCTATCTGGTGTGATTGTGTTGCGAGGTACCTGCAGGTCTTCAGTCTGGCGGCCCAAGCGGCTCTGGCAGGTGGAGCTCTCGATGCTGATGTATTTGTACATGCTCTGCACGTGGCTGACTGTAGCGTTGATGCTGGACGAGATGGTGTCTATCTCCATCTCGATGGAGTTCAGACGACCGTCCAGAGCAGAGAAGCGCTCCCCTGTGCGGTTCTCGTAGTACCTGACAACCACCACAGGAATGACTTAGCTAGTGATCGTCTGATAGTTGTACAAGATATATACAGTATTTATGGACTGACTTTGAATGGTAGTGAAGGTCATGCATGTTCTCCTCGTGCTCATCCATGAATGAAGTCACATTGTCCAGTTGCATTTGGAGATTCATCACCTGAAATGAGAAGCACAACTATTTGTTAAAATATTCAGTGTATGCAATCATTTATTTCAGGTTTCTAGATAAATAATGTATCATAATATTCTTTTACTGGGTTAGAAATAATAGAGAAACATGTCCAAGTCAAGTCCCAAGTCAAAGAAAGACTAGTCCAAGTTGAATCTTAAAGGTGCATTGCGTAAGTTAAAATGTTCAATATTACGATATATCAAATTACCGTCCATTGGCACTTGCCTGGATGTGCGCCATGATGTTCTGTAAACTTACCGAGTTTGCCTCTGTAAGCGCAGACAGGCTCATAAATGTGAGTGGTGCGGGTCGCATTTTCCCGCGCTCGTCCTCCTTCACTGGATTATCGTCATTATTTCTATTTATTTAGCAAAAGCTCTCGGTTTTATACAATGGACGGCTGTTGTAAAGGCTGTTTAATGAAAAATAAATTAAATAATCATTGGTAAATACTGCCATCTAGCTTCCGAACCCCCGTAACACACGGAAGAATTCAAAACAACTAGCCCACCGTAACAGCATGGCATGAAGCCGAGTGCAGGACCGAGGAGCACTTGGACATGTTTTTGAGAAAGAGGAATTGTGCTGGAGATCAATAAGACGTTCATCTGTGATTATTTTCATTTGAAGGTAAGACTCTCAGGCCTGTCAAAGTACATCCACATTTAGACACAGATTTAGTAGCTTAGCGCTTAGCTGTTTGTCTTGGTAAGGTTTATGTTTTATTAGAGTAATAAATTGCCATTGAGCATTTAGTTTATGACAAATGAGGCCTGTAAAAAGCTTGTTTACAATTTTCTCTCACGCTAAAACAAAGCTTTTCCTCAAACTCTCAATAATCTTTTCTTGTGTAACTTTTGGAGTTTGTAAACTGATCATTCAGTCAAAAAGAACATAAATAAATAGCCAGCATTTACTTTTTCATACAAAAACCTTTGTCTTCTTAAGTCAGAAAACATTTAGCAGAAAATAACGATGTGTCAAAAGAATCTTTTCAGCCGTAAAATACGTCTTCAGCTGCTGATAGTAGGGAGGGTGCAGTGCCACAAAACGCCAAAGATGGCGCCCTTGTTCAAAAACTTTGCAACTTACGCCATGCTCCTTTAAAGCTAAAGAGAGACAAGTCCAAATCAAGTCCTGAGTCAAAGAGAGATAAGTCTGAGTCAAGTCCCAATTTAAAAGAGACAAGACCAAGTCCAATATCAATGCCCCAAAGAACTCCTGGTCCAAGTCAAGTCACAAGTTTTAGTCCATTTTAGTTTGTCTGGTAGTGAGTAGACCCATTCACACAAGAGTCGACTTCTTTAGATGTGTGTGTGTGGAGAAAGACCTGCTGCGTGAGGTCGTAGAAGATCTCCGTAGATATGGCGATCCGCTGCTGGTCGGCCTGGATGTTGTTTTGGAGGAAGCGCATGTTCTGGGTGGTGGTGCTGGTGTTGGATTTGATGGCACTCAGGACTTTGGTGTAGTTCTGCCAGTCTGAGGTCAGCTTCTGCAGGACCAGAGTCTCCTCGTCTGCCTTTCTCTGGAGAGCATCGATCCACAGGGTACTGCACAACAAAAAGAAATGTGTATCTTTTGGCTTGAGCTAGCTCCCATTAGCTCAATTGTGAACTTTCAGAGACGGTTTCTCAGTCAGAATGCATTTACAAACGTGGATGACCGCGAAATGTTTTAAATTCTGTTCACGTTTTGAGACTTTAAACTCTGCATCAATCACAAACACAGTCTCCGGAGAAAACGTAGATATACAACAAAACGTCAAAAATGTATGATAAGGACGTTTTCACACATTTGTTTTATCGTCAATATGTTAGAAAAGCCCAAACATAAAATAACCATGAATTTTGGTTGAAGCCACATGGTGACATTTTCTTTGAGTTTAACAGATAAGTCTAGGTTTCTAAGGTACTACAATGTATAAGTTTAGGACTGGGGCTTGGGTTAGGTTCAACCAGAAGCTTGGGTCCTCTACCAAGAGGTCAGGGAGCTTGAGGGTCCAGCGCAGTATCCCTGCTGTTCCTAGGACTGCACTTTTCTGGACTGAGAAGTTGAATGTATTTCCAGGGATCTGTTGTAGCCACTCCTCCAGTTTGGGGGTCACCGATCACCAGGAGCACCACTGTTGCCTTTATCTTTCAAACCTTCTCCAGTTCTTCTCTGAACCCTTGGTATATCTGTAGTTTCTCATGCTTCTTCCTCCATCTTGAGATCAGATATTGGCTTCATGATATCGATTCAGCCGATCTCATTGTTTTATTATAATGAGACTTCATTTACTGGCTGGTGCTGATCCAGAACATCTCAAAATGTTTGACATTTTATTCAAATTAAGTCGTTAAGTTGTGACTTGCACAATAAACCACCGTTACACAACACTTAAGGACCAAATTGCTTATGTTTTGATATGAAAAAATAGAAAATTCAGTCTTTGCATAAGCATCGTTTGATATCGGTACTGAAACTGAAAAAGCTGGATTGGTGCGTCTCTAGCCACATCCACCACCACGGCTTTCGTCTGCTCTTTGTCCACTACGATGTCTGGTTGGTTCGCCATTACCACACCACACCACACCACTATACTATACTATACTATACTATACTTACATACGTACATACGTACATACGTACATACATACATACACATATGCTCAGAGAGGAGCTGGAGAAGGCTTGAAAAGTGAAGGCAACAGTGATGTCTAAACTGGAGGAGTGGCTACAACAGATCCCTGGAAATGCATCAGACATCTCAGTCCAGTCCTAGGAACAGCAAGGATACTGCGCAGAACCCTCAAGCTACCTGGCCCGAGCTTGGAAAGTGGATGAGACCACCCGCGAAGGGTGAGAATCATCATTTGCATCAGGGTATTGCTGGGTTTCAGTCACGTGACCTGGGAGATGCACAAAATCCAACTTGGGGGCAGGAAGCTCTGGTTCAAAGTACAACGCAATGAATGACAGAGTACTTCAAAGTCTTAAATTTGCCAGCACAGACACGTCACATATAGGATCTGACCCCTACACTTTGAAATGGTTCATATAATTTATATGATTTCTCAGTGGTGAAGCCTTAAATGATCTTGTTCTGCAGACGTCCTACTGCTTGATAAACGAGACCCATATAGTTTGTGTTAAGATGTAATCCTGACTACCTCAGAGCCACAGTAGTGTTGACTTGTGCAGCCAGAGCCTTCACATCCTCCTGATCCTCGGCTAAGTTCTTCATTTTCTCCTCCGTCTCTTCGATCACATCTCTCCAGCCCTGCACCTGGTTGGAAAACCTCTCCAACGTCTGGTTCAGGATCTTAATGGCTCTCAGGTGGTTCTGCACATCTCGAGTGAGGCGAGAGCTGGCCGCCTGCAGGTTGGCCTGGGCCTGAGACGACTGGTCCAGGAGCTAGGACAGACATGAGACAAACATTATGTAGTCAGGTTCTGTTTGGTTCTTTTTGGTCCAAAGTGCTTGCCATACCTGCTCTTGTCCCAGGATCATTCTCTGGATATCCTCGAACTCTCTTTTCAAGCGACTGATCTCTTCGGTGTACGTAGCCACATCTAAACATCCGGAGCAGTTTGAAGCCACGCTCAAATCTGCAAACAGTAAATACACAAGAATAAGAAGCAGTTCAAACCAGGCTAAAACAATAGCCGTACTTCAACAAATAAGTTATAGGTCTCCTTAAAGCAGACGTGTCCAAAATATTTCCTAAATAACCAGACCTCAACTGGGCCTTACAAAAAATGTAATAGACATTTCCAAGACTTTGAAGTTGCAAAAGCATTCAAAATTAGGTTAAACTGTGTTTATTCTTGTTATTCACATTGCTCAAACATACAATTTTCAGATCAAAAATACATTAAATACAGAGTCAAAATTATAAACAATAAGTGTCGCTGATTAAAAGACAGACATGGTGGCCAGATGAGATATTTTTGATATACTGTACCTTACAGTCTGGATTTTCCAGGCCAGCTCACATGTGGCACCATTATAAAAGTGTAAATTAAAAGTTTAAATTGCAATTTTTTTCTGGCCTTGATAAGACCGGAGAGGGCAGGAAGCAGTTTTTATATTTCACTCATTTAAAAGTGGTGACTTTTGGAGTGTCTGACATCATCTTTGCAATGCAAAATGAAACTGCAGTAAACAAAGTTCATTTACCCGCCATCCACCTGATTGAAATAACATGGCCTGTAGAATGCTGTGATGTAAAACCAAACTAGTGCAGGGCTTTTCAATGATATTTTTCACCACAAACGTATGTTTTATATCCAACACCCACAAACAACCCAAAATAATTCTATTGAAGATAAAACCTTTCACATAAGTCACACACTTTGTAAGAGTCGTGTAACTGCGATAGTAATGGCTGGAGCAGGATTTACCTTCAGGCCCTGCTGCACTTTGTTGATCTTGTTGTAGTAAATGGTTTCTTCCACAGACAGGTTTTCCACTTTTTGAAAACTAAAGAGGAAAAAGAAACAGTTAGAATGACTTCACTGCAGGCAAATAGTCCAAACAAGTATTTATAACTATTGATGTAAAACTTTACAACATTACTTATTTTCATACAGAAATTAGACGTTTTATGTGAAAAAAGGTCACAATTACACGTCATACATAATCAGCTAAATCAATTAGTAAGAACACAGGTGCGTACACATGACCCAGAGCTAAGTCAAATGTAAATATTAGGTCTACTTGTTCACATACTGGAGAATACTTCACTCATGTCAAAGCATTTATTTGCCAACGGAGTACATAAAATGTAACCCACTGTCAAATCTTTGGAAAAAATATACATCTTAAATGTGTGGGTTAAAAACCAAGAAACAAGCAATTTATACTTTGAAATTCCCTTTTTTTTTTGCATTGTCTCTGTAGAAAATGGATTGTTGAGCAAAGTGTAATTGTGTTAAGTTAATCTATAGAACACAGCGACAGATACCTGCTTCAGAACAAAGTCAGTCATACAGTCACAAACGACCTGAGGGCCAGATACAAACAGACTGAGGGCTGCATCTGGCACCTGGGCCACAGTTTGCCCAGGTCTGGCGTAGAGCTATAAGAAAATGCATTTTGAGAAAATAGTTTTTGAAGTTAAAGGTGCACTGTGTGACTTTCTAAAGGTGAAAAGTCAACCTGGCGGTCCGGGGGCCAATTTCAGCCCTTCAGATAATTTCATGTGGCCCCATGATGATTTTTAATTATAATTAATAGTGACCCACTAATCAAATATATCATTGAGGTGTGACTATAAACCTAAAATGCACTAGAATACAGTAAATTACATAAATGTGTCCAAAATGTTCGCAGAACAGTTGGACCCTGGTTACCCACTTTTATTGACTTATAATCCGATGTAAAAAAACAATGGATGTGGACATATTAGAATATGTGCTACATTAGCACACATGGGCTAATATGCTTATTTATTTACAATAAAACATATGAGTCCTGTATATAAAAGTTGGCCCTTGACCAACTCTGACTTATTATTTCACACAGCTCCATTTGAGTTTGAGAGCCCTGGTTAGAACATTCTTACTGGAGATAAATAAGTTTGATTCCATAATTTGAAAAATATAACTAAAGGAGCTGCCTTTCCAGGAGAGGCCCACATCTAGGCCAAATAACAGTTCATGTTCATTTTGGGGCCTTGCAAACCCACTTTATTCTTTATTAATTCTTTATTTAACTTCACAAAAACATCTAAACTAGAAAAACATGCTTTTCTTTAAGTTTTATTTAAGGCCAAAAAGTTGCTTTAATGTCCCACAGAACTCTGAGGATGAAGTGGATTTAATGGCTTGCCGGGCGATTTTGCCCCCGCCGGTCTAATACTTAAGCGCAAAGCGCAAAGAGTTCTCTGTGTGGCCGCTATGAGCTCCAGAGAGCAGCTCCAGCTCGTGGCACGGCTGCTCTGCTTTGTCTGATGCCAGTTCAATCAGTAACCTGCACAACATAACCGTGGAGCAGTGCAAGAAGTTCACTGGAAATAAGAAATAATAATAATAATCATATTTTGCCATCAATTCTAATTTTGTCAGTTATGTAGTTAGAAAAAGCCACGTTAAATGCAGTTATTGAATTAGGCAATATATTTGTAAAATAAAATGGATTCACTTTTTAGTCAGACTTGGCTTCAATAAGTTTGTTCTATATGTTTTAACAATACAATGTTGTGTCGACCTAAACTTATAATAAAAATGATCCCATGCTCGTGGTAAGACTTACCTGAGAATCGTGATCCGTGCGTGAAAAGTTTATGAAAAGCAGCGGCGTGTCCTCGTTATAATCCTTTGAATGAGACAACTGCCGGTAAGCAGGCTCCCGGTCCCGGTGTGATGCGAGTGGAGGGTCTTTCGTGTGTGACCGCGTCTGCAGCCCCTGTACAGACGAGCGCAGGGTTGTGTCCACCTCGGGTCGGTTCTCTGGATGCGCGCCGTGGTCCAGGTAAAGCACAGCGCGGGGCTCTGGTCCAGACTGTGCCAAACGGTTCCGCGCTCTTCCTCGTGCCCACTCACAGTGGTCACCGCCGTAAAATTGACAGCCTCTGGTCAGAAACGTCCAGCGGCCTGGTGCGCGTGGCCGCGACCCGCGCTGACCCAAAAAGCGCTGAAGGGGCCCGACCTCACGCAGCATCGTGCTCTCCTGCTTTATCTCATGTATCTGTGTCGTGGGCAGAGCTGCATTCACACTTAAACTGTCTCAAGTTCACTCTATAATCTAAGTCTTTTTTATATTAAGTCAACAGGCTTTATGTAAAAGAAAATACATTTTTTTAGACAAAGTTGTTAAAGTTTGTCATTTGAATAGACTTTTACCAAATACATTTCTATTATTACACTTTTTCCCAAACTGAAGCTCTTGTAGTAACTTTTGCTGTGATATTAATGCACTGCTCACGTGTCACAGACATGACACGTCTAGGCCGTTCACTGAATGAAATTGTACCCCACACATCTGGTGGGCACCACACCTGCTTCACTCACGGCGTAGCTCTTGGAGAGAGCGCACTAGAGGCCAACAGAGGAATAACTGTCTTAACCGGTCTAAACGGGAAGTCTTAAAGGGCAAGATCGCCTCCTAATGTCTTAAAGGTTGTATGGAGGATTTTTCAAATCCAACAGCTGCTTGTTGTTTTCAAATGATGCACATGTGTTTCCTCCCAGAGCCACGCCCTTCACTGTAACTGGGCCAATGAGTTACTTAGGAACACTGAGGGTTTGCTTGACAGGTTCACAGGCCAATAGATAACAAGGTACCTCGTTTTCTATTGGTCAACGTTTTACTGGCCTCATCATGTCCACAGTTTATATATTTTTATAATTATTTTTTTGTTGAGCATAAGTTACAAATCTATGCAACTGTTTTTGACCAAGACAGACACCAAACAATTTTGAAATCCTCCACACAACCTTTAATCATGAAATGAATTCTAGAACACTACAGGTTAGGTTGTGATTACAAATGTAAACCTGTGAGTGTGAAGAAGCTGTCCAGTCCAGTGCTCTACATGTATGCCTCCCATGAGAACTGTAAGCAATCAACTCAGAGGATTTAAGTGTTAGCATACCAGATGGACTGAGAATCAGAGTGTATGTTGGAGGCTCCAGGGGCCAGTGTGAGTCCAGGCTGGTGTTTGCACAGAGAAGTGTCCCAGTGCAGTGAACATACATTCTTTACTGCTCTGGTAAAACACTCGCAGGGGGTTTTAATTGTTAGAAAAATACAGAAATGTGAAGTGACTGCTCTGAAAGCTAATTTGATTGTGGATGTAAACCTTTTAGTGGTAATGTGTGTTGTTGTAATAAGAGTTCAAATGAAAAAATACACTTTATCTGTCAATTATTCCTTACAAGTAGATTGATTAGTTGTTTAAGTTGCAAAAGCCAGTCATTATGAGATTTTTAGAGTAAATGATATGTCAGTGGTACAACAGTTCACTGCTCAAAAAACTAAATGCATTTGAATATTGAATACAAATAAATGAAAATTTAATGCAAACTTGAATTAGTATTACAAGATTTATGTCACTAAGCTGTGCATTAAACTAAGTCTATTATTATTATTATTTTGTATTTAGGTTTTCAAACACACACAGCTCAGTGCAACAGCCTGTGAATCGTTGATAGAAACTTTTGTGTATTGATGAGTGTGTGTCTGAGTTGATGAGCTCTACTTCTTTAAAGGAGACCTATTATGCCAAATTCACTTTTCTAAGTTTTTAACCTTGTTATAATGGCCTTCCTTCATCATTAGTTTACTCAAAGTTATATCTGAATTGATTCATTCATGTTGGAGTAATCTTGTTTTGTTCTTCAGCTGAAGCTCATAGGCTCAGAAATCCCCGTTCTCACCTACCACCTAGCCCCTCCCACTTGTCTGTATTTACTGTTATATTTCAAAAGTCTAATACTCAAAGTGAAGCGTACATGGTTTAAAACTGTCCCAGAGACACTTTCCAACAATATATATATATATTTTTAAATTGTTGCTTTTTACAGTTACATTTAAAATGAGATTCATATCAGTTCTGCTTTGACAGGAAGTCAGTAGAGCTGTTTCTATTTTTAAGCTGTTTTAGATCAACTTTGTGTTTTACAATGAACAAAAGGTAAATTACTGATTTGCATATGCTCTAGTTTCATACTAAATGTTTAAAAAAACACAATAGGTCTCCTTTAATAAAAGTCTAACCAGCACTTTATCAGTACCACTCTGCATTGCTTTAGCACCAACACCATGAGCAACACTGACAGAGAGAACACAGAAGTAAAGATGAGAGTGCAGGAAGAAATGAATGGGTCTAAATTTTGGGGGGTTAAACCGCCCCTAACCCCTTTGTAAAATACACCCTTACTATCTTATACATTCTTCTCTCAGGTTAAAACTAAAGTGACTGAATATTCAAGTACCAAATTAGCTGGCAATATTTAAAATAATCAATTAGTTGCAATTGATTAAACATGTTATTGCTGCCTGTTTCGACTAATAAAGCAGCCGAAACTATGACAATGCAGTATGACAGCCTAAATATTTTACAAAATATGTATCAGTACAAGAGTGAGATGCAGAGTGTTACTTGAGGTCTGACTGGTGCTTGTTTACACGTCCTGCTCTCTCAGGGACAATCACAGGTCACGTAGTGTTTCTCTTCAGATGCAGAGCCAAGGACAACATGTTTTTGTAGAGAGTCTACAGCTGTTCATGAGACAATAAGAACAACCTTTTTCTCGAAGAAAGATGATGAAACTAGATCTGTTTGCTTAGATTGTAGCGCATATTGTTATCTCACAACTGGACGCTGGTATTGAAACGTGAAGTCGAAAGTGATCTCGCAGGGCCTTTATTTGTACATTAGTTCCATGTTAGAATGTTGTTTCCTCATCAAAACATAGTTGGACTTCCATTTACAGGGTTCCTCATAGCCCAGGACATTTCCAGGATATTCTTTTTAGGTAATCACAACATCTACATTAGCATTTTTTAGATTGCAAACTCTATGCAACACACCCAATGACAAAGCCAGAATGGTCCATAGCTGTAAAAAGGTGGACCTCAAAAAGTGGGGGGTCTGGGGGTCCTCTCCCATAAAAATTTGACCCCAAATGATGATGATTCCTGCATTCTGATGAATTTTGGATGTCTGATCAAATAAACAACATATTGGTGGATTAAAAATGAAAAATAACATTTAGTTAAGATGGTATTCCACCAGTTCTATGTTTCAGTGAAGAAAGGTACAGGCCTAGGCCTAAAAGCTACAACAAAACTCTACATTGCTCAACTTTTCCATGTCATGTAGCTGCTTCCCTCATTTTCCATGCGCTTTTCTTGACTGGCAAATTGACAATTATTTTTCAGATTTTCCAGGATGTGTGGAGTTTAATTTACAGATGTTGAACACAAATCTGTTTTATTTTCTGTCAGTCTCAAAACATGCTGTTTAACTGTACTGAAGTGGTTGGGCACACTGCTCGCTGTACCAGCAGGACCAGTAGTGCTCACGATGGAATAGTACTTGTGCTTCAGACTTTCTCTTGGATTTAAATAGACTAAGTTAGTCTTCAGGACCTTTTTTTTTTTTGGTTGGCGATACTCTTCACTAAACTACTCTATCTGGGTAAGAGGGCTGTCCAAGCATTACTGCTTTGATGTTAGTGTTTTGTGTGAATGAAAGTGCTTTATTTGATAGAAACAAGCGCCAGAAAATAATCTTGGCATTTTCAGACCAAATGTAGTGAACAATATAAATAGCGTAGCTGGTAAATTATGCTTAGAATACACATCTTCAGTCAATAGTCTGTCAGATGCTTGTATAAGTCACAAAGACAAAACCACAGTTATGAGCAGCTCTGTCTCTGTAGCTGTAGGAAGTGCATCCTTGTCCCGGTGCTTCTCCCATCTCTGTGCATTGTGGCGGTGGCTCGTCAAGTCCAATAAAGCCCATGTTTTCGTGTTTGTTTCAGATCGAGGCCGTTTGAATTCAGACCATAAGCGATCCGCACCAGAGTTCGTTTGCAAACAGCCCGAGACCGACCTGAAGAAGTGGTCTCTGTCTGACTGTTTGAGTCAGATCAGAGTTAGCTTGCGTTTATTCACTCCTGAAAAAAGTCCGGATCTCCCACAGAAACGAAATCTGAACGCTTTAATCGGACCAAATTTTGTTGCCCTAAAATTCTATCCTTTACATTTAGTGTCTGTATTGCACTCCACCTATGGCTGACTTTCAAACAGAAAAGCCCCTGCTCCAGACTGTTTTCAGAAGTGAACTTCTACAGCCGATGTGTGACAATAGGTGCCTCCCTGAGCTGTGATAAAACACTATATTTACAGCTCTGTAAACGTGAGGCTGATGAGAGGAGCAGCTGTGGATGGAGCTGGCTCAGGTTATATTACTGACCTGTGCTTTCTAAACAGGAACAAGAACTTTAGAAGAACTACAACTTAGATCACAAGAAGTGTATTAAAGGACTGTACCTGATTTTTGCATCCTAAAAATGTAAACAAACAGAAATAATTAATTTTAACCTTTTTCCTTCAGGCTACATGATTTCCTCACGTAGCTAAAGAATCTGAGCTTCAGAATTGTTCATCATGATGAGTTTTAATGTTTTTCACAGCTTTTAGCAGCGAGGTGAGTCACTATGCTAACAACAGTTAGCCACAATGCTAAAAACAAAAACAGAAAAAGCTGCACACAACGGGATTTTATTAGACATAGACAGGACTTTGGGGACTAATGTCCACCTGAATAGATACATTAACAAGGCATCAGTGCTAGGGGAAATTGCTTTTAAGTTATCTTGTTGCAAAAAAATCGAGTACAGTCCCTTTAAGGCTAAAGATAGGATTTATGTTTGGGGAAATGGGTTTAACTATTACTATTAATAAAGACTTAATTAAGTCTTTATTAAGCTTTTATTAAGGCTAATTACAAGTACTTTATTAGTATAAGTATATTCAAAACATTACTATGCAGATTTATTTGGTAAGAAAATGATCTGCCAGTGAAACAAGACTTCTTGTAATAAAAGAAGAAAACACATTTTGTTTTTCTTAAAAAAAAAAAAAAAAAAAAAGAAAAATTTAAATGTCCAATTAAGTCAACAGTGTGAAAAAGTAACCATAGAACAAACAAGCTCCAATGCTGAGACGTCAGATAGTTTCGATAGAGTGAAATGAAATCGACCCATATTGGACCTCATGAAGAATAACATACAGTTTATTTTATGGAGCCTATGATTTCAAGAAATTTTTGCAGTATTAGTCAAAATTAATACAAAATTATACAGTATAGACAGTAAATGTTTTTGAAGTGTTCTTACCGAGAGAAGCCAGCACTGCCACGGTGATGATGAGGAACGCCACAAATCCGTATAAGACTTTGATGGCCAGTTGGAGAGCGTTGGTCTGCTGACAGCGCACACAGCCGCTCCTGCTCCGACCTGACACACACACACACACACATACACACACCCTTTTAACAGAAGGGAAAGTAATCCTGGACCATACGGGAGAAACGTGACACCGACACTTCAACATCCAGCATTAAACAAAAGCAAGTGACGACAGAACCAAAAGTACTACACTGTCATCGCAGATCTGTGTGAATACTGTAGACATGTGTGACACTGCAGGTAAATGTGAATGTGAGAACTGTGTATTACAATGTTTTCATCATGTCTTGTTTTCATTTAAAAGAAGACATTTTGTGAGTAAAAACAGTTTGTGGGTCATTGGCCACGTTTACATGATGTTTCTTAATTCCGAATTAATTATTCCGAATTAATTAATTCGGAATTAAAATATTTTCCTTCAGGTTTACATGGAAATAATAATTCCGAATAAAGGTTTACATGTTAAACACGCTAAATCGACTTTATCTTATTCCGCTTAACGTCTGGGTTAGAAGAGAGAGGAAAGGGAACGCACATACGTCATTACGTCATTACGTCTACCGGAAAAACAAACGTCCGATAGATACGGGACACCAGCTTTTGGCTTTTTTTTCACCTGGGATTGTTGTAACGCCACGGACGCAATGGTACTAACTTTTTTGGAGTTGTTCCGATGAAAGTCTTTAAGCAGCAGCTGGAGAATCACATCATCCGCTCCACGTCATGTTCTGTGAGCGAAGGAAAAGTAGTTCCAGTTTCCACTTGTTTGGGATCAGCGCAGCGTCTCTCTCCGCGTACATGAGTACACTCCTTGTCCAAAACTTTCCGCTGCCTCTGCGAAAAGGTGAGTGTTTCGTGTTTTCTCCCACCCACTCTTTTCATTATTTGTAGCTACTGTAGCGCATTTAAATACAAAACAAAAAAGTTTCGTGTCCGTGCCGCCATCTTGCAGTGCGTCATCGCCGTCAGAAAGACAACGTGCGAGCATGCGCAGTGTGAACGGAATTGTTTTTATTCCGAATAAAACGGTTACATGAGAAAGGAATAAAATTATTCGGATTTAAAAGCGGAATAAACCACCCACTTTATTCGAATTAAGTTTAAATCCGAATAAACTTTTTATCAGGAATTAACTGTTTACATGGACTTTTTAAAGCGGAATTAATTTTAATTCAGAATTAAATTATCTTTATTCGGAATTAAAACCGTCATGTAAACGGGGCAAATAAGATTAAACTGAAAATGAACACAAAAAGGGTTAGGGTTTTGAGACTTAAAACTGGAATAACTCAGGCTTAGAACTGAACAGATGAACAAATTCTTTTGTAAAAATTCAAGACTATAAAGGCGTGCAGACTGTGCGATGTTTTCAGTGGTGGATATGCAGCGCCTGCTCAGACTGTACCAGTGAATCTCTAGGGTCAAAAGTTACGGCTCACGATTGTCCTCATACACGGCCGATTTGAGTCTCACACTGTACGTCAGACTCCTGTATCCAGAAGCACAACATAAAAGGTGGAGGAGAAGAAGAAGAATCTGGAAGTAGAGATGCCCCATGTTTAACATCAAACATTGTTTGCGCCTGCGCAGTGTGAGAGATACGTGGCACTGCTGCGACAGAGCGATGTTTCCACGAGGAGCCACCAGGAAGTTTGATTTTCTTACGATCCTATGATTGTTTATCTGAAGCTTGTCGTGAGGGGTAATCACTTTTCTTTACCCCATGTACACTACACGATGCACGGCACATGACCATTTTGGCCCGAAAATTGTCCCAAATGGGTCAGAAATAAAACAGTGTCTGCCCGCCTTGAAGAGACTGAAGGAGAAAGCATTTAGAGAAAACAGTCTTTGAATTTACAATCCACAGAATTCTTTTCCACTTTAAGGCGCTGATTTGAACATTTGAAAAGCTAACCTGGCTCACATTGTACAGGTTAAAATCTGAACTGAGTTCTACACATTTTTAATCTGTAATAACTGCTGCTGAAAGCCGTCAGGGAAAAACGGAACGTCTTGGGAATACAGTATTTGAACATGACTGGTTGTAGCATCTGAACAAGGAAGTAGTCGAGAAGTTATGTTTTTTTGTTAAAGACAGTTGAGAGAAAAGAACGAATATCTTTTCTTCCAAAAATGCACAAATCTCCTCTGTGTGCAGGTTTTTTAAAGTCAAATTTGTCTTAGTAGTATTCTGCTAAAATCGCCCGAAATACGTCTGTCGGCAATACCATGTTTGTGTCATGGTACAATATCATCACACAATCTGGCTGGAGCAGAACTCAACCAGAGACAACCGTTCAAAACTCAAAATGCTTGTCATTAATAGTCTCGGATGAGTTTACATAAAAGCATGTGACTGACACATCTACACATGAGTTCTATTGGCCTTATTCTGCCCCGCTCACTTTACTGTTTAGTTGTGTTCAGCCTCTAGAAGTTCGTCGCTGGGTTTATTTTACTTGTTGTTCTGTTTACTGGAGATTAGACAGAGAAGCTAACATGTTTGCTACCTTAACAGAGTTAAACAAGAAGTGTACTGCCAAGGAAAGTGGGCGGGATAACTAGTAGGGTTGTAGTCAACAAAAGAAATCTTTGGTCGACTAAAGACATGTCCCATTGACCGATTAACTGACTAAAAAGGAGGCATAGCTAAGGTTGTAGATCTCAGCATTTTGAGGCTTTTTGAACACAATGCAGAAGTTGAGACGATATATTAATCCAATAGAAATGTCTGTGTTATGTATCATTGATGGTCTGCCAGAAAAATATAAGAAATAAGTCTTGCATAGTGTGCTCTTTAAGCAGTCTATTCTTTCTTTCATAGACCCTTGCTATGCTCTATAATTTCAGAACCTGGCTGTTACCTCGAAATGAAGGTATTTCCTCTTCTTCTCCAGTGAAATCTTCATCTGAAAGAGTAAAAAAAAAAGCACATTCACCATACATTCAGTGCACGGCCTGCCAAAGCTCACTTATAACATCCTACGCGTAACTGAATCCAAACTGGCACACGTTATGGACGTAATCTGCTGCTAATTACCTTTGAAAAGCTGGTTCTCGTATCCTCCGTAGTTCTCTGGCGAAGACAAAGACACAAAACAGACATGCTTTAGTAACACAGTCATTCCTAGGGCCTCGTTTTTCATGTCGTTGGTGAACTCAGAACGTCCCACAGAGCTGTTTCTTGGCTGTTTGAGAGTGTAGCGTGTGGTAAAGCGTGTCATGGTAAAGTTGTCATCACACTGTTTGGCTGGAGCAGAGTTTAACCAGAGGCACAAGCTGCTTATTATTTATAGTTCTGGTGAGTTTGCAGCTCCGTGACCACATGCTATTAAAAAGTACAGGCACCAGATCTTGAAGTTTTGGAGAATGGATCAACTAGGGCAAAGGGCACTGTTAAAAATATATTTTTCTCATGAGTGCTTAATTTAGGGGATAGTAGTTCTTTCTTGTCGAGAAGGATTGTTTCGTTTACATTTTTATATTATTTAGCCGCAAACCTGACTTTGCTATTATTTCCATGGTAATCAGTGTTGCTTTTCGAGCCTTATAAAGATTTCGATAAATGTGCCTGTATTATCTATGTAGCTATAGTTTTCAACTGTAAATGACCAGCAAAGCACAATATACCAAGCATTGCAATACAATGGGATTAGTGAAAGGTAATGGCGTTCAATCTATATTCCGACAGACTATTCCGAAAGATCGTTATTCCAAACCGCTCTACTTAGACAGACTTGTGTTCCAACACTTTTTGGCCTCGCTATTCTGACAGCGAGAGAAAGACAGAGAAAGAGAGAGAGAAGAAAGAGATGTGATGTGCGCCAATCAAGGCCCGACTTTCCCTCAGAAACACACACTTTTCTTTTTAGATTTACGTGGCTTTTGAGTTTCTCAGCAATCCTTTGTTTTTTGTTGATGCACTTTATCTAGTTTATCATTACAAACTTAAAGTTTAGATATATTGCTTGTAATTCGTTGAATAGCCTATTAACAAGTTAATTTCTCAGACGCTGTCATGCGCACTCTCACAGCTCACTCATTCACAAAGTTGAAAGAGTAAAGAAACAATCCTCTGACAAGCGTTGTTTTGTTTTAGTCAGTGTTTAAAGTATGGATGAGAATACGCTGCCTCTGGACGCGATCAGAGATCTGGCACAGACACACGCAATCTTAACCACACACACCCAAACACGGGTCATCCACATCGCCAGTGTTTCTGTGCTTCAGCGTGTCATCTGGATCATGGGTGCACAAGTTTGACGTAAGAGGGCGATGGCAGGAGTCAGTGAACAAGCTTACGCTGAAAAACAATACTAAATGTTTGAGAAATCCTACCAACCTCACCTACTGTATCTATCCCTGATTACAGCAACAGTTCAGCTGGACGGTAGGGTCTAATATTTTCATGTCAGATTAGCAGGATGTTTGACTAAAAAGAAAATGTAACACTACTCCGACTGAGAAAAAAAAATGTCGGAATGCCGATTCTCTTGAAAAAATAGATTAATACCGCTATTCCGACAATTGGACGTTCAAAATAGCAGCCTGTCGGAATAGCAACGTGTAACCAAAGGTAACAAAACACAGTCAACTTAAAAACAAGTACTGCATTAGCACAAAATATATGTACATGGCTTAACACACACATTGGCATGCACCAAACCACTAAGCACCACCTCAATTGTTTAACTTTTAGTAAATGTGTGAGAAATCATCAACCTATTTTTGCACTTGAGCAAAAGCACATATTACACCCAGCGCCCATGTGAAAACCAGGAAGTGAAATTACAAATAAAAGTTTGAGTGAAAGGAGTAGCACAAGCTGTCATGTGCACTTGAATCCAAACAGAAGGAGTCACATGTGAGGCTGTGTAAAGTCATGTTGTGCATAATCGTGTTTGACATACAAGATCAGAGTTTCTACATGTAGCAGTGAGTTCAAGGTAAAATGTGGAACAAACATGTCACTTACATTTCACTCTAGGTCAGAACTTTCAGGTTTCATTTTTATTTAGTCTATGCAGTTTATGAAGTGAAGTAGAGACAACAAAAACTTTGTTATAGTCGCTCAGTCGTTGAAAATTGCTGTTGTATCTTTTGGCGAGCAAGTTTCCAATTTTGCTGCATTATGAATCTGGCTAAAGTCAATTGGCGTCAAGAATTTGTGTTCAGTTTTGCACAGTCACTAGTCAGACCTGCGTCCGCCCATCACACATGAACGCCAGAGTCGGATAATCTGAACTTTCAACGTCTGAATGCCCAAGTCCACCAATCAGGGCCTACTCTGCCTAGCCCCTCTTTCTCAAACTCTGCTGCTGAAACTCTCATTCACACAATTATCACTTCCAGGGTTGGGTACCATAAGAATTTTTTTCGATACCTGTGCTTTAACAGTACTTGCTTTTCAAGACCAATTTCCTAACAGTTATTTTTACAGTTATTTCTTTCTTTTCAAAATGTTATTATAAGCCCAAAACTATTTTTAACCTTTAACAATGTTACACAGGTCCATCTGTATTTTAAAACACACGCTTAGTCTGTTCAGTTAAGTATCAAAACACAGTGCATGCAAATGAATCAGCTGTTCCTCACGTGGACTCTCATATGGAGCGTTTTAAGTTTCACTTTCACTTTCTCTCTGTAACAACCGAGTGACACATTTGCTTTTGACACTAAAACTTTTACTCATCCATTCACCTGGAGAAAGAGAAGATATAGGGCAGCTAGATTATTTTTGTTTTGTTTTTTACTCAAACTTGTTTGACTGTATCCAGATGCACGCCACAGCGGTTTACATTTGGAATTATGATTTCAACTGCAGCGATGAGGAGGAGTGTGTGATGAGCAACATATTTATGTGTAAACTTCAGACTCTAACTGGATTTTGTGGATTTATGAAGCTCAACACACAGATTTTTGACAGAAAGGCTCGCACTGAAGACTTTTAATTGAATATGGACCCGTTGTTTCTAACTTCTGTTAAAGAAGGCAAGCTGACACACTGCGGTTTGTTTGGGACACTTGCAGTTAGTGCAGGGCACAGTCATGAGCTCGCGTACAGTCTGTTTGAGAGAAGTGAGACGTGAATCGTGCTGTTAGTTTATGCAAGCGCAGCCCACACAGTTTGTTTGGGATATGTAAGAAGTGAATTGCCGTGACATTGTGGAGTGCTCAAGTGGTACATAGGCTATGTGGTGTTTTTGCTGTTTGTGAAGAGAAGTTCATGTCGTTATAGAGAGCGCACATGTGACATGTGTGATGTTTCTGTTGTCTGCTAATTGACGCGGAGATTTAAAGCCAAGGAACCGAAAAATGGCACCGAAAGTTTCGGTCAGTTCTAAATAAGAACTGTTTTTTGGTGCCCAGCGCTAATCACGACTACTGCAATGACCTTCTTTATGGACTGCCTTCCACCGACCTTCTAAACCTCCAGTACATTCAGAACTGTGCTGCTTCACTCCTCACCCACACCTGCTCACAAGACCATAGCACCCTGGTCTTTCAACAACTCCACAGGCTTTTTCTTTTCTTTTTTTCATTGTTTGTTTTGCTGCTTAGTCTTCATCTATAATAACATAAAACCATTTCCATTTACAAACACATCACTTCAAACTTGAAAATTGTGGTCAGTCCTACTACTTCTTGCCTCCATTCCACAATTTGAACATTCAGCTAGCTAACACAATAAACCAAATGAGACAAAATGATCCATAATTGCGGTTTGAGATATTTCTGGCGTTGGACCATGGGGAATCACAAAAAAATCCATGACAAATCTAATACAAAAGGTGGAAAAAGATCATTGCTTTCTTTGACCAAACAGAGGAATCTGATCTTCGAGTGTGGAGCGAGCTCAATCTGTCAGTTTGAATCTAACAAGAGCTGACAGATGTGTTGGCTTCATGTGGAGCTTTGACATGGCCAAAACTACAGAAGGAAAACTATTGAAAGTATGAAGTGCACACGCCAAAAGACTGAACTTGTGGACAGAATAGTGAATGAATGGAAGAGTTGTACAGTTCACTTGTCCTCTTGAAGACCCAACCAAAGGCCAGACGTGTTATTTGTCACTGGAACAAAAAATAAGTGTTTTGGACAGTTTCTCTCTTTTTTAATAGTTTCCAAAGGATCTTTACGAAGCAGCTGTCGACTTAACACATATGTCCTTCTGATGCACTCTCTTTTGTCTATGGCACATCAGCTGTGGTCAAGAAAACACACTATCCTCTTCCAAACTAATCTGCATTTAGGTGCAAACATTATGTCTGAAAGAAACCATTTTGGGAGTGAAAACCTGCAGTTCAAATGTTGATGGAGAAACGTTACCATTTGTCAAGAGTTGGCAGTTAAATAGTTTGGTAACTTTTGGTGAGAAGCGGCTCATGTTTGTTAGGTGTGAATAAGGCTATCGAGAGTCAGAGGTTTTCTTGGGAGACTGTTTTTTGAAGACTTGATTACAGAGTCTGCATTGCCAAACCAAAAATTAAGAATACAGAAAAATAGTCTTAGTTAAGCATGGATTGTTGTTATAAACACATGTTCAATCGGAGAGTAAGTATGGACAGAGAAAAACAAAACAGAGAAGTTAGAACTGGGACAGGAAAGAAAAGAAAAGTTGAGCTCAATCTGTCAGGTAACTCTGCTTTCTTACACCGGGCTCACACTGCATCCAGTCCATACCCTGGTCTGTTTACAGAGCTTTCCATTTCTAGAAAAGTAACGAGAGGCTCTCACACAGCGATCTGTCCGGCCGGCTCCAGTCGTCCGGATCTTTTCCATTGGAAGAACTTTTTCCGGAAAAAGGCATTTTTGGTGAAGTTGTGAAAACAAGACACAACAAACAGGAAACCAAGCGAGTGCGGGTAAAGTGCAAAAAACAAAACAGAAAACGAACTGACTTATGTTTTGTCATTTTCATCAAGCATCCTGTCACAAGCATGCCCACTCTGCATTTGTTCGGCGACTTGTGGCCGTTAGGAACTTGTTTTTGTGAATCAGTGCGCTCCGAAGAGAAGAGACACTGTTGCTCTATCAACAACAACTGGACGTTCTGTTGATGTAAAACACTTTTAAGGGCCAACTGCAGGAACCCTCAGTTGCCCTTTGCACAATTCAAATACCCAGGCCAATCAAATTCGCAAATGTTGTTTCTCTTCTCACTGCTATATTTTGAGAATTGAGAAGGATTTATGCACATACAACCAAGGCACATTTCTGCAACTATTCAAATACTTTTCGTTCTTAGTTTCCTGATATTTTGATGCTTTAGTGATGCACCATCCACATTCACAAGGCCTTACAAGGTCTTTTTGTTCAAAAGTGTAAAAGTCAGACTGGCTTATTTTCTGTCCCACTGTGGTATGTGTCTAACCTCGGCAAATCAAAATCTCAGATAGTGTTTGTCTCACACCTTCTCCTGTTGCCACTTCTCTCTGTTTCTCTCTCCCTCTCCCTCTGTGTCTCTCTGTCTCTCCCCTCTGTATTTTTCTCTCTCCCTCTCCGCTCGTGTAATGCCTTGTGTGTAAGAGCTGTGTGTGTGTGTGCTCTGAGGAAGTCGAATAGTCCAAGACTCACAGAGAGCTCTGCCCTTCTCAACCAAAACACTGCTCTGAGGTCAGCCAGTTCAACAGCTATTATTTGATCTCATTCAGTTGTTTAAAGTGCGTACCACAAGTTAGACTAGATTATTATTGTGAAAGATTGTGAACAAGATTATATTTAAGACTTCACTAAACATGTTGCTTGTTTTCACCAAATTTGGCTGTTTTTATGAGGGTTATACTAGTTGTGTGTTACCTAGCAACCACACTGTAAAAAAAGGGTCGAAACCTACTGTACATTTCACAGATGCTGCGTCATATCTTGTGACGCTTTAATTTTGCCACATAATTGCTTAAACTCCAGGAAACTGTCAGTTGTGTCAGTCCTGGTCACATAGTCTGTCTGTGCTAGCTTAAGCTACGGCTACATACCAAGAGGAAGTGTACAGTTTAAATTCTTTGTCCCAGGCTGGAGGCTGCTAATGCCATGGCAGACACTTAGTCCTGAAGCCATTGTCAATAAAAATGTTCCCCATTTAAAAAGTAAACAATAAATAGCCTATAGCATATTTTATGTTGTTTGTCCTTGCAGGTGTTGCATAGTCAAACACGTATGTAGAAGCTTCTGGGCGTGTGCACATCAAATTTGGACTCAAATTTGCCACTGACTTCAGGTAAGGGTTTACAGCTGTGTCACTTTGAGAATTACACCACCAGAATTAGCGTCTTAAGCTAGGTCAATCTGAGAGCAAAAGACTTTAGCCTGCTCTACCCTCGCTCTGCCTGCGCTATCCTCGCGGCAAGCTAGCTATACAGTTTAAAGGGACTGTACCTGATTTTTGCATCCTAAAAATGTAAACAAACAGAAATAATTAATTTTAACCTTTTTCCTTCAGGCTACATGATTTCCTCACGTAGCTAATGCATTCTGAGCTTCAGAATTGTTCATCATGATGAGTTTTAATGTTTTTCACAGCTTTTAACAGCGAGGTGAGTTAGCCACAATGCTAAAAACAAAAACAGAAAAAGCTGCACACAAACGGGATTTTATTAGACATAGACAGGACTTTGGGGACTAATTTCCACCTGAATAGATACATTAACAAGGCATCAGTGCTAGGGGGAAATTGCTTTTAAGTTATCTTGTTGCAAAAAAATCGAGTACAGTCCCTTTAAGCGTTTGGGCATTGAAAAAATTGTTTAAGTTTATGTTGTGAAACTAGAGAGAAATACCTTCAAAATGAGACCTTTGTTAAAGCTGTGGGTGCCGTGTCAGTGGAGCACAAACAGTTTGAAGTGCAGAAAAATGCATTGACGCTCTGTGGAGACATTTTTCTTGGGCCCAACCGCTGCAGTTCAGCGAAACGGCCACATCGCCACTCGCACTGGGCGGAGTCCAATTCAGCTCTAATAATACAGCCATGTTTCAGATGTCCTGGATATCTAGAGTGGTAACTATGGCAACAACAGATATGGCAAAGAGCAACTTTGTAAACTTGTGGGATTTTAACAAACTGACAAAATCTAACCAAAAAATATATTAGGCACATAAGACGGTAGAACGGACCCAGACTTTTGATTTTTTTTTTATTTATTTCCATAGAATGCAGTCAGAGCTTTGGGAAAAGTGACTTTAACACTAGATCAATGTGTCTGAGTTCTAAAGTCAGCTCAGAATGAGCTTTGTTGTGTTACAGATTTATTTAGACTATTATTTTAAAATGATAAAAACAAAGAAAAAAGGAGTGTCATTAGCACAGTTCTAGTCACCCATGACTGAATGGAAAAAACTGTGGGAAAATGAAGACATGAAAAGGTAAAAAAATACTATTAAGTTATTTTGGGAAATGAACCGCTTCTGCCTTGTCAGGTTTTTTGTGTTTAAACATGCTCAGTTTGAGAAATCAGAATCTGGTGTTAACATGGACACACACAAAGCAGGACACTTCAGAATCGATATTCATGTGAATGTGGCAATATGGGTATTGAGCGTCAGTGTTTGGGGGTGTGTTCTTACCTGCCGCCCCGCAGTGCTGAGCTGGTTGACTATTTAAGCGCTCCCATCTCATTAAATTCCTCTTTGCCTGTTCGTTTCCGGCCCTCTGTGTGGCCGCTCCTTCGTCCATCTCCAGTGCCGTTGCTGCGTCGCCGTTGCACTGCTTTTGCAGTCTCTCGCTCCAAACTTCTTCTCTGCACGCTGTGTACGCCTTCATCTGCGTGACAGTTCCATCGCTGGGGAACATCGCTCCACTTTAATGAGCCTTTGTGCATTTGCTGTGCATCTCAAACTCTAGCAACAGCGCAGCCCTTTACCAGTGCGGCTCTCCCTCATGGCGCCTCGCTCGGTCCTTTCTGTGTAGCAGCTACGAGCTGCGTAGAGGCCGTGGGTTTCATTCACAAACAAGCCAGGACAGTGCGCGAGTCAGCCTCAACAGCGGTGTCTACGGTGGTCTGCAGCGGCCTGGGCACGCCACCTCTGCTGTTTTGTTTAATTGTTTTGTTTTTTTTTTGTTTTGGGTTTTGTTTCGTTTTGTCTTGTTTGGTCAATTTGTTTTATTTACAAGTTTAGTTACTTTTGTTGTGTTGGCCGTGCTGCCTGAGCGGAGCAGCACAGTGGACAATTGCGCCCCGAGTTTAGCCTGACAGGCAGGCAGTGTTTTAAATGGACTGAATGAGTGAGTGTGAGAAGAAATGTTTTAAATAATATTTAATGAAAATAATTAAATGCTACTGAACAAAAAGGGTTTGTGCAATAAACTAAATGTGAAATAAAATAAACACACTGAACCTCCCTTTGCCTCTGAAGATTAGTGCTACGGAAACTACTGTCTGCATTAAAATAAGTGATACTAATGACCAAATACTGTAAATCCATGGTTGTTGTGCTCCTCTTTTGTACTATGAAGAAATAGAAAAAGCTTATCGTTTAGTGCTTTCTGGAACAGCCAATGATTGAGAGAGAGAGAGAGCAGTGCCAGACAACATAAGACAAGACAGAAAATAAACCAAAATTATGGAACAACAACCAGCTTCTTCAGTGCTAATCCTAACAGCATTTCTTTCTGAGTCAGCTCTGATCCAAACATGTTACGTAACTGTTATTTATCATTCAAACAACTACAGGCCAGATTAGTGTATAAACATTTTGAGCCTTTGGGAGAGCCGCAGCAGAAAGTAGAAGGTCCAGTGCTTGTAATGTCGCAGTCCTGTACTTTTTCCTTTGGACATTGCAAGAGCAGTGGACGGAACAGGTGAGATTTATAATGTTTATGCAGACGCTGAGGCAGACTGTCTGTGGAAAAGTCTGAGCTAGAAAACAAGTGGACACAAGGAGATTGTACTGAGACTTCAAAATGTACTACAGGGGCGATTTGCTTACGTTTATGTCCTATTGTATAATCTTAAAACAAATATTATGTAATCTATGAAGGCAGCTGGGCATTTAGTGGTCCTCAACATTCTCATTAGAGTCTATGCCAACAACATTAAGAAAAGAGTTACTTTGTGGCCGTACCACTTTGACAAAGCCTGATCTCAGAATCTAAGCAGGTTGGTCCAGGGCTGCATTTGGTTGGGGCCTGGGCACTACTTAGTTGGGCCTGGCAGTACTTAGTTGGGGCACTGGTACTTGGTTGAGCAGTACTTGGTTGGGCCTGAGCAGTACTTGCTTGATCCTGGATAGTACTGGATAGATGGGCCTGGTGGGTAGTGCTTGTTTGGGCCTGGGCAGTACTTGGTTAAACCTGGCCACTTGGTTGGGCATGGTCATTACCTGGTTGGGCCTGGGCACTACCTGGTTGGGCCTGGGCAGTACTTAGTTGGGTCTGGGCACTACTTCGTTGGGCCTGGGCACTACTTGGTTGGGTCTGGGCTCCATTTGTTGGGACCTGGGCACTACTTGGTTGGGCCTGGGCACTACCTGGTTGGGCCTGGGCATTACCTGGTTGGGCCTGGGCACTACTGGTTGGGCCTGGGCAGTACTTATTTGGGCCTGGGCATTACCTGGTTGGGCCTGGGCATTACCTGGTTGGGCCTGGGCACTACCTGGTTGGGCCTGGGCATTACTGGTTGGGCCTGGGCATTACCTGGTTGGGCCTGGGCAGTACTTTTTTGAGCCGGGGCATACTTGGATGGGCCTGGTAGTACTTGGTTGTACCTGGCCTGGGCACTACCTGTGGGTGTCTTGGTGGGGCACTACCTGGTTGGGCCTGGGCCATTATCCAAACCCAAAATATATCAAATCTAGAGTCATTCTGTCCCAGGCTGTGACTCCAGCTGATCTGCTTCTGATATTTACTAAACACAATTAGACGGACCGTAAAAACCTGATGTTCTTTTGTGCAGAGCGTGTTCTCACTTAAAACTAGAGTCAGTCACAATCAGAAATTAAAGCCTCAGACAAACAAAGAGTCCAGACATGTGTTTCTGCTTCAAGGGTCAGAAATTGTTTCAGTTTGTCAGGTATTTCAACAAAAATGGGCCCCTCATTAGGAGTTATAGCATAGTTGTAAATAAAAGTGGGCAAAAAGTGGGAACATTTTGAATATATTTTGCAGAAGTCCATAAGAATTCTAGTGCATTTAGAGGTTGATAAACAGTATTTTGGTTCAGATTGTGCAGTTCATATGTGGGCCACTACCAATACTGTTCAGAAATCTTCTCGGGGCCCAGATTTAGCCCCTGGCCCACATGTTTGCTTCCTGCTCTAAACAGCCACTTAGTTTGTTTAAGTCACCCACTTAAATCACGGCTCATCTTCTCTCAACAGTTCCTCCTCAAATCCTCGTTGCATGCTATTGTTACATAAAAGAGTTGTTTCTGTGGGTGAAATCCCCTGATGAACCGCAGGCTTAAGTGAATCCAGGCCCAGCGGAGTAAAGGTCCAGACCACAGCCTCGTAAAAGCAGAGCGTTTTCTGTTTACATCCATTCTGTGTGAGGAATGTGCCTCGGAGTGCTGATGCCCGGAATGGAACAGCACATGTATGGAGACAGATCATGTGCTTTTTATTGTATCCTTATGGTGTTTTGGATTGTGGTGGAAATACAAAGCAGAATGTTTGTATGCTTCATAATGTTCTTAATGTGTTGGTTCATACATTGGAATGAGAACTCGTGGTGAAACACACAGAATATGTACATGGTTAAAATATCCTAAACGTCAATGTTACATATTATACAGGTCGATGTCAAAACTGATACCAGTCACCAAATATTGAATAAAGTAAACTAAAGATACTCTTATTTTACTCAAATTAAAATCCAATAAGCTATTATAATGGCTTTTGTAAACTACACTACACTCATAAATCTCAAAAAGCAAAAAATATGGCTACATACATAAAATAAAATCCTTCATTAAAAGTCTTGTGATTAAAATTAATGTATAGGCTAACACTTAAGACTTTGAAAACAATTTTAGAGTCAACTATAATTGCCAATACAACATAATTGGGTTAAGTATATTCTTATTAAATCTCTGTCCACCTCTGTGTGTCATGAAAAAACTGTGAAAAGTCGCTCATTCTATATAAATACAAACAAAAGTTAGCATGCTAGTGTTAGCCCTTTTAGAGAGTTAGTTTTAGCCTGTTGCGTTGCTAGCTAGAGCTGCTGTTGGACCATTTTTTAGTTAGTTAACCACAGTCCTACTGTAAAGGCAAAATGAAACATCACAGAGGTAACACAGATATTTGTCTGTTTATATGGAGTATTTTATTTTAGATGAGTCTCCACAGAGTCTTTTGCTACAGCTCGTTAGCTGTAGCATTAGCTGCTGCTGTATCTGCGGCTCCTTGTCATTTCCCAATCCGAGGGGCAATACAAGCATGCAGGAATCATTCTGGATAAAGCTTTGAGTACACTACAGATAAGAGAAGGCAGTTAGAACAAGGATACTGGCTGTATTGACGTTCAAGATACTAGCTGTAATGAAGTTAATTTTTTATTTTTATTTTTTAATTGACACTTGCCTGAAACTCCAGAATACACCAGATACGGTTTGACTAAGTGTAACTCGCTGCACAGACTAAGCCATCATTTCTTTTACAGTCAGTTCCTAAATCAAAGCTGGTCTTATGTTAAAGCCTCTTCTCTCTTCTGACAGCGTGTTGAGTAATGCTGTCAGTGCTTTTAAGGAGCTTGAAAAGGTTGTGTTCCTCCCGTCTCCTGCCTCAGACTTTCCTGTAGTGCGTCCAGCAGCCATCCACCTGTCTCCCTCCCTCTCTCTCTCTCTCTCTGGGACAGTACCCCTCACACCCACACACACGCACACACTCGGGCGGGACCCTCCTCTTCCTCGGCGCGCAGAGGAATGTATGAGCCAGCAGCTTTGGTGGAGCGCTGCAGACCACATGAACAGACCTCCTGAGAGCTTCTAATGAGCTGTTTCAACAGAACCAATGCAAGTGTTACATGCATGCAGTCTGAGAAAAATGGATTTAATGAACGCTCAGCAAAAACAGGGAAATGCTCCAAATAATTTTTAAAGTTTGGAATGGAAATGGAAGTCATAAAATAAGACTCCAATTATGAAAAATGCATTTTCTTTTCATCATCACAATATAATAGTATTATTATTGCTCCACTTGGTCATTCTTCATGTGTCACTATTCAGAGCCCTGTACTACGAAGCTAGATTTGGGGTTTAGTGGGGTAAGTTCTGGGATAAACCTGGCCTGGTGGTCCTACGAAACTGGATCACGTCCTATCAGGGTAGATCTCTATGGCAACATGAGACAAACTCATAACCTGCTCCGGACCAGAATAAGTTTCCGAATAAGTTAAAAAGACGAGGCGCTGGCCAATCCGCCTCTGCTAGGTGAACGCGCACGGCTTCATTGAAAAAATCCAGGGATTACAAATCCAATGTGAACTCGTTTCTTAGGACAGCTTATCGAGAGAGGCTCATATCTGAGTTAGTCAACCTGGGTTAGAGAAACTTATCCAGGATAAGTTCAGCGACGTTCGTAGTACAGGCCTCTGATCATGAACTATACACACTTACATTCGTGATGATAATAGTGTCTTGCCAATGGACACAACAGCTTTGCAATATGACTGACACCACTCCATGTTTGTGTCATTGCCGTACAGCATTGGTCTTTTTGTTGTTAATAATACTCTAGATCAGTGGTTCCCAAAGTGGGGTTCGCGAAGCAAATTCTGAGGGGTTGTGAGCATGTTCCCTCTAAGCTGCGCCATTGCACACTACTCCCACGGTGTCCGCGCACACAAAGACTGGGTTGCGCACAAAGAAAATATCCAAACCAAAACGACTCTCCTCCAAACCTCCTTTTTTTGTGTTTCGGCCTTAATACAGTCTAATCATCAGAGCAGTTTATTTTGTACCGTGTTGCAATGTCAGTGAAAGTGATTTACAGGTGACTTTTTTTTTTTTTCAGCCGCGTCTCGCCCATAGGGAGAGTCTATCTTAAAGTATTTTTAAGTCATAGCCTTTTGAAAGTTGGATAGTAAAAACGGCATTTCCACTGAATAAAAGTTAATAATAATGCATTTGATTTTGACACCCACAGACGCCTCACTTTGCATTATTCATTTACTCCACAAGTAAACCACTATTGTAAACACAGCTGCCCTGGGGCAGACAGCCAGACTGCCTATTGTCCCACTGTGACCCAACAGACTCAAAATCTCACTTCAACCATCATACTGAAACCTCAGAAAACTCTCAGCTCCAAGTTACTTTCCCATACATGATGTGAGCTCACAAGTAAAGCTCCAACATCTTCTGACTGGATCTGAGAATTTCTGTTTAAATCAACTTCTTCACAACTCATTAACTCCATACACTTTTACTCACACTGTAAAGTTTGGTTTTAGTAGATTAAATCATTTAGAGGTTCTAAATCATGAAGCAGAAGTATTCAAGATGCCTGTAACAACACAAATAGTGCATAACGTGTTTAAACCATCCCTGCAGATAAAGTGAACGTTCACACTGGGACTAGCTCTTCCTCCAGCCTGTGCCTCAAACCTGTGCTGACTCTTCAGAATGCAGATGAGTGTAAGTGCGTGGACATTTTTGTGTAATGTTATGCTGACTGATCAAAGTCTCATATCCAACACCAACACTGTGCAGCGCTCAATGAGAAGCACATGGAGCTCTGCTGCAGGTGTGCCACTGCCAGACACTTCCTCACAAACACCTCATCTGTCAGTGTTTACATCAAAACTCAATCAAAAACAAGCCTCCAAAATCATAAGAAATCTCTGTAGACATCAATATTTTATCCAGTCACAATCCTCCAACAACATAACCACAAAAAGTTGACTAAATGCATGTGTATAATAATTTTGTATAATGTCTCTCTATTAATAAAACAATAACAGTTTAAGACTATACAACTGTATATCACACAATTTAATAAAAAGTACTGGTACATATTGAATACATATATTGAATATTATAAACTCTAGTCCCAATGGGCCAATCTTCCTTTAAATGTTTTTGCTCCCATTTTTAAGAGATGAACTCAAAGATCAGTTTGTACGTACAAAAATAACTTTTTTTTTTTTTTTTTCAAATAGTGAGCACTTCTTTTTTGCTGAGATAATCCGTCCCACAGACTCAGGTGAGTCACATCAAGAGGCTGATTAGACACATGATTATTGCACAGACTGTGCCTTAAGAGTCTTTCACACCAAGCCAAGGTCTGATCCTTTTGGCGACTCACATGTGTTTGGTGTGAATGAGGCGGGGTCAGAGGTCGCGAAGCATGTCGTAGAGGTGGATTTTTGAAGACTTGTTTGAAGAATCTGCTTTACCAGTTGCTGCACATGCAGCTGTTTGATTGGCCTGTGACTAGTGGAACAGCTGCAAATCAGTGCGCTGGAAAACCGAAAAGAACCATACGGAAAACAGTATTTAGGCAATCATGGATTATTGTTTTTGCACGAGTTTAAACGGGAGCAAGTGTGTCAGGTAACTCTGCTTGTCGCAGCTTTTGTGGACCATGACTAGCAACTCCTGTTTCTCTGTCAGAGTTTTGTCACCATGCTCACTCGACATTTGTTGCGACTGGTGGTCGTTTGGATCATGTTTGTGTGAATGTTCTTTTACGTTGGTGAAGTTTCTATGACTTTTCTAGGTTTTTATGATTGTAGAACCATAAGATACTGCAAACAACAAATCACACAGGACAGGCAAACGAGAGGAATCACATGAGCGTAAATTCAATGATGGTTTTTTGTTTCCTTTGTGGGCCACAGGTAATCACAGAAACACATGTTTCTTGTTTTTTTTTTTCCATTTTGGAGCAAATAAGTACTCAGAAGTTCTGTATGTTATGCGGAGTATTGTCACTCACTCTGTCTTTACAGTTGTCTAACATAGACGTCTGCGCGGGCTTTGAGCACACTGCTCAGTTGTGCGTCAATGCACCCACATAGCCTGATGTCAGCGATTCTGGAGTAAATGAATGGACGCAATGGCGAGCCTGCTACCTCCATAGGTCTAGCACTGAATTGTTTGTGTGGTTGCATTACATGTGAAGGCACCTGTACTATAATCATGTGTCTCATCAGCCTCATGATGTGACTCACCTGTGAGACTGTGGGATGGATTATCTCAGCAAAGGACAAGTGCTCACTATTACAGATTTAGACAGATTTATAAATTCTATTTGAGAGAACTGGTTATTTTGTGTACGTCTCATTTAGATCTTACTGGAGCAAACTTATGTTTATACATTTGCAACGTACATGGAGCAGATCATGGGAACCACAACAACTTACTTTTTGCAAAGTCCAACTGACTAAAACCTAATGGTATTGTGTGTGTACTTAGATTACAAATAAATAATAATCTAGCTACAAAAAAGTAAACATTTTTGTTTACTTTTGCCAGTTTATTTCTGGCAAAAAGTAAACAGAAATGTTTACTTTTTTCAATGTTTTTCTCTTTCTAAACAACAGTGCTTAAAAACTCATTGATACAACAAATGAGATGCAAGCCCATACTGTCAGACATCACCATGGAGACAAGGATGTGAGCCGGAGTTCCATATACATCTTAATATAAAACTACTCAAAGAAAAGAAATGACTTTTAAAAAATAATAAAGAAAGTATGATTTTTGTGAATTACTAGTCGGTTTGTTGTTATAAAAGAAGGTTGTTAAGCTTGATCATTGTACATAAATAAAGCGCCTACCTTTCATGATTGTGGCTCGGATCTGCAAGTATCTCTCCAGTTTGCTCGTTTGGGTAAACAGCTGTTTCCAGAGTCCAAATGTAATCTTCACTAAATCCTCCGAGTGTCCGGCAAAAACATGTTAATACCACAGTTAGTGTTCAGATTCCATGTGTTCAGAGTTCCATGTGTTCCAGACTTTTGCACGCAGCAGCAGCAGCTCTATGGCATCCTCCATCAAAGCGCAGCACAGTTCAGCTCGGCTCAACACGCAAAGACCATGTGGATCTGAAGAGTTTGGAACCAGGGAAAAAGTGAGGGGAAAAAGGAGGGAGGGTTTAGAGAGGAAGAGAGAAGGAAAGGAGAGAGAGAAGGGTGTGGGAGGAGGGGCTGAGAGAAACAGAGGGGGAGAAAGAGAGAAACAAGAGAAAGGAGAGGGGAGGGCTGACAGAGAGAAAGAGAAGACAAGAGGAAAAGGGTAATGGTGGAGGAGAGGGAAAGAAGAGAGAAAGATGGAAGGGGCAATAGAAGAGAGGGGAGAGAAAGTAGTGAAGAAGAAAGAAAGAAAAAGAAAGGTGGGTAGAAACAAGAGTGTAGAATTGAGAGA
The DNA here is from genome assembly GCA_038363315.1 of Mugilogobius chulae. Taxonomy (NCBI): domain Eukaryota; kingdom Metazoa; phylum Chordata; class Actinopteri; order Gobiiformes; family Gobiidae; genus Mugilogobius; species Mugilogobius chulae. Next base: position 10,115,832 of record CM076405.1, read on the forward strand.
GGGTGGAGGTGTGAGTGGCAGGGACAAAATGAGAGAGAGAGAGGGGGAGCGAGGATCAGGAGAAGAAATAGCACAAGAGGTAAGGAAAGAGGGAGAGAATGATAGAGAAAGAAAGAGAAAGAGAAGAGAAAGAACAAGAGAAGGGAGGGTGGAGGAGAGAAAAGATGAATGTGAGGGCGAGAAAAAGAAAGGAGGCGAGAATAGAGAGAGAGAAGGAGAGAAGACGAGGGCATGGAGAAAAAGTAAAGGAGAGAGAAAAGCAAGAGAAAGTGATGAGGGGCTCTCCAGAGAAGAGAGAGAGAGAAGAGGGTGAGGTGGAAGTAGAGGAAAGAAGAGAAAGATGGAGTGAGAGAAGAGAGGGTAAGAAGGGGAATAGAGAGATGAAGAAATAACCAAGATTGAGGGAAAAGTGCGGAGAGAAAGAGGAGAGACAAGAATGAAGAGAGTATGGCGAGAGAAAAGAGAGAGGGATGAGGGAGAGAGATAAGGGAGAGGTAGAAAAAAGGACAGAGAAGACAAAAAGGGTGGGAGGAGAGAAAAGAGTGAGAAGGCAGAGGCATTGAAAGAGAAGAGGGAGACCAAAAAGAGAGAGGAAGTAGTAAGAGAAAAGAGGAGGGGGATGAGAGCAGGAGAGGAGAGAAAGGAAAAAGGAGGGGGAAAATAGAGAAGAGAGCGCGTGACGTGGTTATCAAACAGAAGAGAGACGAGAGAGAGATAAGAAGACGGGGGGTGGAAAGAATATAGACTGAGACGCTACGTCGGGGACGTTGCGAAAGACGAGAAGGAGACAAAAAGAAGAAAAAGAGAGAAAAGGGAGGGTAGGCGAGAGAGAGGATGAGGGCGAGAAAGAAGAGATGAGGGAAAATAGAGAAGAGAGACCAAAAGAGAGAGAGAAAGGCGAGATGGTAGGAGAGAAAAAGAGGGAGGAACTATGGGAGAATGTGAGAGAGAGAGGGAAAGAGTCTACAGTGAGAAGGGAAGGGGGATGGGAGATAGAAAAGAAGAGAATAGAGAGGGGAAGACAGAGAAGGAGAAAGAGGGAAGAGAGGAAGAGAATGCAGAAGAGGAGAGAAGAAAGACAAGAGGGGAAAGAAAAAGAGAGAGAAGAGGGAAAAGAGAGAGAGAATGGAAAGAACAAGAGTGAGAGGAAGACAGAAAGAGAGGAGGGGATGAAAAGATAATAGGAGAGACGAGACTAGAGAGGGAAAAAAAAAATTGGATGGGATGAGAAAGGAAGGAGAGAAAGAGAAAGAAGTGAGGTGGAAAGAAGAGAGAGGAGAAAAGAAGGAGGGAGAAGGGAAGGGACAACAGGGAGCTAAGAAGAAGAAAAAGGTGAAGGAAGGAGGGGTATTAACAGAGAAGGGAGATGAGAGAAGACGAGAGGGAGAGGAAGGAGTTTAGAGAAGCTAATGCAACAAATGTTTGCAGGACATAATGCGCGTTTCAGCCTGGCCTGAGAGAGGAAGAGAAGAGCGAGAAAAATCTGAGAAGAGAAGAGAAGAGAGACGAGAGAGAAGAGAGAGAAGAGAGAGAGAGCACACACCGTACACATTCAAGCTTAATTCCTATTGAAACAGAAAACAGTCTCGCAGAGAAGGTAAACGTAATTGACAAAGAGCAGGTGAGAATCCAGAGAGGACGGCAGCTGACAAAGAACTTTCAACATATGAGCTGAGACACTCACAATATTTGACCAGCGAAAAACTAGCATTATACAATTACCTTCTCCAGTGTACACTAACACAAGTAAAACACACTACAGTAAACCCTAAATAAAACATTCAGTTAGTTGCAAGGGCCACGACCAAACCTTTCCCAGACCACAGATTCTCAAACCAAAGCAAAACAAATCCACTGAGTTCAAACGAGACAAGACCAAGCCGTCTCCAGCTACACTACACTACACATACGTCCTTGTAGAAGTGGAACTAGCAGGAACTCTTCCAAGAATAGCCAAACGTTCCTACGCCAGTCATCCCTGTTTAAATGCTTCCATCTTGTTGCATTAGTCAAGAGACAACGGAGCAGACGACAAACACTGCAGAGACTCTCACTAGATTCTGGGCTGTAGTTCCACCACAGACATCCATCAAAAAAATCTGACAAAGTTTTATCTGACCAAACTGCTAAAATGCAATAGGCTATTAAAAAACAATAATCAAGCCGAAAAAAAGAAACAAGTAGCACATAACACTAACATTCGGTCCCAAATCTTCAGACCGATTGTCCCTTTAAAGTTTGCTGTTCAATTAAAAGCTTTAATAAAAAAAAATGAGTGATAAAAACAAGGACTTCCGTAGGAAGTTGGTTTATCGCTCAATTATGCGTTCACAGTTGAGAACTGAATAGTTGGCAAAGAATTCGTACTCTTTTATTACTTAGCAATTCAGAGAGACATTTAGGGATCATGTAAAATTGTAAAGATGCGTTTGGAAAAGAACATTTAGGTTCATTAGGGAATTTTAATTGCTCTATAAATACTAAAAGCAACCTGTCTAGTTTTAGAGCTACCATATAATTCTTATAAAAATAAAAAGCTTATTCAAACTGAGACGACTTACTTCACTCGAAGCAGGAAACTCTGCTTCTACAAACTGTTCTGCCTGCTACATGATTAAATGATCTTAGTTTTAATAGGCGCGTTTCCACTTTCAAGCACTCAAAGCATTTAACAATCAGAAATTGTTATCTTTATGTTATTTATGCAACTTATGTGTATGGACGCTCCAACTGAATTTCGTGTGATCTTTTTGTGATCGAATACAATAAATATTCTGAATCTGGATCCACTCATAAACCAAGTCAGACTTCATAAGGCAGGGAGTGTGTGTCAAGTGTTTTGCCAAAAACACCAGCGACAAAGTCCACTCTTGTACGTCTAAACCCACTTGTGAGCGTCTCTCTGGTCATATGTCTGTCTAACACGGCTTCTCCATTATAGATAGTACTATACCAAGCTCTAACTTGCTTATCTTCTGAGATTCGGTGGGCGTGGATGCAGGCGTTTTGTGGCGCCCGTACATCTGCGAACAAAGAAGCGGAGTGGTTGGATGAGACCGTTGGTCTCTCTTGTTGGTAGTGATGGGCCAAATGAAACAAAACTGTGTCCAGTTAAAGTGTCGGCTAAGACTAGGGGCGGTCCAGCTACCGAACTCTAGCGCCCCCCACATAAAACATATGATGATTATCTGAAAAAAATATATTACATCATACAAAATAATACAGTTTTACCTAAATTTTAGTCAGCAGTATGCGACCCCTCTCATTAATACTGTAGTTCATTATTAAAGATCTTATTGTTGATCTTGTCCTGTATCACAGACCAAAGTATTTCGGGCAAACTACAATCCTGGTAAACAAGTGCCCAAGACCAATAATCTTTTTGTTAGGTGTATGAAGAGGCTACATGACCCCAAGCTCAAGTATTAACCTGCTCAGTCTGTGTGTTTAACGCAGTCATAATTTCATGAATTATGTTTATTTAAATATAATGTTAGATTTACATAATCAATGATCACACAACGTGAGTAGTATATTTTCCATATGTTTTCGTTGTATTGTCAAAGTGGGGCGTAGGTCGTGGCACCACAAAAAGAGAACAAACTCCAGAGAATTCCATTGTTCGAGCATACAGCTGACAGGGACAATGTGTATTAGCTCGTACATCTAGATCGCGATAACAAGTTTCCTCTAGGTTCGTAGAAACTTAATACAAATTGCACACACCATTGTAGTGGCCCTAGGCATTTGCCTAATAAAAATATAATACATTAGGCGCCCTGTGTGCTAAACGAACTTGTTATAGAACTAATACTTTTTATTTAATTTGTATTTTTTTGATCACGCGATCAGCGTTACAACTTGTTTACATGCTGGAACTGGGCCCCACTTCAGTCCTATTTAAGGCAAGCTCTTGTTTCTTCTGGATTGAAGATTCGTGATGAATTAAGAACTGACTTTATAACGAATTTCAGATTTCATATTAGAACATGGTTAGCTATTTCATTGGGAAGGCTAGTGACCGGTTGGATAGACACTGATACCAAAGGTCCCTGCTTCAGACTATTCACTTCGATCACACGGTACTTGTCAAAGTCAAAAACTATCTCAAATGATTAAAAGAATTAAATGTGAACGTTACACTTGAAGATACTATAAAGGTGGACATGTTTTATTGCAATATACTCCACTTTCTTGTCGTTTTTCAGACCATATGTTAATTGTACAAATGCTCTACAACCAAACATCTAGGTATTACTCAAAAAAGCATGTAGAGTTCAAAACTTAGTCCAACTTTCAACTACAATTAAACAAGGAACATTTTATATAATCAGGCCAGATATTAGTTAATAAATTCTCTGAAGTTTTACAAATAAAGAGGCGGGTCTTATCAGTTCTGCGCGTGTTCTTTTGAACAGTGAAGTCAGTGGATTTGTTTTCTCATTGTTTAGCCCTTTCAACTCAATTTTGATGTTTTTGCTCATGCAAGCAAAAATTCTTATTTCTGATCTACGTATTGCCACAGCCTTATTACACTTAATTACATTGGAAAAAAAACACGAGCATAGTTTCTCTTTTGGTAGCAATCGTCGTTCAGAACTGGTCGAATAGTTCTGTTCTAATAGGGGCACTGGTTATGTAACTTTCCCTGGAGGTAAATCTATATCAATCGGTCTTACATTAAGTAGGAAGACTAAACTATACTTTGGGACTAGAAAGTAGGTATGAAACGATTTTATTGCCATTATAGAAAAAAGAAGCCAGCCTAAAGTAGATCAACAACATTTTTGTCTGCCAAGAGAAACATACGTGCTGTGGGCCCTCCACTCTCACAGCCAAATTTAGACATATTTTTATGGTTCAAGTGGGCCATGCTAACACCCACCATAGTAAAATGTTAGAGTTACATATTTTAATCATGTGAGACTAATAACTAAAAGGGCAATGTCTAAAGGACAAAAAATATGCCATGTTTTAAAGGTTTTAAAAATTTGTCCAAAAAGTTTGCACAGCTGCACCTTTAAACCGAATATAATTTGCTGTTACCAGAAAATGTAATTACATGTTTTTTTGCTGGTATGGTACTTGAGTTATGAAAAGTTTAAAACAAATCTGCCATCTTACTTAAGTTCACCGGGTGCAGCGCAGCTCAAATCAGACATTTCAACAAACCAACCAATTCAGGCTTACATTTATTACATTGTTTCTCCACATTTTGCTCTCGCACAAGAGGAAAGTAAAATCGCCAAGTCAGGCTTCAAAACAGAGATGAAGCCATTAGAGAGTCTTTAGTCATGCGGCCACAAGCCTGACCACGCAAGAATTAGCACTCCGTATCTCTGCATAGAGGCCAGACTGCAACAGAGCGCTCACAGATACTAAGCCCGATCTGCGTTGTCTCTCGGTCGAATGGAAAACACCCCCAAACTCCCAAGTGCGTGACAACAGCACGTCCACACAACTTGCTTTGTATCCACAGAGGTCAAAAGAGCTTTTGCTCTATCAAACAGGATGAACTAACGAAGAGAGAACGTGTTTCAAGAATGAGGCCCAGATGATGATAATCCTCTAGAGTCGGACAGTCTTTATAAACCTTCGTGGCCTTTGAGTTTGTGGCAACTTCATCTGGCATAATGTTGCCTTCGAGTTCCTCCTTTTGTACAATATTTACAATCTACTCGTGTGATTTTTACACGGCCACAATTCAGTAATCGATTGTAGCTTTACGACGTGTTTACCGCTTCAACATGCAGTGGCTCCATGAGGCGGCCTTTGCAAGAAATATTATAATCAGCGTTGCTGCTTCGTGTATTATTATATATACACTTTTCCTCAGTTTGGACAAAAGATACTGAATACAATGATGACCGATATACAATACATTCCTGTCAAGATCCATTTGAGCTATAATTATATATTTACGTTACTCTTTTTTAGTTTCGTTTGTGTGGCATTCACTCTACTTATTTGATTCAGGTTCCTAATGTTTTAAACCAATGGTTAATAAAAGGGTACCCATTATTCATATTTAACTACATCCTACAAATTGGCGCTTAGTTACTGAAGTACCAGATCTTATGCTCCGAGTGAGGAACCGTAGAATACATTTTTCCTGCTATTTCTCGTGCCTTATTATATCAACGTAGCCATATCTAATTTACGTTCAAACGACAATTTCTCGTTATTACGACTTTTTAATTAACGTCCAACACGACTTTCGGATTTTACGGTAACTCAAACGAGAAGATATATATGTTAGTTTTATCGTTCTAAATGAACTATATATTTATTTATACTCGGAACAAACACAGGAGAATAAAATGACCTACTATTCTCCTGTCTCTCTATCGACCTGTCTCCTTGGAGCGACTTCTCTCATTTTTTTAAGAGCAGACTGCTCTTCCCAAGAGCGCCGACAAGGCGGGATGGGCATCAGAGCACCTGTACTACGAGATAGCTAGTTTGGGACCAATTACCTTCACACCGCCAAGTCGGTCCTGGGTTATTAACCACTGGATCTGGCACCCCTGTGGGTCCTACGAGACACTGGATCACTTAACCTATGCGGGGACAGATGCTCCAACGGAACGAGACATGCGGGCAAACTGTCATAACTGAAACTTAAGTATCTTAAAACGAGAGCACTCACGTGGATAAATCGTTATCATGCTCCAGAGTAAAGACGTTAATAATGGTGTGGGAACGACATGTTCACTACAATTCAGACGTACGGGAGTGAGACGGAATGAGTACGGGGAAGAGAGAGAGAGATTAGGACAAGGAGATGAGTGCGGGTGATTCCACAAAAAGTGAAGAGAGTCAGAAGCTCGCATAAAATAATCAAAATGAGAAGGCAGGTTCAAAGGTCTACATTAGAATTGAGAAATACTACTAACCCTAAGATGCACGTCGACAACCGAGGATAACATTTGGGCCACATTGTGTAGACGCACAATAGGATTCAAGTGGTGAATGCACGCGTTAGCGTTCGATTGTTGACAGTTGACTTTTCTTTACTTTTTGTTGTTTGTATGATTCAAGCAAGAAAACAGCTACAAAACTTCGGTTGATTGCCTCACTGCGAGACGTGCTCACTTCATTTCTATTATTCTTTGTACGTCCATGGATTTGCCCACATGAATTTTATCGGTAATATTCATCGGTCACAATCAACGAGTTAGCCCTCTGCAAAAACCCAATTATTCACATGCGAACGTCTTCCGCATCGATGCTCAGAGCGCCTCCAGTCAGTATTGAGTGTTTGAGTTTAAGAATGTACGTAATATTTAAATCACGTTTGAGACCGGAGTATGCCATGTGTTTGTCCACAAACAAACCAAAAAAAAACAAACAAACAAACCTGTTTGAAAAGCGAACACACAACCAAAATCACATTTTGATCAGAGGTGTCGCATCACAGTAGCAGTGATGGAGTCAAGCAAAAAATGACTGTGAAAAGTCGGAGTGCGTGAAATCGTTAAATTTTTATTTATTATTGATATGTATTGGTTTTCGAGGCGTATCAAAGGTCAGCGAAATCAAGAAGCACCTTACGCGACTTTCAATCGCCGTTTGCAATTCATGTTTAGCTCCTGGTTGTTTATGTTTCATGGGAACGATAAGATCCAAAAGTCTGAACTTGTTTGCCATCCATGTGCTTATTTTATCTGCGAAACATCAGGGTTTGTTATCAACCATTAATCAATGAATGACACCCAGCACTTTTAAGAGTTTTTAGAACTAACAGTGAAACTCTGGATGCTAAGCGTACCGTTAAAAAAGGTGGTCAGTTTGAACAATTTCTATGGCTGATTTTCATCCCAGGTGGCCCTTCTCCAGTGTTGAGCTCGGAGGCTCAGTTCTTGTCCCCAGGTTGGCACGTTTTTACCGAGCAGAGTTGTTCCCGATCCTTTTTGGTGGTCGTTCATGTCCTTTTTTGTAACTTCAGCACCAACAATNGGGCTTGAGAGGGAAGAGGAGAAAGAGATTGGGGTGGGAGGGAGAGAAGAGGAGGAATGAGGGAGCATGAAAGAAGGGAGGGTGGGAGGGAGGAGGGAGAGGAGAGGAAAGAACAGGGAGCTAAGAGAGAGAGAGAGAGAAAGAAAGGGGGAGAGTGGAAAAGATGGGAGAGAGAGAGAGAGGGAGGGAGGAGGTTTAGTGAAGCTAATTGCTAACAAATGTTTAGCAGGACATAATGCGTGTTTTAGCCTTGGGCCTGAGAGAGAGAGAGAGAGAGAGAGAGAGAGAGAGAGAGAGAGAGATGAGAGAGAGAGAGAGACGCACATCACACCTTCCGTACACATGTCAGAGCTGTAATCCTATTTTGGAAACAGACACTCTGCAGAGGAGGTTAAACAGTAAATGTGACAAAGAGCAGGTGGAGAATCCAGAGGAGGAGCAGCTGACAAAGCAACTTTTCACATTATGAGCTGAGACCACTCACAATATTTGACCCAGCTGAAACTTGAGCTATTATACAATTTACCTTCTCCAGTGTACACGAACATACAGCGGCATGTAAAGTATGTGAACCTTTTGAAATTTCGCCACATTTCTGCTTAAAACCACCATCAAATTGATCTGATCTTTGTCAAAATCACACCGATGAAAAAACAGTGTCTGCTTTACTAAAACACCCAAACATTATAGGTTTTTCATTTTTAATGAGAATAACATGCAAATATTGACAAAAGGGGAAAGAAAAAGTAACCAAACCTTTTGCCCAAGGGGACTTTAAGAGCAATTATTTCCCAATTTTACCAAACAATTAAGTCAGAGTGTGTCCAATCACTGAGGAATGGCTTAAAGCTGCCCTGCCCACTATAAAAGACACTCCTGGTAAGCACTGTGTCTTGATGTGAAGCAATGTCTGTTGTTCACCATGGCTCGCTCAAAGCAGCTGTCTGAAGACCTGCAATCTAGAATTGTAGATTTGTGTAAAGCTGGAAAAGGTTACAAAACCATCTCCCGCCACAGTTAGAGAAATTATGTACAAAAATAGCGCCCAAAGTTCAGCGCAAAATACTCAGAGAGGTAAAAAAGAACCCTAGAGTGTCTGCTAAAGACTTACAGAACGTACTGGCACAGTCCAATATCTCTGTGCATACCCCGACTACATGTAAAACAACAGTCTAGTATCTCTGTGCATACACTGACTACATGTAAAACAACAGTCTAGAATTGTGCTCATCAGAGGACTCCACAGAGGAAGCCACTACTGTCTAAAAAAACATTGCTGCACGTTTAATGTTTGCAAAAAGTCACCTAGACACTCCACAGACACATGTCATGTTTGGAGGAAAAATGAAACAGCTCACCAACATTAACGCCCCATCCCCACCGTGAAGCCTGGTGGAGGGAAAATTATAGTTTAGGCCTGTTTTGCTGCCTCAGGGCCTGGACAACTTGTAATCATTAGTGGAAAAATGAATTCAAAAGTTTATCAGATGTTTTACAAGAAAAGTTGAGGATGTCTGTCAGACAGTCGAAGCTTAAAAGAGGAAAGAAGCTGCAACAAGACAATGATCTAAAACACAAAAGTAAATCAACTTGAGAATGGTTTCAGAAGAACCAAATACACATTCTGGAGTGGCCAAGTCAAAGTCCTGACTTGAGATGCTGTGGCATGACCTCAAAACAGCAATTCATGCACAACATCCCAGGAATCTGACTGAACTGCAGGAATTTTTTAAGAATGGTCCAAGATTGATCAGATCGATGTGCAAGACTGATCTGCAACTTCAGGAAGCGTCTGGTAGAAGTTATTGCTGCCAAAGCGGGTGTAACTAGATATTGAATGTAAGGGTTCACTTACTTTTTTTTTGTCCTTCTGTCATTGTTTGCATGTTATCCTCATTAAAATATAAAACCTATAAATGTTTGGGTGGTTTTAGTTAAAGCAGGCACTGTTTTTTCATTGGTGTGATTTTGACAAAGATCAGATCACATTTGATGGTGATTTTAAGCAGAAATGTGAGAAATTTCAAAAGGTTCACATACTTTTTTATGCCGCTGTAAGTATAAACACACACTTACAGTAAACCCTTTAGAGATGGAAAATTTCACTTAGTGTAGTGGTCAAGACCAAGACCCTTCCCAGACCACAGACCTCACTTAGTTGTAGAAGCAGGTTTTCCATCTGCTTCTACAACTGCTTCTGCTACTACATGGTAGATGATCTCTATTATACAGCACGTTTCCACCTTTCAAGGCACTCAAAACGTTTAACAATCAAGAATCCACTCACCCAGTGTAACAATCAGAGGCAGTGTGGTTTAAGTGTTTTGCCCAAGGACACAGCGACAGTCCACTCTTGTCGTCCCACTGTGGCTCCTGGCGTTCCAGCGGTCTCCCATCCAAGTACTAACCAGGCTCTAACTTGATTATCTTCTGAGATCTGGCGGGATCAGGCTTTGCCAAACAGATATGGCCACGTACATCTGCAACGAAGAAGCTGAGTTGAACCTTGTGTCTGTTGTAGTGCTGGGCAAAATGAAACAAGACTGTGCCGAGTTAAAGTGGGCGAGCAGGGGTGTAGCACCGAATTCTAGGCCCGGTACAAATTTTGTTGATGGGCCCCTGATACATAATCTTGTGTTTTAAATATTTAGTCCTCTAATTTGAGTTTTGTTTCCTTCTGTATATCTATTTATTTAGTTTCTACATTCCACACATAATTTCCAAGGTTTTTGCAGGCTTCACCAGATCAAATTGAAGATTTCTATTACCATAACAACTACAAAACAAGACATGTATCTATGTTTTTTGTGTGTGTGTGTCAAAACTATTGAGTTGGAACCACTGCATTCACTCACATAAAGATAAGAATAAATGGAACACTAACATTTTATCTAAATGATGCCAAAAGAATACTAACTAAATTCTTGTGACATTTTCGACACATTATAAAGTTGCTGGATTGACAAGATGTGACATATTGATAATATCTGACACAAAACCCTTTGAGTATGCACATTTATTGAACTGGTAATTTTGTCAAATCCTGGCAGTTTGTTCTCTAAAATCTGCTCATTGCTTATAACATTAAAATCTCTCTAGCTTTTATATTTGTTTATGTATAAAGTCCATTTTCTACATTTTATTAGAGTAGTTGAGCTTTCTGATACCTCGAAAAATTGTGTTTAGAATAATTTATCTCACAAGTAAAATGACCCCTTTCCTGTCCTGGGCCCCGGGGAAACTAGCACCATTTACCCCCCCAGTCCAACACCCCTGTGGGCGAGTCCAGGGAAGCTTTGAAATGAATCCTGGAGCTGGTAGCAAGGAAGTCACGAAATGCTACAATAAATATTCACACCGGAGTTGCCAAGTCTGCTTCTTTATAGCGACTTTGGGCATCTTTTTTTTGGAAAGTCGCTTGTGGATTTTCAGTCACAGGTTGCGTTGCTTTGGGGGTTCTTTTTGAGCGACACTTTGACGTCAGTAACATGTTGACTTTTGGCCGTTTTTTCATGGTTTGATACACAAAAATATACACACTAATGAGAGAAATATGGACTTTTAGCACAGACACAGCTAGTTTTCGACCTGACACTTGCTCATTTGCACTAAAATTATCAAAAAAGAACAGTAGACGATTGCTTCACTTGAACCACACACTGTAGCTGTTTGGAACCAGGAGGCGGAGCTATGGACATCTGGATACCTGCAGGAGCTGAAGACAAAAACAAAACACATCAGGGTCGTGTGAGGTCGCGCAGCAAAGTTAGTCACATCTGCAGCTGGGCAAAGTTGATCAAATGGATAAACTTCTATATTTTGAGACGACATTATGTGTTCTTTCTATATTCTACTCAGTCTGTCCTATTCTCTCATCTCTCAACAAGTTTTTAAATAAGTTGAAGGCTCTAGTCGACTAAAACCAACATTATAAAGTTCTTCAAATGATCCAAACTCTAAATGAATATTGTTTGTATCCGTCTTTGGTTAAAATCGTGCTTGAAGTTGCCGGAGAAACAGTTTACAGATGTGTTCTGGGTAACACATGGAGACTTGTGCAATATCTTTTTCTCCTCCAAACATGTTGATCAAAACTCTTCGCAGATAGATTTGACAACTTCTTCCTGTTTGTATATTTTTATCATCTTCAAAGTGTTTAGTCACGCGAGACACTTGTGCGTTCTTCGTCTGTAGAGAGTTCTGTTGTGAAGATGCAGACTCTTCTCCACCTTTGACCCACATGTTTGACCTGCTTCGGTCCGGGTGCGGTTTACAGGCGGAAACTTTTCACTGCGCTGTCGGTGTGTGAGGTCTTTGTCCCGCAGAGCAGAGGTGGGAGATACCGAAAACATCCTTACCTTATGACGGGAAGGATGTTTTCTCAAAGCACCCTCCAGTGGATTAGGGGCTGACAAATCGTAGATGGTGAGGTCCAGGATGCTCCCGCGCAAATGGAATCCAGGGACACCCCATGCATGGCCGCTCAGGTTGTAGACAGGCCTCTGGTTGAGTGGCACATGACCCCGACTGGAGGTTGACGACCTGAGAAACACAAGACTGGTGAATAGCATCAACAACCCAACGGGCCAGGCGCTGCTTAGAATGAGACTGACCTTGTAGGGCCAGCGTAGTTTGTTAACACGCTTACTTGAAGACATCGCCAGCAGAAAAGCAGATTTGAGTGAAACTCACTTTATGTCCACCCGATCCATCGGCTCATACGGAGGAGCTTGTAGAGCATTAACACAAACAACAGATCCCAAGGCAAGACCATAGGGAGTAGAGGAGGATTTAAGCCGCTGACTGTGCACCCTTCAAAAACAGTGACACACTCCTGTCACTCCCCACAGACACTATTGGTATAAACATGCCAACAAGCCATCACAGCTACATATACCTTCAAGGTCGATGGGATTGTCCCTGAGACAGAAGTCCCTGCAGAAACTCCAGAATGGATGAGCTCGGACAGTTCTCTGCATCCAGGTCCCACTTGTGACACCAGCCGTCAAAAAGTTTCCATCTATAGACATAGAGTAGGCTGCAGCAAAGCCCACGCAGTGGCTCTCATTTATGAAGAGGGGTGTACCTGCCCAGTTTGCGTGTACTGTACGCAAGACGTGATTCTGATAAATGCTGACAAAAGTCAGCGTCATTGCATAAAATGTCCGAAAATATTCATGAATGAATGCTTTTTTTTCTATAGCACAGTTACACAGACAGATGTCTTCCAAAGTGCTTCACACAACAACCTACCTACCTCACTCAGTGACAGCAGCAGCCCTGGGGCAGCTTAGCAGAGGTGGTTCGCCTAAACACCTGGCGCCTCAACCTCCGATCACCACCATTCATTCCCTGACCTGCATGTTATTGGTTGGTGGGGAAACCGGTGCCCGGAGGAAACCACCCAGACACGGGGAGGAACATGCAAACTCCACACAGAAAGGCCTGGACCGTGCGGGAGACAAACCTGCAACCTTCTTGCTATGAAGCCAGAGAGCTATTTGCCCTGGCACCGTGCCGCTATTTATGTTTCAGGAGGCCTCACCCACAAAATTTTCAGCAGAGTTAGAAGGAATACGGCAGCTACGTTTAATTGCACAGGAAAAAAAAGAGTAATGAATAACATAATTAACTTTGTTTTTCTCATTAAAAAATACAAAAATGATTGGCGCAGATACAAATCTAAATAAATGTTTTAAACTAAAAAACAAGCTTACATTTGATATTTGCAACCGAACCCATCCGGACCATTGACTGTACGATCCAGACTTTCCCCGGAGCACGGCTGCAGGATCAGAACTAGGACCGGGTCAGGACTTTTTGTAATCACGTTATGGTGAGTCTACTGTTGGTTCTGCTCTGACCCATTGAAGTTCAGAATGTGTTTATTCAAAGCACATTTATGGTGATTAATGCTTAATTTGGAATGAGTTGAAATTTAGATTATTGCATAAAAAAAATCTGTTACAAACTAAGAACTGGGCAAGTCATCATTTATAATCAGAAAGTATCGTTTGAATCTCAAAGAATGACTTAAAGTGCGTATGACAGGTTGGAGTAGATTTTTGGTAAAATAAAGCAAACATGATTATGATTAAGATTTGACTAAACATTTAGCTTGTTTTGACCCAGTTTGGTTGTTTTTAGGAAGTTTATTATTGTCTTTGTCCAGTAAATATGACATATGTGGAGGGGAATCTACAAATGTTACCATAGCAACCACATTGTAAATCTGGGCCCAAATCAACATAACTAACCCAGAAGTGACAACGTGACAAAGTATTATAACTTATAAGACTTAAACTATGTTGAAGTATTAATTGTGTGTATAATGTCTTTGTGATGACACATGTGGAGGATTCTGTTATAGAACTCACATTACTTCCTCTCATTTTTACCTTTTGTTTGTCCATTTCTTCATAAATTGCAACTTAACTGTAAAACTATGATCAATATTTACCACAAAGACTAACACACCAAACCAAGTCAAAATTAGAAAAATTTGTTAATCTGTCATACGCACTTTAACTGTGATCACATTTGCAAAAGAAAGTTTGTGATCAGAGCATCTTAAAGGTGGAGTAGCTGATTTTCACACTGCAAACACAATTTAGGCTTTAAATCTGACATCTTCCTCTCCTAAATCCTTCAACACCTGGGTAATATCGACATGTATTCATTTTTGTTGCATTTATGGCTTAAAAACTTTTTTTTTACAAACAACAAAGTGAAACTGGAGTGACCGCCCCAAGCTCAGCCAATCAGAGCGCAGCATTCAGCTCCTGTCTAGAACTAAAATTCTTTTTTATTCAGTTCAGACAGTACTCAGAGGTCTCATTTTTTCCACAAAGTACTGTATTTACTCTATACTTTTTAGTGGAAAGCACAAAGTTTACTATTTTACAACTAAAAAAGTTAGCTACCCCACCTTTAAGCTAGTTGTCGATACTAAGAGTCTTTAGCCCAGTGGAGTCACAAGTCTTACCAATGTTTGAAGAATGACAACATAATCCTCACTAAAGCAGCTCAAGTCTGGTCATTTTTCACCAATTCGTTTAGAGATGAATTCATCCGATGCCACAGCTCTTTAAAGACACATATTATGCATTTTTTTGTGTTGTTTTTTTCCTTCAACCTGCTCCGAAGCACCTCCACTTTGGAATCTCATGCACCAGAACTAATAAAAAAGTCTAGTAAGTCACACAAGGGTTGTGTGTGTTTTCTACATCAAAAATTGAATTAGAGCTCTATTTACTCACTCCAAAAAAATACAGAGGTCATGCAATCAAACCAATCTTGCCTGATATGCTAATCCTGCAGAAATGCTCAAACAAGTCTGGATGATTTACAGACTTAAAAACAATGCAGAATATCTCACAGATCTATCTATGACATCACAGATCTATCTATGACATCACAGATCTGGGCCATTCAGAGCAGTGTTTCTGGGAGAACAAAAGATATCTCACTAACAAACTTTAGCAGTATTTTTGGTGAAGAAGCAACTTTACAATAGGATTAAAAACTCAAAAAAGTTGATTTTGCATAATATGTGTCCTTTAAACTGTTGCCTTTTCACAATGACAGAAGAATGTTTAAACAGGTGCCTGCTGCCATCTAGTGGTGTTCTGTAAATGATACTGGCCAGAGGAGGAGCTGCTTTCTGTTTGGTTCCAAAAAGCTGCTCCTTCAGATAGATGCTTTAACTTTATGACATGAAACAGGTTTATCACCAATAACAATCTTATTAAGACTGATTTTATCTTTCTTTTTCTATTGGATTGTGCAGTTCAACCACCAGAAAGTTACATTGTGCCACTTGAAGTCTTTTTTTTTGAGTATGTGTATTTTACTGTACATTAAAAAATACAAATAAAAATTCTGACATGACTTTTCAAAAATAATCATGTTACTTTTTTTATAACGTGATTGAGTTTTGTTTCCCTTCATGTTTTACAGTTTGATTAACCAAAATGTCCGTTAGATTTCTTTACAGTACAGTTTAAAATGTATCCAAATTTCATTAGTATTCGTGTTAAATGATCCAAAACTTTCAAAGAAAACACATTTGTATTGCCAAAGTAAAAGAGAAAAATGCATAATTTATCTTGTTGTTTTTTTGCCCGCCATGTCATTACATTTGACTGAAGCAGCATTAAAATAGACTTAAAAAGCTTTTTAAAATGTTTTCAGGGAATGTAGAACTACTTTACATTTCTATTTTTGGCTCCATGTGTCTGCACTTCTGTTTTTAATAAAGCTTCTTGATTTTCAAAAACGCTGTACAGATAACAACTTTGACGCCTTTCTACTGTGGATCACTCCTGGATAAATGAGGGATTACACCGACTTGTCTATTTGACCAAAATGTGCTTGTAATAATGTGAATTTCTTACACCAGAAGTCGTACTCCGGCCCTCCATCAGGATCTGAGCACAGCCCTCGGTAAAAGAATTACTCTTCTATTCTGTGGAGGAAACTCATTTAGACCGCTTGTATTTGCGATCTTGTCCTTTGAGTCGTTACCCAAAGCTCATGACCACAGGTGAGGGTTGGAACGTAGACCTCGAGGTTTGGATCGCTGAAAACATACAAACCGCACATTTACTATTTTAACCCAAGAGAAAAGTACAAAGTCTTGAGTAACTAATGAGTTCACCTGCTGTTCTGTTCTGTTTCCTATTCTGATCAAAAGGTATTGATCATAAACTGGAAATGTTTCACTTGAGACAACCAACCTCAAGTCTGGGCTGGTTGTCTCAATGTTGGGTCACTGGGAGACTGATGACTAATGTGACTAGTCTTTGATTTGATTTGTAGAGGTTTGATTTCAGGGCTTTACATTTTCTGAATCAGACATTAAATTACAAGAAAAAGGGAAATGGAAAATAAACCATTCTATTAATACTGTAAAACATTATGAATGTGTTTTAGTGATCAATAACTTATGAACAGAACAAGCTTCATGACAATATTTGTATTATTTTCTTAGTTGACACTTAAAGGGGCTGTACTGTGTAAGATTGAGAGGAATTTTAATGATCACATATAGTCCACAAACATTTAAATCATATTTATTCTTTACAACATGAATACTTAAGAGAGCACTGTTAACCAATCCACATCAATTGTGATACATTTATATGTATTTGAAATGTTTTATTACTGGCCAGAATATGGATCATTGACGCTAGATGGAGGCATGCTTAATAGGCAAATGCATGTAAATGGCTCCTCTAGTGTTCAAAAGTGGAAATCACTTTGTTTGTTTGTTTTTCTTACATAGTGCCCCTTTAACACTCATAGAATTGGAATATGTAGAACACAGTATTTTTCAGAAATCCTACTTATGTAAAATTGTGACAACCGACACCATCGTCCCAGATATTCTCATACGGGACAACCGACCCTGACTGGACTTTTAAACTCTCACCTGTTTTCTAAACAAGCTCAGAAAAAAAAAGCTGTCACTCTGATTCTCCTCTTTGCAATGTCAATGGTAATAACACACTTTTTGGAAAACATTTTCCCTCAACATCTAATAACTTACTTTTTGCTGTGGAGTTTTTTGACGTCGTCTCATCAGTCTTGAAAAAATCTTTACCAAAATACTTTAGCTCGTGAAATTTTATTTAATTAATTTTAATCTGACTTTTTTTTTCAAATGCACCATTTACAAGCTGAGATAAGGCGTTTTCCAACATGAAAGTACCAAGAACTAAGTTCCCACATTCTTTTAGCCCCTGTTCAGTCAAAGGAACTACCCTGTCCCATGTTTGTGTTCACACAGCAAGTAAAAATGACGCTAAGAAGCGTTAACATTAGCACCTGTATAATCTGGAACATTTAAACACATCATAGGAAAACGATAGTTCAAAATTAATCATTTATTCTGGGAGTTAATGTTTGTAAGCATTTTTTCTTGAGGAAAAGGAAACTTTGTCTAAATGTGAGAACATATAAAACATGTTTCCAAACAAAGTTAGTGTTGTAAAATGTGTTTGTGTCACCAAAAGGTTCCTGGTCTGACTGACTGAGCTAAAAAGTCCTAATGTGTGGCCTAGTCCCTAGTTCTTGCTCTGTGTGAACGTGCAAAAATGGTCCTGGAACTAACAAAGTACTAGGAACTGAATAAAGTTCCCACAGAGGGAAAAAACCTATACAGTGAGTGTGATAACCAGCCCGTTCTCTCCTACATGAACTCTCCACCACCAAAACCAAAAACAAACTCAGCCTGTTAAAATATTGTGCCGTTTTTATTTTGTGTAAAAATCACACAGCTGCTAGTTACCTCTGCACAGAAACAGTACATCCATGCAGGTTTACATCGAGAGCCCACAGCGGAACAGAGGAGCAATTAAATAGAATATTCATCTTTCGCCGTTAGTCAGCAATTAATGCAAATTTACATGAGTCCAACAAAAAAAAAAAGTGTTTCCATATACACTATACAGCACAGACCTGGGAGCGCTGCAGCCCAAACCCCACCGACGCCAGATCGCCTTGGAAACATCAGTCTTTGTCCTGTTCAGTGGGATTTGGACGGTTTTGGGCTGGTCCAGGTCTGAGAATTCACACAAACTCACACACACACGCACACACACGACGCAGCCTCACACAGCAGAAGAACAGAAGGCCAGTTTTAAAAGAGAGGAAAAGAAGAAGGAAGTCCAAAGTACGGACAGCACCTGAATGCCTCGTTTGTAAAGAGGGAGTAAGGCTTTGAACGTGGATACTTCACTGACACTAAGGAAGATCCAGGTTTAAAGAACCAACACAGAAATCATACAAACCTACAGAGACAAGGAGAATATAAAGAAGTTTTTCAATATTAATGTAATGTCTTTGTTGTTCTTCGAAAAGGTTCATAATCTAGAATTTGTTGGTGTTAATGCAAATGTTGGAAGCTTGGGCTTTATGTTTCCAATACAACTTCTGTAACTTTGTTGGAGACTGGATGGGAATACTTTAGATCTGCATATTAATGACTGAGATTATTGATTTAATTGAAACTAACTAAGTAATCAAATATTTGCTAACTGGTCTATTAAGGTTCCCAAACATACCTGAATTGAAAGTTTTGAAACTCCAATTGGGCAGCAATGACATTGAAGATGTGTAAACACAAATTTGTCTTGAGTTGAGTAAATGTGACTGAAATCAGTGGTTCTTAATATTTATGTGATTATTTCAAGTGAATTGAAATGAAAAAAAAATTTTTTTATGATTGTTCCATAAGCAAATCTTAATTTAAGCAGTAAAACATAATAATAAGTAAGGAACTCATGACCCAATTTACTTGTATCAACCTCAAATGACAATACTTGATCAGTTTTGTCTGGATTGAAATTTGAAAAAAATCTGGTAGTTAGGAGACTTTTGCGTTCTAACAACTAATCGATTAATCAAAATACTCGTTAGTTGCAGCCCTAGTTATAGAGCTATAGAATTGTGTAATAACATTTTAAACTTCAACTATGTTTGACCCTTGATTTAATTGAAAAAACATGTTCATCTTGATTACTCCAACAATGTTCATTTTGTCTTCATTTACTTCACAACTTTGTTTTCTTTTAAAGACAATGTATTGATGTATTTACCTTGTGGACATGCTGTTGGAACGCTGGATCAACCATGACGCCGGAGCGTTCCTCCTGTCCCACACCTCGGAACACACACCTGGGTGATCGACAGGAGGCGTGGTCAGTCTGATCGACAGACTGACCACGCCTGACTGGTGACTGTCCTGAAGATGGCTCGCTGACAGCAGCAGAAACAAGGTAAATACGTCAATACCATTGTTAGGTCTGGCAATATCGTGATAAAAATCGAATTGTGAGCGCACTGTTGTGACAATCTGCTTTTTTGGTGAAATCGTCAAATCGTGATTTACCATTTTTCTATTTAATGCATCTGTTTATTAAAATACAGACAATTATTCCAATCTACTTCTCTTACCTCAGAGATGCCAAGTTTGTTTATTTTTTAACAAATTGGGCGTCTGTTTTTAATTGTCTTATGAATTTTGAAGCTCGTGTGTTGAGATCTTTTGTGTTGCAGCTTCAAGTCAAGTTCCAGGTGAATTTTAGCAAATTTTCAGGTTTGATTTACAAAAATATCTCTATTTATGAATGAAATATGGATTTTAGCTCATTTTCAAAAGCTGTTATTAGTGTTAGAAATGCCAAAATTGTATGATCACACAATGTTCTAATGAATCCATTATTTGAATAACTTTATTTATGGGCTGAGGTCGCTTGTCTTTGGATTTTTTTCAAAGGCTTTGTTTTTTCTCTCACACTGGTCCGTCTTTGTTCTAGTGAGTGACAGCTGGATTTAACCAATCACAGTAAAATAGGAACTTCAGAAAAGCAGATGATTGAATTACCTCAAAGGCAAAAGACATAGTCTACTTGAATCGTGATAAAATCGAAATTGTGATCTGTCGCCAGAAAATCGTGATAATAATTTTTTGCCGTATCGCCCAGCCTAACATTGTCTTTAAAGAGAAAACAAAGTTTATCTTGAATTATTCTTTAAACATCTGTGAGCAATGACCCAGTCAAACTTTATAAACATTAAGATTGTAGTAATGTATAGGCTAATGGTCACAGAAAAAGAATTGAGCATGTGTAAACTGTTTGCATGTTTAAAGGGGGGCCACAGTGAGGTCTGTCTGGGGTCAACAGCAGAGGGGGACGTATCACCCCGACCCTGTCTGTGGAAACGGGCTACTGTCTTGATTTGAGCAGATTTCACGTGTCAGACACCTTGTACTACTTATTATAAGAAAAACAACTAGTGTTTGCACTTAAAACCAGACCTTATGTTACCTGATTCTAGAAAAGTATTGTTTCACTGTTAGATACTTTCACTCAACAAGACAAACCAGCTCAAATTAGTTCTTAAAACAGGAAATTTGAACTTATCAAGATAATACTTTTTAGTTTTAGAGATTTTCCAGGAGGCATGGGAAACATCTTACATTTCAAACAAAGCTCAGACAAGGACATACAGAAAATAAAAAAACAAAGTAGTTAAGGGTAAACTTCAAAGTGCAGTGGAGAGCATTCAGGTGTGTCTTTACCTGGACTAGCCTCGTCGTTAGCTTCATCTACAACCGTTCCGCGGTCGTATCTCGCCTGTTGGGTTAAAACGGCCCCGGTGACCAACACTGACTCGACGGAAAACGAAGGCAAGACGACGCAGAGATCGACAGTATAATGGTGTGTTAGTGGAAGAGCCGAGAAAGATAGAAATTCACAGAGATGCTACGATGAGCTAGCGGATTGGTCTAGCGGTGGACAGCGCTCGCCGTACTTTGCATAGAGCCGGACTGGAAAAAAAGAGCGATATCAAAACCATTTGGCAACGCGAGGAAAACAACTCTTCATCCTGACCAGGCATAACGTAAAGAGAGATGGTAAATTAAATCAGTTTTCAGGCTTTTGTTTTGCAAGTTTACCTCGGAAGTGGTTGAAATAGTCTGTTTTAGTCATTGCACGATGTCAATGCAGTTTGTTTTACTGAAAGTCCTTGAAAAAGGCCTGATTTTTTTTTTTTCCCCAAAACTAGTTCTACCACACTGCCATCACTTTGCATTAGCGGCTCTGCTAGCAAAAGTTATATTTCAATTTTTTAACTTCAGAAATATGAGTAATGTTAGGCTTTGGTTAAAGCTGTGCACTGCAAAAACTATAAATCTAGATGTGCTTAAAGTGACTTGGATTCAGAGTTCAACTGGATAAGAATGAATGCTTCATTGTTTTAAGGTGTTTGTGATTAGCTATAAGAGAAAAAAAAGAACATAACATTGTCAGTGGGATGAGAACAGTTTTCTTAACCATTGGCAAATAATTTGGCTCGAAATAAGGATGTAGATCTCTACAACAAACAGAGCTTAAATTTGTCAAAATGCTTGAATTTAGGTTAAAATCCTAGAATTAAGCATGTTTAGCTAGTCTTGACAGTAATTATTAACCTTTTAACTAAAAATGAGAAAACGTGTTTTCCACTAAAAAGCAGCACTTTTGGAAAAAAGAAAATCTTCTTGTAAAAGAGGATTTTCAAGCCCTAATTGCAAATCAAACTGATGTACATGTCGATGTCAACGATGTGTTGAAGGATTTAAGAGGAAAGGGGCTGATTAAATATCAGCTACCACACCTTTAAAGGTGCACAGTTTAACTTTGTGACCAAAATAGACTTGAATAACATTGTTGCACTACATAAATACTGACAATCTGCTTCTATACTCATGCTCAACCTTATAATCTGACAATGTCGACAAGTATGCTTTCAATGTTCCATTTCACCTTTAGAAAGTTACACAGTGCACCTTTAAGATAATTTGGTTAAAGGTGAATCTGATTCTCACACTGTAAACATGATTTAGGTTTACATTTGACAACTTCCTCTCATAAATTCTCCCACACAAGGTTACTATCAACATATTTTCATTTTAGTTGCAATTAAGGTTTAAAAGACACAAAATGAACTGAAGAAGACACCCAAGCACAGCCAATCAGAGTGGAGCATTCAGCTGCTGATTAGAAGTAAAATTCTTTCTTTCAGACGGTACCCAGATGTCTGATTTTTTTCACAAAGTGCCACATTTATCATAGACGTTTTAGTCGAAAACAGAAAGGTTACCATATTATAACTACAAAAGTTAGTTAAACCAACTTTAAATTGAAAAAATATTTTCACCCCGGATCACAGCATAACTGCATAGGAGAAAAAGATGTTCATTTGTTGATCTTTACATCTGGTGTTTTGCCTCTTCAAGAAGATTATCCAATCAGAAGACAGAATGAGTCTCACTTGACTCGGTCCTTTGAGTCTGCCAAGCCAACTTTCCTCTGGTTAATTCTAGAATGTCAGGTCGGGATGGTCGGTGATTAAGAACGACCTGGGCTGACACTTTTAATCAGGCATCCAGCACATTTTTGAGAACTCCAAAGCTATAGGAGAATAGATTAAGTTTAAGAAAAGGGTTTGGGTAAATACTAACACTTTTGCTGGCCGTGCACTTCCTGTTTAGCAAAAATACTGCTCATTACGTTATGCCTGTTTGGTCATGCTTCCTTCAAAACAAAAAAGAAACTGTTGAAATACTTAATCGTCTCATAATTCTCCAGAAATGTTACAAAAAGAAAAGCAGTCGGCAGAGAGGCGAGAAATGTGAGAAGATTTCAGTCATTTTGGCATTTAGTGAAGATTCAGTCACTACTACTGTACCTCCAGACACGATCCATCCAAGCATCACACCGACACTGACTCCAGAAGGCATCCAGAAGGGGGCCTGGAACTCAAACTAGACTGGGCTTTAGGAGGAGCGATTAAAGGGCCAATATATTACACTTTTGTCACAATCTTGTTTCCTCGTCAAAAACATACCTGGAGTTGAGTTTTGCTTTGTTTAAGTCAAGTTTAACACACAAATCTTTCTTATTTAGGCTGCGCTCTTCGCTCAAACAGAAAACATTTGGTTCCACCTTGTGATGTCATTAAGTGATAATGCAGAAAGAGTTCAATTTTGTTTTAAGCTTCACTCTGCTTTACTAGAATCATATGTTTCAGCCTGGATTTTCAACAATTGTCTTTTGTTTTAGCCGGTCTTAAAGCTGGAGTACCTGATTTTCACATTAAAGTCTGTCCACCTAGTTACTCACTCACTCTCACAAATTTTTCAGAAAATGGTTTATACTCTGATGAATTCATTTTTGGCTGCAGTTACAACATAAGAACATCTTTTTACAGAGAGTAAAGTGAAACTGGAGTGGACCACCCAGGCACAGCCAATCAAAGTGCTGCTGTTGTTTCTTGAAAATACTGTCTAATTTAATTCCGACACTACACAGTGGTCTGATTTTGTCCGAGGTGGTGCATTCACAAAATACTTTCTGGTGGAAAGAACAAGTTTACTACAACAAAACAGTCAGGTACTACAGCTTTAAAATGCTTCAACCTCTTTGGGCAGCACAGAGGAGACTTTCTGTGGAAATCTCAACGGATACTGACAATTTAAGATTATTGTAGTGTTTGCAGATGTACGTCACATCAGTTGGGTCTAAAATAACTGTTAAAGCTCTTAGTATTAGTAACTTTTAGCAATGACGCTGTGTAAAAACCAACATGGCTGCCCCCGGCGAAAAAATACATAAAAAAAATCACGTGGAACTGAAAACATCGCGCATTTCTGCAGAATCAAGAGAAGCAAAAACAATTTAATGTGAGGTGAGTGAAGTTAGATTTTGGTCTAAATGACAGACGACCAATCAGCTCCTTTGTTTCATTTGCGTCACGCTAATAAGCTAACCTGATTGGACGGTACGGTGTAGATTTAATCTGAAACACGTGGTGACCAGACCCACTCTTCGCAGCTTGCTGAAGCGTGGGTTCTGGATCCCAGGCAAGCTAATTGCCCTGAACAGCTCTGGCGATTGTCGAATTGAAAAAAAAATGCTTAAACTACAAAACACCGTTTATCTCATAAGAGCTGAGCAAACCTGTGACACTGCAGTGTTTATGTATGATTTTATTCACTTGGATTTGTGTTTATGAAGAAGACAGACTACATTTGATAAGGTGTTCAAGCTAAGGTAAGCGGCTAACGTTAGCAACAACTTTGAAACGTGACTCCTTATTTATGAGTGATTTTATTGAATGCACACTAGAACAATTATATAGGCTTTTATTCAGTGTGCAGTTCAGAGGCGTGTTGCTGTCTCGCTGCTCTGAGTTCACTCTCATAACGCTCAGTCCAGTGAAAGGAACGACAATAAAAAAGTACTGCGCTAAGGTTATCAGCTAACCCATTATTGACCACAAAGAACTCCAACTAACGATTAAAATCCAGATGCATTCACTTTTGGCTACTGATGCATCGATTCGATCCAGAAAATTTAGCTGATGATAAAATGATATCGGTTCAGCCGATAACACTGTTGTGCCTTTGATTGGACATAATGAGACTAATTTACTGACTGATGTTGATCCAGAAGGTCTCATAATGTTTGACATTTTCTTTCATTTTAAGTTGTTAAGTTGTGACTTGCACTATAAATAAGTTACATACCACAATATGATCAATGTCTAATGTTTTGCTATTTCAGTCCTTACACTAGTATGGTTGATATCGGGTATAGATATTTAATTCTAAAGTAGCAGGATTGGTATCTCAACTAAAAAAGCTGGATCTTACAGACAGCAAAGTGAAACTAATAGGACCACCCAAGCTCAGCCAATCAGAGCGCTGCTTTTGGCTCTAAATGAGAAATAAACATTATTCGATTCAGATAAACACAGCATTCTGATATTATCACTAAGTGTTGTGCTGACAATATGTTTTTAGTGAAAAAGACTGAGCTTATTAATTAGCATAAAAAAAGTGCTCCAGCTTTAACATTAAAACTAGCACTTCATGACATCACAAGGTGGAACAGAGCGTTTTGAGCTTGGCAGATGTACACAGTCTAAAAAGCAGAATTGCTCAAAAATTCATGAACTTTGGAGATGATTTTGATGAAGAAAAAACATTCTACCATGACCAAAACAAATTCGTTTTTGTAATATAGACCCTTTAAAATCTGATAGTTTTTCTTCCAGATTCATTTGCGACTGGTGATTTAAATGAGGTGCGCTATCTAAACTTTGCTCTAAAAGAAATGCAAACAGACTGTATGTAGGCAAAAAAAAAAATACTGTAAACTCAAAAACTATAAAGACGTTGCAGTAATCAGATGAGATGATTGGTTCTTTGCAGCGCGGTCGCTCGCTTTTAACCTGAAATGTACCAAACAGATAGATTGTATCGCCGTTTACTCTACTTCTGGACGAGATTTTGAATGATTTAGAAGTCGTAGCCTCCTTCTTCTTAGGTTTTTTTTAGGCGTTAAGTAACCAGTTCATGTTCAGCGGGGACTTGCTTTCTCATATCCTTCACTTCTCTTCTTGCGAGAGGCCAGAAAGTGCCGTTTTTTTACGTTTGCGAAACCCCCCCCCCTCGAGGCGTCCTCTTCGGCGGTACGACTGTGCTGCCAGGTCCTTTGGGTTGATGATTGAAGAAGTGCGTGATTGAGTTCCACAGAGGGACTTTGAGGGTCATCGTACGGCCCGGGAGGACGGATATTTCAAAAGGGGGAATCACACGACGAGGGTCTCTTTAGTTTTGGACAGACTACAGGCCACGCCCACGGAGGTTAAAGATGGGAGAAGGGTCTGAGCTGCTCCAACTGCACCTCCAGGGATATCCTCTCCTCCAGCAGGTCCTGAAAGATGCGTAAATGTGTTAGAGGAGAGAGAAATGGCCCGGTGCTGGGGGGTTTTCTCTACCTTGAGCTGTTGTTGCAGTTCACTGTTGAGTCTCGCCAACACGTGTTTGTCTCCTTGTTTCTTCTAATGGACGCCTGGATCGCCTTTTTGTCTTTTCCGACTGACCTGAAATCACACAGATACATTAGTTTTTCGATGCCTTTAATGGTACGAAAAGATGAGATTTCGCCAGATCCACCTGTCATGATACTGTGCGCACGTACAGAACTATCTCTTATGAATGGGTTATTATTAATGGTCATGTTTTGTATTTTTGAGCAGCTGTAGTAAAAAGTCTCTTCCACACACAGACTTGTAGCAGACTTATTCTGACAGAAAACAGTCGAAACTCTGTCACAGTTTTTATTTCGTAATGATAGGACCGATATTGACAGAGGTAACTAGTCCTAAACATTGTAAAAGTTAAATATATAATATTACACGCAGACATCACGTTAACAGCGCAGTGTTTTTCACATTTAAACAGAGTTTAAAATAGAGCCACACAGAGATATTTGTCACCTATAAGTTTGTAAAAAGTACAAAAGTGTGTCTCCTTCTCTGTCTGGTCCCTGTCAGCAGCTGCAGAGTCAGGAGGAAGGGGGCGGAGCCTAAGCTACACACGGGAGCAGGACAATTGTCAAATGATTTAACTCAGATCATTTAAATAATGAAAGGTAAAGCTAAACTAGTTAAATAAATATTAAACTAACAATAATAAACAATTAAAGGTTGTATGGAGGGTTTTTCAAATCCAACAGCTGTTTGCCGTTTTTCAGACGATGCACATGTGTTTCCTTCCAGGACCACGCCCTCACTGTAACTGGACCAATGAGTTGGTGCCTCGTTTTCTATTGGTCAACGTTTTACTGGCCACCACATGTCCACAGTTTATATATTTTTATAATTCTTTTTTTGTTTAGCATAAGTACAAGGCTGTTACAAATCTATGCAACTGTTTTTGACCAAGACTGACAACAAATAATTAAAGAAATCCTTTAAGTCTAATTTTGTCATTTTTAAAATTCTGAATTGAAACAAATAAATCTCGTCTCGATCTTGTAGACCCAATCTCATGGTTTGTCTTGTCTCGTGAAAATTCTGTCTCGTCCCATCCCTACTGCAGAGCCATAGTTGGAATCCTAGAAAGTGCCTTAGTGAATTTAAAGTGAGGCTAAACACGCTTTCAGAGACTAACTCCGCCCACAACTGCACCTCAAACAGACTCGCAAAAGTGGGAGATGCCCGGAGGCCTTTGAAGAGACACCCAGTGGGTGTGAAGTATGAACAGCGAGCTTGGCAAATGTGAGTTTTGTGTCGGAGTGGTCCTGGTCCTGACGTGAGATTTGCAGCGGAGGGAGCTGTAGGCTACAGCATCAAGTCTTTGCTTACTTCCACGTAAAGATTTTTTTTATATTGTTTTGCAAATCATACGTATGAAACCTTTGCTTTAGTCTACATAAGCGCATGAGCCTGTTATGCGAGTATTTTCTAAAAATGAAAATCGAAAATGAAAAACACAGGCACGAGTTTCGAACCAGTGCATTGTTGACCTGGTGGTGGCTCAACACGCCACTCGCTCAACAAGCTGAGTCAAATAACGGCTGATGCCGTTACGCCGCAGGTGATCTCTTTGCAACTCTCCACAGCAGTGGTGTCAGAGGGAGGAGTTTAGATAAATCATCTGGGCGGCTCGTCTGCCGCGTCAACTCACTGTGACGTCGGAGGGAACTGAAAATGCACTGACAGAGTTTGTCCATCGGCACTACAGCCGCAGTTTTTGCACACAAAACTCCAAAATGAACGAGTTTGCACAAAAATGTCCAAAAAAGGCCTGGAAACAGTAGATAACTCAATTTTGACCCCATATACACAGTCTGACAGTGAAAAAAAGTTGATTCTGAGTTTAGTTTCTCTTTAACGATCTCTACCTCAGTGTTACCAATGGTTACAAAATGATGATGGTGATCTCTTTGGTCTTCTCTGACCAGGTCAGCTTGTAACAATTCACCTGTCCTTTTCTAGAAAGCGACTGCTACAACGCTATTTTAAGGACGCGGGAGGATTCATTCACATCAGCAGGGGGAAAAAACAGAAATACAATCAAATGCTTTTGGCCACAATCACCGGCTTTTTATTTACTGTGCCAGGATTTACTTAAGAACGGCCACACCACCCCACGCTCGAGCGCTTCCCATTAACAAACTTCACAATGAGAATAAACAACATACAAGTGCCACCGTCAATAATAGTCCTTTAGCACCCCCAAAATGTCCCAAACCAGCGGAGACAGCAACAGTTATATGCACCGCAGCGGGCGCCAGGTAAAGTTAATGTGGAAGTCGACGGCTGGTTACTCACGGCACCGCGCATCCACCAAAGTTCGCCACGAGTGAGTCATAGGGTCTAGCAGCTCCCACGGAGAAAATAATAATCCATATGTGATTAATCCACAGCGATTATAATCCAAAAATTTCCGTGGCTCGCTGGCACAGGCCCGCCGTCTCCTCAGTTGGCGTGTGACGTCACCCCACTGCGCGCTCCCGCGCGCGCACACCATCTCGCTTAAATACTTTATGAATGGAGATGGCGCCAATAAGCAATGGATACTCATAATATTTACATAATAACCCATGCAGTTTATCAACTTGGACCTTGTTTTACACATACAAATGATTACAGGCAAGTTTCACCCCTGCTGAGTGATAAGGCTTTTGTAGGGACCTACGTGGTCTTTACAAGCTGATCAGTTTTAGCTTGTTGTTCTCAAAACAAAATGAAAAACAGGGATGACCGATCTTTCTCTGTAGTGGGTCCAATGCTCTGGAATGAGCTCTCTTTGAGCTTCAGGCAAACAGTCACTGTCTGATTTTAAATCTTCTTTAAAAACGCACCTTTTTACTTTGGCTTTTAACACAGTTTGAAATGTTGACTTTAGTTGTTTTTATCTTTGTTCTTGTTTTATTGTTTGTTTGTTTGTTTATTTATACTAGTGATCATCGGTGTGTAAAGTTCTTCTGTTGTTTTTAAATTTCTATATGAATAAAGTTTGAGTGACTGATTAAACTATATTTTAATACACACTTCTAGTTGGTTCAGATGCAATTCAAATCTTTTGAGTTACCCTTCTCAACCTGGAGAAACAAGAGAAATGGAGAAGGTGACTGGACCTGAATATTTTGGTGTGTAAACTTGTACCTGGGGATGGAGGGTTGTGTGGCTAAAACAGCAGCTATGACGTTTGCCTTCTGTGGGCCGTGCTGTTCTTCCTCTGGCCTCAGCTCGTCTTCTGATTTTAACCTCCTGCGCACGGGTTTGGGAGGGGGCGCTATGGGGCCAGACACACCTTTGGCCTGGGACAGAACAGGACAGAAATATAACTCTACCCTAAACCGAAAACAGACTCATGTTTTGTCACCTACAGAGTTCACAGTGGCGACGCTTCTCTCTTCTGCAGGACCGTCACTTTTAACCGTTCTCAGCGGACCGGCTCCTTCTGACGTCTTATCCACCTGCAGACGGAGATCAAGGATTAGTTTACGTATGTTACCAGAAGTTTCCACAGCTGACACTCACCGGCCCGGGCTCGGCGTGTTTGTCGGTCTCCGGTAAACTGGACGGCTGCTCGGAGGCGGCGAAGGCTTGAAACTGGCTGAAGTCTGCAAAGTTTGGCTGTTGTGGGATCTGCTGCGGAGACGTGGTGGTGAGAGAAGCTCCGCCCGAGTCTGTGTCTCCACGGTGACCAGTGTGTGGGACTGAGGACTGAGGAGAAGACACAATGTTAGGACTATCCATGTGTATTGACTAGATTCTAGACCAGAGACATCCCTAAACGCACTAAGCCAAGGAACCTCTTTTCGACTTTAAAGAGGCTCTGTCTTTTGCTTATTATTATTAAAACGTGAAAAGCGTATTAAGATTTTTAAAACTATTGAGACTTGTAAGCCCTTTATTGCAAAAATGAGTCTGGGGGCATCCTACAGGACATTTTTAAGAATTCCAAAGCAATTGTCTGTATTCTGCTATACTTTAGATGCTATTTTCTTAATTTTCTTAATACGTGACACAATGTTATTATTCTTAAAAAGAGATAAGGCATGTTGCAAGTTTATTTTAAAATCAAATGTCTCTATCAGGTCTGCTCTTGTAAACCCTGTGTGAGACCAGACTGTCCCGTGTGCTCAGGACTGTCCTACGTGATCAGAGCGGAGAAAACGCTGCTGTTCCACATACTTTTGTCAGGACTGGACTTCTGTTTTATGTCACATTCTTGCAAAAGTAAAAGCTCCAAAGATCACGTTGGCGGGTTCCGTGTTTCACCGTTACGTGCCACATCAAGTTTTTATTTTCGTATGTTTGAGTGTACTATATTTTTTTGGTCTGGTTGTACCTGTGTGGGCAGAGGTTGTACCTGTGTGGGCAGAGGTTGTACCTGTGTGGCAGAGGTTGTACTGTGTGGGCAGAGGGTTGTACCTGTGTGGGCAGAGGTCGGTTGTACCTGTGTGGGCAGAGGTCTGGTTGTACCTGTGTGGGCAGAGGTCTGTGTACCTGTGTGGGCAGAGGTCTGGTTGTACCTGTGTGGGCAGAGGTCTGGGTTGTACCTGTGTGGGCAGAGTTGGTACCTGTGTGGGCAGAGGGTTGTACCTGTGTGGGCAGAGGTCGGGGAGGCACTGCGGGGGGGAAAGCTGTGGCGTTGGTGGGCTGCTGTCCCGGGGCGGAGGCAGCGGCGAAAGTGCGGTTCATGTCCAGAGACGAGGAGCGAGAGTGAGAGGCGTGAGGCCGGGGGGGCGGAGGGGAGGAGCCACCACCTTCAGGGCCTCGGGGGAGTTACCCGACTGAGACCTGCGCACAAGGTCAAAGGTTAAGGTGAATAATTCCGTTCTGTTTTATGTCGTGATGTTTCAGCAGAACGACCTTTGTCTTGTGATGGGCTCCTGGTCTGACGTGAAGGAGTCAGAGCTGCTGTAACCGTCACCTGCAAAAACAAAATCATCAATCAAATCATTCATTAGTCAATATCAAGGAATAATAAAAATCTTTTTGTGGTTGATTCTCCAAAAAAAAAAAAAAACTTTATTGAGTGAGATGTTTAGTCAGAGTTCCTGTCCAGCTTTAGTATGAAGACTTTTGAGACTGGATATCAAAATTTAAGCTCTCTTGCACATTCAAAAACAAAAAAGCAAATACTGTATATTATAGGAAGATGTACCCAAAAGGGGATTGTAATCTATTATCATTTTTAATTTGCTATACTCACTATTTACTAGGGCCCGACGGCTGAATAAATCTGCCGATATTTCACTCTTACGAGTAATCGATGCCGATTGGCGCCGATGAATTTCCTTATTGGCCAAGGTAACTTTTCATGCAGACTTAGCTACAGTAGCTCTATTCTGCCAGCAGAGTGCGCCAACAGGTCATGAACCAGATCAGAGGAGTCAGCGTTAGAGATTTGGTTGATGGGATGTCTGTAAACTTAAAATGATCCCACGACTTTATTATGGAACTGTTGGATGGCCGATCACAATCACATACACATGTTTAGACTTCTCTCTCTTTTAATCCATTTCCGCTGATAAAGTCCCTCCATCTAAACTTTGCTACTTGGGTCCTACTGTTCTTAAAAAAAATTACATTGGTAAAGGGTTGTCCCAATTTGAAAGAGTAATGCCTCGACGAGCCCTCTTTTGCAGTTGAATTATATAAAATTTATTTGCCCCAAAAAGTGCAACTTACATACGTTTTTTTTCCAAACATATGCATTTTTGGGCTTCTGTGACGTATATTCCGGAGTAGTGTTGTCACGATACTAAAATTTCAAACTCGATTCGATACTTGAAAAAAAAACTCGATACTCGATACCACGGTGCCAACTTAAATTTTTCTTTTCTTATGATAGTATTTTTACTTTTTAATCATTATTTTTTTATTTATATTTTTCTTTTTGATATTATTAAAACAATAGTAATTCAATATATTATTTGTTTATTATTAACTTGATTCATGAACCTTTACATTAAGACTGGGCTTTGTTCTATTATCAGACACATTTGCTGTTTATGTAGTATATAGGTTATACAGTATAGTTTAGATAGTTTCATCATTTCCATATCCAATGAGAGAAGAAGGGGGCGGGGCTTAGCGTATGAGAGGGGGACGGGGGCGGGGCTTAAAATATCGATACTTGTTCAAAAGAGTATCGATATCGGTTTTGGTATCGATTAATATTGGGGAATCAATTTTTTTGACAACCCTATTCCGGAGCGACGTTTGTAGTCCGGAAACTACACTAGATACATTTGCTCAGAAACAACAAGGCCTTAAAAACACTGTTTTAAATGTGAGACCTAAAGACCAAATTTTTACAAAACTAAGACAAAATAAGATCTTAAATTTCCAATTTCCAAATGAAGACCATGCAGGAAAGTGTTAGAGCGAAATGGACTGTTACAGTAACATATCATAAAGTCAAAAATGTCAACTTACCCACAGCATTGGCTGCTACAAACTTCATAGAAGCGGTTAATTTGGTTTCTTCATTCAGTTCAGGAGGTTTGGCTAAAAGTGGACTGGTCGGGTGGTTGTGATCTGAAACAGAAATGAAATGTTAATTAGAAACAAGAGAAATGAAATAACCCTAATGTTGCATTGTGTGTGTGTGCTATGTGTAAACAAAAAAAAGAGTCTTCCATTTTGTTAAACACCAAAAGCTCTTTTAACCAGAGTGTGAGCCAGGCCAATCTGGAGGAATATCCCAGAAGCATTAGATGTTAATTACATCCTTAATTACATAAATCTCCCAGCAACAGTCAGAGGGAATGTGTTGACCCTCTCCTCAGTCTCCAGCATCTGACCAACCACCTCCACACACACAAGCCTGAGCTGCTCAAACAAGACCACAGCATGTATTCTGTGAGCTTTAGGTTACATCAGTGTATGAGAAACCAGGCTGTGATGATAGTATGCCCTGTCTTAAGTGGCAAAGGCTGAAATGCATTTGATCTGTGACTGTATGACTTACGGTCTGAGTTCTGAGTGCACACATGATTACTTGTGATTAAGTGCTGAGCTTATCTAACAGTTTATTAATGATCAAACTTCTGAAACAGTTTACCAAGTCTGAAAAAGAGCCAACTGCATGGTCAGCAAGTCCGCCGCCTCCAACCTGAAGTCACTGCTGCTTTAGAACCACAGTCAATATCCATCAAACCACAATCCAAAATGTTATGTATTTATGAATTAAACTAAAATAACTGACACTAGTGTAACAGCTAGTCCAGGTTCTCTGGAAGCTTCTATAACTGACGAGGTAAAGATAGTGAAGCTAATGTTTATGACTAGAAAAGTAGTAATTGATAAAACATGAAAAGCCTGTATGTTTTCAGATTTTTCAAGATATTCCATAATAAAATGACTGAAAACAGAATTAATACAAATGTTTTTAAAATAGCCTGTCTTAGTAATAAAGTGGGGTAGCTTATTTTGACACTGCACACAAAATTTTAAAATCGGACTACTTCTCCTAAATCCTTCGACACATGGTTAATACTGAATGTATTGATTTTTGTTTGCAATTTTGGCTTAAAAAAACAACAACAACAACAAAGTGAAACTGCAGAGGACCACCCAAGCCAGCCAATCAGAGCGCAGCATTTGCTCCTGATTAGAACTAAAATTCTTTATTATTCACCTCAGAAAGTGCTCAGTAGTCAAAATTGTTCACAAAGTGCTGCTATTTCCATATATTTTTTAGCGGAAATCACAAAGTTTACTTATTTACAACTAAAAAGTTAGCTACCCCACCTTTAATTAAAATTAATTATAAATAATGATATGCTCTGGTCACATGACAAGGACAACAGTGTATGGGGGGTGGATGGTAATAAGGAGGTCGTGGGTTGACTCCCTGGTTGACCATATCAACATTTCCTGAATGGAGTTTGCATGTTCTCCTGTGTCAGTGGGGTTTTCTCCGGTTTCCTCCCAAAAACATGTATGTTAGGTTCATTGACATCACTGTAAATTTCCCTGCAATGAATGAGAGAGTGAATGTTTGTCTGTCTAAATCTGCTAAAGTTGGCTACTGTCCAGAGTTCCCGCTAGGCCCAAACGGGATACAAGCACCGGTTTTACTGTAAAAAAAAAAAAAAAAAAAGAAATGAATGTTTGCCCTGACAAGACTGCTCTCAGGTCGAAGCGTGTTGGAATCCCC
This sequence comes from Mugilogobius chulae, assembly GCA_038363315.1. Classification (NCBI taxonomy): domain Eukaryota; kingdom Metazoa; phylum Chordata; class Actinopteri; order Gobiiformes; family Gobiidae; genus Mugilogobius; species Mugilogobius chulae. Next base: position 10,150,318 of record CM076405.1, read on the forward strand.
TGAATAACAGGACTTTGATCTTTCTCATTGAGTACCTCGGTTTTGAATCTACCCACTCTACTCATCAGTAATGCTGCGTTCAGACCGGACAGCGTCTTGGCGTACTTGCGTCCATTTTCAATGTTAAGTCAATGTAAACCCGCGTCTTGAGCGTTCAAGCGAATTTTCCGCGCGTATTGAAGTCTGGGGCGTCAGTTGACGCGCGTTTTGGCTTCTGAAACACGGCGTCTTGGGGATTAAAAGCTCGAAGCTGCGGCGGCCGCAGGAGTTGAGAAAATCCATCTTCAGAGTACACGTGACATGTTGTTCCCCTGTCACACCAAGGGAAAGGACGACTGTTTACTGAAGTCTTTAATAACTTTTTAACGAAGGGTCGCTTGTTTGGGGCTTTTTTCAAAGACTTGGCGTCCGTTGCTTTGAAAATCTAGAGACACAGCAAACACGGGGCATGATCTGGAAAATCCGCGGTGCCATGTTTAAACCTGCTGTACAACGGGAGGAGCCGAGGAGGACGGAGACAGCAAAAGGACACTGCCTGGAGGAGGAGAAAGTTGTGTGATCGGGTAAACTCCGTTTTATAAATGCCACAAGCCTCCATCTCTCTCTCTCGCTTCCTCCTTCTCTTAGTGACGACCCCAGGTTGCATATGGCCCTGTAGGTGCCTCTAGTGTTTTTTGTCTCCTCTGCTGCTGGCTCTTCTCCCTCCCTTGCAGGTGGCAGTCAGTGGGAGGTCGGCTAAGACGAGCTACACCTGATGGTGGCGGGCCCACCAGTATAAAAGAGACCTGCCTCAGACAATCCCTCTCTTCTCTCACCACGAGGCACTTCGTTATTTGCTCCTTTTGCACATGCTTTTAAATAAATATATTTTTGTACAACTTTTTAACATGTGTGGACTCCATCTTGTCCAAACCTTGAGCTAGTTTGTGACACTGTTTACGAGCAAAATAAAGCTGCAAACAAGCGGGAGCTCGAAGCGCTTTGGGGAGTTAAAAGTGTCTTGTCCATGTCCACTAAAGCCTTGACGCGTCAGAGCAGCTTAGAAGCTTATTGAGGCGTCAACATCATGAATAACCGGCGAAATTTTACGCGCGTTTAGGCGAATTTAGACGCAAATAAGCTGTCCGGTGTGAATCCAGCATAAGGGTCTTTGTTTTATCTATGCCACTTTTTCTTACAATCTGCACATTCTTTGACCCAGTGAAGCGCACCTCTATCATAGGTTTTTTGTTTATACCCACAGGTATTTTCAAACCAGAACTAGCCAAGCCGCAGTGAGAAAAGAGCCTAGAGACAATCTCATTATAACATTGTATTACATTGTACATCATGTGACATATACTATGTTACAGCTCTGACACTAGGGGGTGTCAGAGATCTGCAAAAATGTCAGAAATGACTTATTTAGGGTTTATTTTGTCTGTGTTGTGCCCCAAATTATTTTCCTTATTTCATTCAAGTCCTGGAGCTAAGGAAGACGTGAGTACTCACCGCTGCCCGTTCTCTTCAGCTCCATCTCCTGCATGTGGATCTTACTGGGGGTCATCCGGATGGGGACAGGGTGGACTATGGCTGTGTCCTGGGACAACACGCGTACAATGAGAGACGCACAGACAATGTTCACGTAAATACACTTAAGTTAACATAGGGCTGGGTAATCTTCATCGGTCTGGATTTTTGGTTTGATTTCATTTAATCTTAACGGCTTTTGGTATGATTTTATGAACAAACAAAACATTCATAAGTTGACTTAAAGATGCACTGTGGAACTTATTGACCGAAAATAGACTTGACTATAAGCATGTTTTTGTGAGTTAAAGTCTTTGTTGCAGTAAATACATACTAAACACATGTGTCTTTATTAGAGCTAGTTTGTAAGGCCACATAATGAACTGTTATTTGGCCTGGAGGAGGGTCTCTTCTTAAATGTTTTCATAGATTATTTTTTTAGCTATATTGTTTCCACTTTACGGCAAAGTAAGGCTTTTTCTACTTTATCACGTAGCTAGCATTTCACCTCCAAAAAGTTTCACAGTGCACCTTTAATTATATTTTTTTTATTCTTTTGATGAAATGCCCAGCCCTAAGTTAATATATTTCATTTTACATTATGTTGTATTCTATAAGCTGATTCACATAAATATATATAATTTGATACAAATGAGCAACAAAATGTACACAAACCATATCATTTAAACCAATTAAAGGAGACCTATTGCCTTTTTTCTATATATTCAGGAATACAATGATATTCAGTTTTTTGCAGTGCTTGTTGGCAGTCTGCACACAGGGAGGTGTATCAGGATACTTCAACTCATTATAACTGTTACACGTCGGGACGTGGCCTGCTGCTTTAAGGTTGAACAATGACACTTGTATCTAACATTAAGAGCAGTGTGAAAGCATTTTGTTATTTTACATAGTCAAAGTTACATTCTTAACAGATTTTAAGGGGGCTGTACTAAAAAAATAAAACCCTCAAAATATATGGTCTGCCCACTAGTCCCTCTTTCAGAGAGTGTGATTGACAGATTAATTAGCCAATCAGGGACATGGCAGATTTCTCCAGAATATCATTGTGATGTGAGTGAAGTTTGATTTTGATCTAAATGACAAAGAAGCTGATTGGTTGTCTGTTTCATGTGCTCACACAAATAAACTCATCTGATTGGACGGTTCATTGTGTAGTTGATCTGAAACGCAGGCGGGGGAGCAATAGGTGAGTTTCACATTCTAGAATTCTGGCAAGAGGCATTTTTTCCTATTGATAACATTGTACTTTGCAATGAAATAATTCAAAAAATATTTTTTTCTAATTTAAAAAGTGGTGATTTCTAGGATGACCAGACCCATTACTACGTTGAAAACATTTTTACAGGTACTGTGCAATACTTTTCTGTATTTCTTTCTACATTTTCTCACTTTGGTCTGTATTGTAACGGAAGGCTCTTGACAATATCCAGCCCTATTTTTTTGTAAAACACAAACTTGGTGTAAAACAGTTTAGATAGAAAGAGGTTCAATTACTTCCTGTTCAAAACTGTACAACTCATAAGCTCCGCCTCTTCAGTGTAAGATTTTATGTAACAAGCCGTAGATTTGAAATGAGTAATTTTTATTGTTACTAAGAGTCTCTGTGACCATTTTGAACCATACATGCTTTACTATTTTAAATAATCACAATTAAATACAGACACAGTGGGCGGGGATAGGTGGTAGGTGAGGACAGGACTTTTCTGAGCTGCAGGACAATACAAGATTACTCAAACATGCAGGAATCTTACTGAATAAAACAAGACTAGATTTTACACAATAGGTCTCCTTTAAGAAATAAAAAGTGGAATTGAGAATACCTAGTGAATAACAATATTTAACAAAAACATAACATATCATATGAAAGAACAGAATCCTAAATGTTTGTGTCATGCGCTGAGTGAACAGAAGACAGAGCAGGTTAATACGTTTGCATTAATCGTGAAACCATGCAGGCGATGTGATTGGACTTACAGGGTCAGCTGGTGCAATATTAGAGTCAAATTGGGTCAGAGTTTGTGAGCTGGAGGAGCGCTCGCTAAACGTCTCCCACTGCTGTAGGAGACAGACACACAGACACACAGACAGACAGCGAGAGAAAACAGGTCAGTGAGCCAGGCCGGTGACATCATCATCAGACACGTCACCATAACCACAGATACACTATCGGTGACAGTTTGAAGGCTCGTGCACACCGACTCATCACATTACAATTAGGGATGTCACCATATCAAATTTTAGTGTTACGATTATCACCAGACAAAAAAAAATCACTATTATTCATGATTATGCAGCACAACTTCTAGAATGAAATCTAAACTTTTGAAGACTTTTTAATCTTTTAATGCAGACAATTATAGAATGAAATCTAAAATTTAATTTTTAAAACTGTACATCAAAATTTAGGACCACGCGCACATTTAAAAACATTGTTTTTATAAATAAAAAAGATTAGTTTTTGTTTTGTCATATGAGCACTTTTTATTGGCTCACAAAAGTACATTTCAGTTAGCCTATTTCTGATCAAAAATAACATTTGCCGAGGCCCATCCCGTTAACGTGGAAATAAGTGGAGGAACACTCGCGCTGAAGCGCATGGCTCATTACGCACAGCGCGCAGCATGTGTAGCGCTAGCAAATGACAAAGTCAGACAAAGTGTTGAATTTGTGTTTAAGCGCAGTGAGTTTACCTTCAAACTCGCTCTCTAAAGCCGGCTGCACACTACAGGAGTTTAGGATCCTTTGCGACTTTTTTGACGTGCCAAAGAAAAGAAGAGACCACGGACATAAGGACATTTACAAAGATTATTTGTTTCACAGTCGCATCATGTCGTAGAAAACAGAGCGGAGAACAGAGCGTGTATCATGTGATCGAGCGCAGAGTGTTTTCTTTCGTTATAAAAGTGTAGCCGGATGTATCAGCCGGTTTCATTTGACTCTGTAGAAACTAGTTGCTGGAGTGAAATGAAATGGAGCGGAGGCTCTAGGTGGCGTTAGGTTGGCTAATAAAAGTGAACAATGAGGTATGGAGCTGTTACACTGACACATTGTGGGCGTGAAATGAAAAAGTTGAAACAAACTCATGTTCTTTATAGTAGCTAATGTCGGTGTAAGGAGCCGGTGCGTTTGAGTTGACGTGCGTAATGACCGTAAAAAAGAAACCTGCACTTTCACTACTAGTACAATGTGTTACATTTGTTTACAGTTGATGAGACAATGTTTCTTCTTTATTTTATGTGCTTATGCAGCATGTGAACCTCACCATGATGCTCCTGACAAACAGTCGCAGTGACGCACAGACAGAAGGAGAGAAAAGGGGTCATTCTCTGAAAGTGGGACCGTTTTGACCATTGGTTATTTGACAGGTTTTCATTAAGTAAATAATAATAATTTTGTTTTAATTTTTTATGTAATATATACTACTAATGTGCCTCTATAAGATTTAAAAAAATTGCAGCCCAAGATAAGATGGAACTTTTTTTACAACCTGTTTTTAAAAAAATAGCTTAAATCATGACCAAAAGTGTGACATTCTTATCCAGCAATAAACATGATGTAATTTTCTCATGTAAACTCGATAAAATACTGCATTGAAACACAATAAATGAAGAATAATGTTGGAAAATATGTTTGCATTTGGTTTTTCTACTTTTTGTATTGAGTTTAGTGAAAATGAAGCTGAATTCCTGGGAATCTGAATGTAACTGTTGGTGTCCATAAAAGTTACACACGGACCTGATCAGTTTTATCAGCAAGTGAAGACTTTTCAACGCTCAGGAACCTTGCAGCGGATAAACGCCACTAATGTGTGTATTCAGAGATGAGATCTCAAAAATCAACATTTTATTTAGTATATAGCAACTCTCTCAGATAAACAATGTGGTCCAAGTGGTGTCCATGTTACATGTAGAATTATGCTGGATTGAGAGCAATTGAAATTGAAATTGAAATGGTTATATTGGAAAAAATAGTCCTACATCTTTCTTGACCATTCTAGATCCTGTCAGTACACTTCTCAAAGATGGAAAATAACCTCAAAATAAAACAATTGCTGCAGTTTGAATTTTCAGCCTGGATGTCACACTTTATGGTCCCACTTTCAGAGAATGACCCAAAGACAAAAAATCTCTTACGAAAATCGTTTCTCTGGCCACGCCTCCCCAAACTCGTAGAAGCACATCGGGCTTAAAATCAGGCCAAAACTCCTGTAGTCTGTAGCTGGCTTAAGTGAAAGGTGTCTTTCCTTTGACCAAGTTGAATAGTTCTCGTTTAGTCTCAAAGTTGTGAGGCGATTTGTGTTAAGCTCACGCGCCCTGAAGCAGCTCTGTTCTGCTCTGTCACTTTATTTACACGATGAACATCACACAGCAAATGTAATATCTCTGACGCAAACACACACGTTCTTCATTTCACTTTGATCAATCTGCTCCAAATACCAGGCCACTGAACTATGAGAATTTATTTGTACTTCTAAAACTGCCACGATTATTATTTTTTTGTTCTTACGATTATATTGTGACTGAAATAATCACGATTATCGACGAACCTCATAATCTTGACATCCCTAATCACAATGAAATATCAAATGCTGAATTCAAGTTAAAATGATGAGAGGCAGATACCTGAGAGATGTTCAGCGATTAATTAAGATGAATCAAAAAAAAAAAAAAAAAAAAAAAAGCAAGGCAGGAAGTTTGTTTCTGTGTCAGGTAAAAGTGAAAGATTGTGAACCTCATTGGTCTGGTTCATCTCGGGCCAGGCCTGGTTCAGTGAAGGCATCGATGGAGACTTGTTGGGGGTGACCTCGACCGGGGAAGAGGAGTATCCCACGTCTGCAGTCGGCTCTGGGACCTCTGAGGAGAACAAGTCAGAGAAGTGAGCCCCAACTTACGAACAAATAATGAATAAACTATTTTTACTGTAGGTTACAAATGAACTGAGAAGTACAGGTGAGCTGAATATTGGTTTAGGTATAGAAGGTAAATGTAGATGTGAGATTCTATCTAAAGCCAAAACATATTCACAAAGTATTTGATCACACTGTGACTTTGTAGGTCCCCCACTTAGAAACAATAGAGGGGTCTTAAATGTCCATCGTAGGTGCATTTCCACTGTGAGAGAAATTTTTTGTATTTTACAGTATTTGATTCCTTGTTGATCACACACATTTCTGACCCTCAAACAGTCCAACTACACTAACTCTTCACATGATTCTAATCGCGTAATGCCTGTAGGGCTGTAGTCAACCAAAGAAATTCTTGGTCGACTAAAGACATGTCCCATTGACCGATTAGTGGACTAAAAAGGGGGCGTGGCTAAAGCCCTGAAGCTTAAAAAAAAATAGTTTGATCTGACAATTTATCTGACACAAAAAGGCAAAGTGCAATGGAGTTCATGCAAAAACAACAATTTACACAGAAAATGAATAGGTCACAGTGTTTATATCAAAAAAGGCAGATTAGACCAATGACTCGGTTCCAACTCTCTAGAGTTTAGATTCTGGGCCCGAGCCCGTGCAGGCAACTACGTGAGAAATGTGGGCCGGCCGGGTTGGGCTAACACGCAGAGCTGCACTGAACACGTCAGAACACAGCACAAACCACGTTGTGACAAAACAAAAGTCAGTGTTTGAGTTGCCAACTATACATCGCGAGTAGACTGATGCACCTCCGCGAAGTGAGGAGAGAGAGAGAGAAGACTTGTGAATAAGCGCAGAGCAGGTAAAAGAGAAAGGAGAACGAAAGACAGGGAAGGCACGTCTTTTGTTTCATCCCCGCGGATCAAGTAAAAGGTGAGGAAGAAGAGAGAGAAAGTGCGCACGTTACGCACGCGGGAGAAAAGAAGGAACAAGAGGAAGAGAGGGAGGGAGAGAGCGAGAGAGAGAAAGAGAGAGAGGAATATGCGGTGGAGGAAGCGCTTTTAGCGGCGAGACACACTCACATTAAACACATTGGACATCATACGAAGCTTTTTCTGTCATTAAAATGCCACAGTTCAGTGAGTGGGCGGGGCGGGCTCTCTTCGGGCTCGGGCTTAGGCACAGGTTACAAATTTTGGATAATACAAATTTTGGATTCTTTTGAAAACACTCATGTGACTCTCTGACGTGCACTCGCGCTGCTCTGAGGTCAGTGTACAAAGGCACATTGGTCTTAAGCAATTTTTAAGTTTTGCGTGAGTTCTGACTTGACACCAAACTCACTCAGTGTACGACAGCGATAACTACCAACAAGGGCAAAACCAAAGAACTGTCAGAACACACATAATTGTAAACCTTCACAAAGCTGGAGAGGGTTACTGGGCAAATACAACTGTTGGACTTGTTAGAAAATGGAAGTGTCTAATGCACTGTCCCTTAGACCAGTGATTCTTAACCATAGGGCCGGGGCCCAAAGTTGGGCCGCGAGCACCTCCCTCAAAAAGGTTAAGAACCCCTGCCTTAGACTGAGATTCCATGTAAGATCTCACCTCATGTGGAATCAGTAATGCTGAGAAAGAGTCAGCCAAGAACTTAACACGACAGGAGGAGCTGTTTAGTCCTGGTTTAAAATCCTGTTAAACAGAAGCTTCTCCTGCTTCAGTCAGCACATGTCCAGGCCCGTCTGAAGTTTGTCAGGGAGAGAAGGACTGGAACATGTCATGTGGTCAGATCAGACCAAATAACTTTTTCATCTAAACTCCATTTGTCGGGTTTGGAGGAGCAGGATTAGTATCATCCCAACAACACCAAACCTACAGTGAAGTGTGAAGGAGGAAGCTTCATGTTCTGGACCACTGCTCTGTGTGAGGGAGAAGATGAAAGAGGCTATGTATTGTGAGTTATTGGGGAAAAATCTTCTGTCAGTCAGAGCACTGAAGATGCGTCATTGCTGAATCTTCCAACACAATGATGTTCCAATGACAATGACCTGAAGCACACAGTCAGGAAAACCAAGGAGTGGCTCTGTAAGAAGTAGCCACCGAGTCACCGAGCGAGTAGTCTAAATCCTACAGAAAATCTTAGGAGGGAGCTGAAAGTCAGTTTTGACCAGTGACAGCCCTGAAACCTGATCTGTACAGAGGAGTGAGTCAGAATCCCTCCTGCAGTCCTGCTGAAGAACTGCAGGAACTATTTGACCGCTGGAACTGTTGACAAAGGCTTCTGCACCAAATATTCAAAATTAGCGTTACAGATCTGATAGCGATACTTTGACTCGGGGTAGGTGCCGATACCAAATATTACATAATGGCTAAAGAAGTAAATTATAGGTACAACTTTTAACTCAAATTTAAATCAATAGTCAATTTTAATAATGGCTTTTGCAAACTAGACTCATAAGTCTCAAAAAGCAAAATGAATACTTAAAAAGAGTTACACATATAAAATAGTCTCCTGTTACTTCATAATAAAGATGTGTTTATTGTAACTGTAGTATATTTGTATTTTTAAGCCTATTTTAAAGTTAAATGTGTATTTTTTATTAAACATAACTGTGTTGAGTATTTTCTTATTTAGTGCTTTTCCACCTCAGTGTGTCATGAAAACAACAGTGAGGTTGTAAAAAGACGTTCATCCTAATTAAATGTAATGTAAACAAAAGTCCGAGTTAGCATGTTAGCTTATTAGCGCCACTAGCTAGCGCTGCTGTTGGACCATTTTTAGAGCTAGTTTAACCACAGTTCTTCTACTATAAAGGTAAAACGGGTGTTTGTGAGCATATATGGAGTATTTTTATGGTTGAACTTTGAAGACACAGAGTCTTTTCTAGCTGCTCTGACTGTTAGCTGTAGCATTAGCCACAAACAGAGAACAGCTGCTGCGGCTGCATCTTTATGTCTATGGCATCTACGGCTCCTCATTCAGGACATTACAGGATGGTATCGGATCAGAGATTTGGTATGAGTACTCGTTGATACCGATACCTGAAAAATATGCGATATTGGACATTTTGCTGATACTGGTATCATGTTTGAATGAAGTGATCAAATACTAATTTGAAACTGTAAAATACAAATAAATTGCCCAAAATATTATACAAGGTGATTTACATTTTTTTATCTTTTTTTTTAGATTCCGTCTCTCACAGTGGAAATGCATCTACAATGGACATTTTAGACCATCTATGGTTTGTTAGTGGCAGAACTTGCAAAATATAGCTGTGTAGGCAATTATTGAGGCATTAGTTAAAAAAAAGCTTCTTATGAAATATGAAACAGTTAAATAAAGCACATATTATGGCCACACATCTGAGAGTGAGGAAGAATTTAAATAGGAAATAGGAAGAATGGCAAATGCAGAACATCAACAGACCTACAGGTTTTACATGATGCTCAAACTCAAGTCTAAATTTAGAGGAGAAAAAGTACAAGTTGACCCCTTATGGCTTTATAAGAGCAGTAGAGACACTTCTTACAAGGTCAGCACAAATTTGAGTTAAACATCTCCCAGATTCCAGGCTAAAGTGCTGGTTTTGCAGTTGGCAGTGGACGATCGAATCTTTGTACCTGCCGAGTCGTCCAGGTCTATGAGCTTTGGCATCAGGCTCTCGGGAAGCTTCTCCGGGAGGTCGTATCCGTTCTTTCTGGCCACGACGAGGTGGAAGGCCGCGCAAAACTCATCCAAGGTCAGCGCCCCGTCTTTATCGAAGTCTGACAGCTCCCTGGAAACACGAGGGAGACAGGGCTTGTTAAGAATGTATGAGAGCAAAGACTTTCCACTAAAATAGGCTGCGTTCATGTGCTAGAATGTTTCCTGTTAATAATATTGTTTACTTGTGTACTCACTTTGCCACAAAAAAAGTAATTTCACAAAATTTAGTGACTACACATTTACTTTTTGTATTAAAACAAAAACCCATGCCCTATAAATGCGCTTCCACTTTGAAATCCACCAGCAGCAGAAGCTTTAACAAAGTGTAGTAAAGCTCACTTGACAGATTTGAGTTTAATCCCAGCTACAGGTAACAAGGGGAAACAATCAAATAGATCTTGCCTGGTATGCTAACGCTACAGAAAAACTAGAAATACTTTTTTACAATAAAATAACATAATATATTTCCTCCAGCACAGAGCTCTTGTTCATGTATTTATTCAGATAAAAACAAAAAAAGAGACATGTCCTTACTAAGTCTTGTTTGTTGTTCTACTTGATCTGAACTTAGGCCTAGTTTACAAGACAACGTTACATGGTGTCGTGGTGAGCTAATGTTCCTTTACATGGAAACACAAAGAGACCGAAAATGCAAAGGAAGCAACATTTACCAAAGCGCAGGAGAAAAGGAGATTGCCCAAAACAAACAGCTTGCTTTTACCGGACGCAGACACTTGGACAGTTGTCCTGCGCGTTCACGCTCGAATAATACTTGTTGTGGAGCTTCAAACTTTTTTTTTTCGATGAATTTCATGAATTTAAATGAACTAATCAAATCAGCACCCGGAGAGGCTTTGGAAGATTTGTTTTGTGTCTCTTCTGCAACACGCAGGTAAGAAACCCTGGACACTGTTGGTGAGACTTTGTAAGAATGAAAGGTGCCTCGGCTGAAAACAACATTTTTGGTGACTGGGCAGTCTTCTTCTATGGTCTTAAAGTGCTGCGTGCACAAATCAGTGACGTAACAGTCTGCATTGACAACAGTTTTTTTTCCTGTTTACATCACGGTTTAGGAACCAGCCCCCGAAACTACCTCTTGCATCTTACCCAGGCCTAGTTTACAAGACAACGTTCCCCAGAAAACTGTCACAGTCGTAACGTTTTGTGCTCACAGTTTATGGTGTTGTGGTGAGCTAGTCTTTCTTTATATAGAAACCCAAATAGATCGTAAAAGCTGTAGTTCTTATGCCGCGCCATGAGGTGGCCGTGTTGTGCTGGGACTCCAGATGACCTTACAGTGAACCTTTGCAACCTATGATAACATGAGCATTGACAGGTTTACAAGTTCTTTATATCAATAAAATGGCGAAGGAAGCAACAAGGACCAGTGTGCGAAGCAAAAGGAAGATCGCTCGAAACAAACAAGGAGGACCAAGGACCAGAGCGGAATACGCCGATCACAGAGAGTTGGACACAAACGTGGGGAAGACAGCTCACTTTTACCGGGCGCAGACACTTGGACAGCTGTCCTGAGCGTTCACGGGCAAAATACTTGTTGTGGAGCACTTCAAACTTCAATTTCAATGGACCGATTGAATCAGCACCCGGAGAGGCTTTAGAAGATTAGTTTTGTGTCTCCTCCTCTGCAATACACAGGTAAGAAAGCTGGACACTGTTGGCTTTACTTTGTGAGACTTTGTAAGAAAGAAAGATGCTTTGGTTTAAATTTTTGGTGACTGTGCAGTCTTCTTCTACGGTCTTAAAGTAGCGGCTACTACACGTACAAATCAGGAACAGTCTTCATTGACAACTGTTTTTTCCTGTTTCCACTGAAGTTCCCGGCGAAACTACCTCTTGAATCGTATCCAGAGGAACGCCGATTGAATGAACACGCAGCTCGTTGTCGTGTAAAAGAGAAGCCAATCTGACATAGAAACGTCTTGGATTTGTGAAAACTCATTGTATGTAAAATCGTTGTTGTAGTGCTCTATCGAAGTGTAATCATAGAGCAAGTTCTTCCCTAAAACCCAAGAAGGGTTCTTATAAATATTTTTAGCAAGTGACTAGCCTTTCTTAGTTTGTCGACACAACTCACACTGGCATGTGAAAGCTGTGAAAGTGCTTCTAAACACATTTCTTTGAAGAGCTATGACGTTCAGAATGGATTATGTGAGTAAAACGTGGACTGTTACAAAAAGCTTCTCAGTAAATAAAGTCCGCTTTTATTCTGTGTATTAAATATTATTGCCTCCATGTTGTTCTGAAGATGTCATGTGATCAGAACATATTCAAGTATGGCTTACCAAATGTGTGACAGCTCTAAAATTGGTAGTTTGGACTTGGTGAAGAACTCTTTTGCGGCTGAACCTAGAGACGAAACAAAAGCACAGTTATCACACAAACAGAACAGACAGCAGAGACATGGAGCTCAGAATACCTGGGATGAATCCGGTCAGATCGGGCTGAATGCTTTTGAACTGGTTGATGTAATACTGTCTCTGTTCTTCTGTGATTTTCCAAGGATCGTCGTAGGCACTGGACTGTCGCTGGATTTCATTGGTTGTTGCTGCTGAGGCCACTGTGCGTATCGTTGTGCTTTCCTAACACACACACACAGAAGACACCTGATCAGCAGCGCTCACTGGTGAATGTAAATGTTCTCTAATGGTGCGCTCTCGTTGTATGAAACGAGACTTTACTTCCAACACTCAAGTAATAACCAGAGGCGTTCATGCGACTACAGTAGGTCTGCAAAGAGTTCATTGATTAATCGCAGCTAATCGAAATAAAAAGGCTAACTTGTCTTTATACATTTTCCAAACGTCCCAGGAGCCACAGATTAAGCAGAAATTAAGTGTTTCTACTAGGGCTGTCAAGCGATTAAAAATTTTAATAGCAATTAATCGCATTTATTAAATGTTTTATTTTATATTTTTTTAATGTATTTTACATTCTAATAATATATTTAGCTTTAATTCTTGTTTATTATGTCTTTATTTGAATCTGTTCCACTCTTGAAGTGTAAATTTAATGTTATGTTGGCTTGCCCAAAACATTAGGCCAAATAGTGAGGAGATGTCTCACTCATTATAAGTATTTATTACACTGCTCTTTCACAATAAAGCGCTTCGTGCAGCTGGAGATTATGAGGCTTTTATTGTGAAGGATTCAAAGGAAGTGTTAGTTAGAACTAGTGAAGCTTTACCGCTAGCTAGCAGAGCTAAAAGCAGAACAACGAAAGTTTTTACTGGAGTTTTGAAAGACTATTTTTGATATTGGATATTATCAACAACTTGAGTGGACAAACATCGTATTTAATGATCACAGACAGTGACTTTATCAAGACACGGGAAGATGGAAACACGAGCTCGAGGACCAGCCTCCTCCTCACCAGCTGATGGAGCTGCACATGGCTAAGCCAAGGTAAACAAACACATCCCGCTCAGACAGTCGTGTGATCGAGTGGAAACGTTACCAAAGTCTACAAAAGTGAGCCAGCAGAGCCTTGTCTAGGTCTCTTTCTGCTTGTGCTCTGTGTTTTTCAATGAACCTCACGTCACTGGAGCGTTTTAATGGTGAAAAATAAACATGCGATTAATTTGCGTCAAAAAAATTATTGCCGTTAAAATAGCGATAAAACTGACAGCCCTAGTTTCTACACATTTTCGCACTAAAACAAATATATTTTAATTTTACATTTTGCTTTTAAAATGTTTTTATTGAGCTAAGGATTGTTCTAAAACTAGAATGTCAAATGTTGTCGAGTTAATGTGATTTTTATAAAGCACATTTACATAGACAGATGCTTCACCCAGTACCCCCCCCACCCACCCCTGCATTGAGTGCACTACAAGCTTACCTCCAAACTAAGACTAAAATACACTTGTCCTGTGAAGTTTAATACTCGCAAAATTAAGTTTTCAGGCGTGTGAGGAGGAGATGCATTTTTCAGCAGCACAACGGTACTTAAATGCCCACTTAAAGCACTTCATTGTGGGAGGTAAAGCAAAACCATTTTTATAGTTTTCAAATGAACGTGTGTAAAAGGAAGCGCAATGCCACTGATCAACCACTAATTGTCTGCACGCATATTTAATGAGGTATTAGCATCACAGCTTGAACTCTTTAAAAGACCGTTTCTCCCTGATTCTTTGGTCTTTTCAGACAGAGCCTTTCTGACGCCCAGTGTGCTAACAGCAGCAGAACAATCCTCTGCTTGAGGGCTGTTTAAAAGAGAGAAAAAAGTACAGAGCTGTTTCTTTTATGTTTTGGTTTGAATAATGTGACCTACGTTGAATGAATCGTGATAAAGCACGTGGTATGCTAACGCCACATTAATGCGCCTAACCAAACTATATCACAATATTTACATATCTGGGCTTTTGTTACATAGACCTGGGGTTGTCAAAACTATCACAAATCAATCACTAATAAATACTGAACTAAATAAATAAACTTGAAGCAACCTTTGGTGAACAGCTTAAGTTAAAAAAAAAAAAAAAAGTTGGTATTGAACATGTGTCTAGTCCAATCCAAATATAGCCTGTCATCTTAGTATTGTATCAACATTAATCGACGCTGACGTGACTGGCAGCTGCATAACCACTCGTGCCTTGTGTTTGGAAACTCGACCCTATGAAACCAGAGACGGCCTCTGTCTGACGTACAACTCGAATCCGGATTGTTTTATTCCTATTATGATGTTGTTTAGTCTTTCGCTGAACACTGAACGACGACCGTACCTGGACTGACGAGGGGTGCATGGCAGGGATGGTGCTGGAGGGGGGCGTGTCTGCGGTGAAACTGACCCAGCTCTCCTGACTGGGAGGTGGGGGAGAGTGAGACTGCCACATGCCGTCCCCAGAGACCGGACCCGTGACGGCCACTGAAACAAAAGCAGACACGTGGAGTCAGTCAGGTACTTTTAAAGCTCCTGTATTACACAAATCTGACTCTAGTAGGTTTGAACTGTTTTCTTTCGCTCACAATTGTTACAGTACACTGGAATAACACTGGGTTTTGTTGTTTTTAGTTTTTCTTTTTGTTCAGTTGAGATTTCTACAAAATGTTTTCTGTTACGTCGAGCATTTAACAAGGTTGAACATTAGCTGCAGCAGCAAATTAACATTTCAGGATGAACTGATTCTAATGATTCTAGTGACAGGTTGAACTGATTGTATTTATGATTTCAACAACAATTGTCATCATTTCTATG
This sequence comes from Mugilogobius chulae, assembly GCA_038363315.1. NCBI lineage: Eukaryota > Metazoa > Chordata > Actinopteri > Gobiiformes > Gobiidae > Mugilogobius > Mugilogobius chulae. Next base: position 10,165,635 of record CM076405.1, read on the forward strand.
ACTTATTCACACAACATTTTAATAAATATTTGTTTTCATTACCTTAACATTAGTTCACAGATTTCTAAACTTACATAACAAATGAAAATGTTTTAAACTTGATTCAGTTACAATATAGCTTTTTTAGCTCGTGCCTTTTCTATGTCCTACCCAAACAAGAGTGGGACTGTCTAAAGCAAATATCCCAAATTTAGTTTTCATTGTTCACAAGCCTCAAAGCTAGCTCCACTAGGGCAGGATTTTGCTTGGCTCTGCTCAAACTGTGCAACACCGAGCGCTAGAGTGTGAAAGAGCAGCAAAGATCCTAACCCAAACGATTGAAGGTGTGTGGAGTTTAAAAAAACAATGGAGCACTTCTTGTGTTACTTCTTAAGGGTCTTTCACACCAAGCCGAGGGTCGCCCGTCTGAACTGGTTTGGGAGCTTCTGCCGACAGGCGGCTCACGTGGGTTTGGTGTGAATGGACTGTCGGGATCAGAGGAGCGGAGCACGTCGCAGAGGTGAGGTTTTGAAGACTTGCAGGTAGAGTCGGCATCGCCAGCAGTCGCTAGTTGCAGCTGTTTGATTGGCTCGTGCCAGCGATCAGTGCGCAAGAAAATAGTGCGGAAAACCGAAATGACACTTATGGAAAAAAAGTATTTATGCAAGCATGGATGTTGTTGTTTTCCAGGTTCAAATAGGACGTAAGTAGAAGGAGAAAGCTACTATTGGTCCGAGGAAAACAAAGATGGAGGAGTACCAGCTGTAGTACGAAGGCTGGACTGTAGCGGGAAGTTGAGCCTAATCCATGAGGTAAGATAAATGGTCTAAAAAAAATGGTCTATTTATATAGCGCTTTTCTACCTTTCCAGCATCAAAGCTTTACAATCTAGCATCCCTCACCCAGTGTACGCAGACACTGACCATTTTAAGTGTTTGAAGAACAACGACAATCTAATCCTGTTCCACTGTGCTCCTGGTTTCTAACGTCTCCCATCAAGTACTAACCAGGCCTTTCTTGCTTAGCTTCTGAATCTGACGGATCAGGCTTTGACAAGCAGGTATGCACATAGATAGAAATCTATCGCACAGATTTGACAACTACTCGCAGCAACTTATGTTTTGTCTTTTTCATCAAACGTTACATCACACACATGCTCACTCAGCATTTGTTCGCCGACTGTTGGCTGTTTGGGTCGTGTTTGTGTGAATGTTTTTTACATGATGCGCCTCAAAGAACCAGAAAAGACGGTGTGTTGCTCCTCCTACCGACAGCGACTGGGAGTTGTGTGGGTGTGAAAGACCCTTTAATGACATCACAAGGTGGAACATTATGTTTTTAAATTGACAGACAACCTGTTTCATGTTAAGCTATTCAACCTGAATAGTGTTTTGGTGAAGAAACATTAAAACATGGGAAAAATAGTTGCATAATATAGGCCAGGGCTATTCAAATGGCAGCCCCGGGCCAAATGTGGCCCACTAAGCAGTATGTTTTCGCCCTGGTTTAGTCTGAGCTTAGATTTTGTGTCTAGCTTTGTTCGGATAGTTTAATCTGATGTAATCCAAATCTAGACAAGGTTTAGTCTTGGTTTGGAACTTTTGGGTTAGTCCTGTTTTAATCCATTTTAGTGATATAGCATATTGTCTTATTTAGTTTTTATTAGAACTAAAAAAGTACATTTCTGGGAAACAAACAAACAATAATTTGTGGATATCGGATGAACAACACATTTGTAGTTCAGTTTTGTAATTCGGCCCTCAAACCATAACCCTCCAAAAATCTGCCCAACTGTAAATAACTGAACATCCCTGATATGTACCTTTAACACATGTAGAGTGAAGACCTTGACAGAGTTATACCTGACTGTGGCTCTCTGAACTGTGTCCACACTGCTCCTGCTCCTGCTGCTGCTGCTGCTGCTGAGGGCACAGACTGCTGCCTGTCGATGTTCCCCCCGCTGTGCTGTCGCTTGTGTTTCCTCCAGGACAGAGGCGAGGTGGGAGGGGATTGGTGAGGGGACACGACCGGCGACGTGGCTTCAGGCTGGAGGACACACGGTACACACAACACAAGTTAAAGGACACAGGTTAGCAAAATGTTTAATCCTGTTCTACTATTACTTCTTCTTCATAAAGACAGCTGAAGTTTAGTCTGTGAGACACTTTTTGTTCCCTTCTGAGCTTCAGGAAACTGTTCTACATGTTCCAAATCTGTTCCAAATGTCATTATGAACATTTGTGCAGCATTAGCATATAAGTCAACATCGATGTCTGAAGGAAAGGCACAACGGAAGAGCCTTCATGTCCTTTAAACGCAGAAACCAGTCCAGCTCCAGTCCTCTCCTGATCCAGTCCATCTCTGGTCTTGTCCTGATCTAGTCCAGCTCCAGTCCTGTCCTGATTAGGCATTTGACGATATTAAAATTTGCACTCACGATTACTGTGACCAAAAGAATCGCGATTAACAATATTATCACGATAATTTACTAAACGTAAAAGTGCACAGATACAAAATCACTGAAATATTTATTAGCGCAAAATATGTATGTGTTTGAACAGAAAGGTATTGTATTTTGGTCTTAGTACAATCAGTAATGATTCAAAGTGAACAACTGTTTACAATGTTGAGCAAAACTCTCATAACTTTGTTTAACCATAACACGGCTTCTTACTGGGTTCACAGCGTCAGATTTTAGATGCTCTTATAAAGCACAGGTGAGCGCTTGCTGCTATAATTGTGATTATCGTCACGTACGATTATCACGATTATGAAAAAAACGCCACGACTATTTAATTGCAGCAATTAATTATCGCGATTAGCAATAATATTGTATATCGTCCCATCCCTAGTCCTGATCCAGTCCAGCTCCGGTCGTGTCCTGATCCAGTCCAGCTCCGGTCCTGTAATGATCCAGTCCTGTCCTGGTCCTGTCCTGATCTAGTCCAGCTCCAGTCCTGGTCCTGTCCTGATCCAGTCCAGCTCCGGTCCTGTAATGATCCAGTCCTGTCCTGGTCCTGTCCTGATCTAGTCCTCATGTGGTGAACAGCTCACATTCAGTGTGCTGCTCCTTCGTGCCACTGCTGTCATCTCCTCTGATCCCACACACGAGAGAGAAAGAGACTGATTGTGAAGGAAAAAAGCGTGTGGAGGTTTAGTAAAAGTCCCTTCCAACTGGACTGTACAGTAGGTGAGCCTTTCGTACTTTTAAAGAGGACCTGTTATGTAAAATCTACTGTTCAGAGTTTTTAATCATGTTACAACCGTATTCTCTCATCATCAGTTTACCCAAAGTTGTTTCCTGTATGTTTGAGTAATCTTGTATTGTCCTGGTCATGTTGTTCTTTTACTTCTGATGCATCTGATGTACTGAACGTTCAAACAATGTGTAAATGAAGCACAAATGACAGCGTGCTTCCCACATCAGGAATTGTGTTAGAGCTTGTTACTTGTCGCGTAGAAGGTTACAAATAAAAACTAATATCAAACAGATCTTGCCTGATATGCTAATGCTGACAAAATGCTCAAAATTAATGTGGATGATTTATGGACTTCACAATAGCACCGAAGACGAAACTCATATTCAATCACTTATGTTTACAAGTGCATTTGACTGTTTGCACTTTCTGCATTTTTATGAGTTTTGTATCTGAGTCTTCCTGCTTTGTAATTGTCCCTGCTTTTATTTTGTGTACGGATTGTGCTATACATACATATAAACAAATACACTCCCTTCCCTTGCTCATAGTTGCCAGGTCTGCGGTTTTCCCGCACAATTAGGCTACTTTAAGAAAATAGTTGCGGGACAAAATAAGGCTCCGCGGGTTGCGGTTTTCTTGGGCTATTTTTAAAAAGTACGCAGCCGCGAATTAAACACGTTAAATTTTTTTTAATTTCACCAAAGAACTAATTAATGACATTGCTGTTCGTCGCCGCAGCCCTGAAGCTGCTCACACTCTGAATGAGGCGCGCTAACAGGCAGCTGACCCGTGAGGTCAAGAGTTCAGAGGGACGTCAGCTGGGCAGCAGTGGCTCGCGCACAGACCATGGATGTATTATAATATCAGATGCCTACCTCAATGAAATGAACAAATGTGTGCAGAACAAATTATCCTAAATGTTTTTGTTTGCATGTGTGTGCACAAAACATCTAAAGTGGAGCATGCACAAAATACTTGTTTTGACTCAAAAAGTTTCAATAAATAAAATAGCATAAAACAATTTTTTTAGGCTAGTTTTTTAATTTATTGGGCGTCTTTGTCTTTGGGCTAGATTTCTTCCTTGGACCTGGCAACCCTGCCCTTGCTTATTTTCCTTACTTCTCCAACTTCCCTATGAAGAACATTTCATGACTAAGTTCATCCATAATCTGTTCTTTGCTCTACACATATCGTCCCTTTGGGGAGTGTGTGTGTTCCAGATGCTGCTGCTCCAGTGTCGATGCCTGGACCTCAAATGTCACCTAATCTGGAGATCCTGGACCTCTCTCACTGCTCCACTCCTGCCTCTCTTTGACTGGCTGTCTTCGTCCTGCTAGAAAATGTGTTTCCCTAAAAGTGATTTCTGGCTCCACAGACTTATAGTTCAGATTCCATCTGGACATGTGTCAGTCCTGGTCACATCTACAGCCTGTCTGTCCATGAGAGTGCTTTTCTCTTTCACTGTGGTTCTCCTCAAGGTTTCTCTTTTTCCCCCAGTGTTTTGTTGTTTCTTTTGTTTTGTTTTCCCTTGCCACGAAGGATGGTCTAAGGACAGGGGATGCTCTGGGACAATTATTCATCTGCTTATTTATTGTTGAACAATCTGTCTGTATTTCCTAATAATGTCTGTTTCTGATTTTCCAATGTCTTTGTTGGTACTGACCAAATGCTTTATTGTTTGATTGTCTGAGAATTTTGTTGTCAGATATGTATTAAATCAACAATCATGTGAAGTCCTCTGAGACAACTGCTGTTGTGATTTTGGGTTAAACAAATAAACTGAACTGAATTGAAAACCTCAGCGATCCACCTATAACATCATAAATGCTGAGAACTTCAGAACAGTATTTTGTGAGATTCAGAAGGGAAAAAATCTCAAAGACAGAACAAGAGCTGTGTCTTGGATGAGAAAGCAACGTTAGAACAGGGTTAAAACTCCAAAATACATTCTTCAAGTTCAATAAAAGCAAATATTAAGACAATAATGAATGGGAATGTCCACAAAGCTTCGAAACAGGAAATGAAAACATGTTTGGGTTATAAATAATGCATTATTATTAGAATCTGTCACACGTCGCGCTCCTTAAGGCTGACGATAATCCTTCACGACAGCTTATCAAATGTAATTAAAATCAGCTCTGCGTTAGCTACATCAAAGTCACTATTTTTGCCAGCGTTCAGTGCGGACGTTTCAGGTGTTCTAAAAATACCTGCATCTCTGCGGAGGCCGGCCCGTGAGGCTGGATGACTTCGTGAACGGGCAGCGTGGTGGAGGAAGTGGGCGGTCCTTTTTTGCTCTGCTGGCCCCTGCCCGGAGGTCTGGGGATCACGGCTGTGGGGTACAGGCCCTGACCGTCTGTGTCCTGGTACAGAGCGGCGTGTCTGGCCTCGGCTTCGTTCTTTCCCACCACGAACCGGGGCAGCGGGAGGTCCTTCACTGCACAGAGAGGTGCACATTCACACGCTGGACTGGGACAGGTTTGAACTAAAGCTGACCACACACTACACGACGGTGACTGGAAACAGGATTAATGGAGTGGAGTCTTAGTTTGCTTTATTTGCTTATTATTTTTTATGAACTTACTTTGGCTAGTATTCTGATTAATAAATTGTACAACAAGAGGAATCTAAAACAAAGTACTAGGGATGCACCGATCCAGCTTTTTCAGTTCCGATACCGATGCCGTTACTTTAGAATTAAGCATTTGCCGAATCCCCGATATCCCGATATCATATAGTGTTATTTATACTGCAAGACACAACTGAACAACTTAAGAAGAGAGAGAAAGAGAGGAGAGAAAGAGAGAGAGAGAGAGAAGGAAGAAAAAGAAAAAGAGAGACCGCGAGGAGAGAGAGAGATAGAGAAAAAAGAGAGAAGAGGAGAAGAGAGAGAGAAAGAGAGAGAGAAAGAGAAGAAAAGAGAGAGCGCGAGGAGAGAGAAGAAAGAGAGAGAAGAGAAGAGAAGAGAGAGAGAGAGAAAGAGAGCGAAGAGAAGAAAGAGAGGAGAGAGAAAGAGAGAAGAGAAGAAAGAGAGAAGAGAAGAAAGAAAGAGAGAGAGAAAGAGAGGGAGAATGAGAGGAGAGAGAGAAGAGAAGAAAGAGAAAGCACGAAAGGAGAGAGAGAAAGAGAGAGAGCACAAAGAGAGAAAGAGAGAAGAAAGAGAGAGAGAGAGAAAGAAGACAGAAATAGAGAGAAGAAAGAGAAGAGAGAGAAAGAAAGAAGAGAAGACAGAGTAGTAAAGAGAAGAGAGAATTAGAGAGAAGAAAGAGAGAAAGAAAAGAGAAAGAGAAGAGAGAGGAGAGTGAGAAGAGAGAGAAAGAAAAAGAGAAGAAAGAAAGAGAGAGAGAGAAAGAAAGAACAGTATGAGACATTCTGGCTCAACATCAGCCTATAAATCAGACTCATTATGTCCAATTAAACACAACTAGGATATCGGCTGAACCGATATTATGGAGCCGATACTTGATCCAGCAAAATTTCCTGGATCGGCACCGATATTCGATCCTAGTATCGGATCGGTGCATCTCTACAAAGTATTAACACTTGTGTCTAGAGCTGTGCAATATATCAAATTTTAGAATATCGTCAATGATGGTTTTCAAGATATCCTAAAGTTGAATATCGAGTATATCATCCATAGAAAAAACGCCAAATAAAATTCAAAACTAAAGGAAAAAAAGTCCTATTTTGCAGTTATGTGAGAGGTTGCATTCACATGATATACTGTGTAGGCCACAACAGGGTATATGCAGAGATCATGAAGTGAAATTTAAGACCTTTTTAAGACTTTTTAATAGCTATAAAACCAAAAATTAAGACTCCATCGCAACCGTCGCAAGTCATTTTTGCATGGAAAATAATTTAAAACGGCTATTCTTGTGAGTCATGAGAGACAAACTAGAAACAATAGGCTAGTTAACAGTGCTTAGAGGAAAAACTTTTTCTACAGCTTGATCAAGAAGCACCTTATACTTTTAGGCACATTTTGCGTAAAACAATGTACTATATAGGCTGGGCGATATTGACAAATATATCTCGATAATTTTTTGGCGAATCTCGATAAAGATATTTGGGCGATAATCTGACAGCTCAACTTAAAGGTGTTAAAATCTGTTTATCGTGATTTTAACAGGTTTGACGGTCTTAAATGAAGCACAACAAGTGCATTTAGTTCTTATCTCAAGAACACAAGACTTTTTTGTCAGAATTTCAAATAGTGTGTATTTTTTAATTAAGTAAAATTAGATATTTTACACTTGTTCTGGTTCAACCAAACAAAATCTACTCAAAACATACTACTAATTCTTTGTCTTCTCATTTAGGATTGTCATTTTTTTCTAGTGTTTGTAATAATCAAACAAATATTGTCACATTAATCACAAAAGTGCAGCAATCTCCACTTATAAACACATTTTCCTGCTTTATAAAGCTCTTTGACTTGGCATGTTTTTAATGAACGATATACTCGATATTAAATTTGTGGATATCTTGAAAACAACATTCACGATATTATCTAAAATTCGATATATTGCCCAGGTCTATTTACGGTTCAGCAAAATGTATTTCTTGTTCAGTAAATATCTCGATATACGATATATCGCCAGGCCCTCGTACAAAGCCTGACTGTTATTCCAACATTGGAATAACAGTTATTCCAATGTTGGAATACCAGTCAGGGTAAGACTGTAAGCTAAATTAAAGGTGGGGTAGCTAACTTTTTTAGTCGAAATTTGTAAACTTTGTGCTTTCCACTAAAAGATATATCGTTAAGACAGCACTTTGTGAAAAAATTAGACCACTGAGTACTGTCTGAACTGAAGAATAAAGATTTTTAGTTTTAATCAGGAGCTGAATGCTGCGCTCTGATTGGCTGAGCTCGGGTGGTTCTCTCCAGTTTCACTTTGTTGTTTGTAAAAAGAAGTTTGTTAGCTATAAATGCAACCAAAATGAATACACGTCGATATTAACCATGTTTCAAAGGATTTAGGAGAGGAAATTGTCAGATTTAAAACCTAAATTGTCTTTGCAGTGTAAAAATCAGCTACCACACCTTTAATGAATTTTGTTTTGTTGTTTTTTTAAACAAGCCAAGGTCTTTGTGCCTTTTAAATGTTTAGAATCAACTCCACTTGTCTAAACTAAACAGCAAAGCCACTGTACAAACAGTCCGTTTGTTATCTGAGTGTTTCCAGTCCACCTGTCTGAACTGAAGTTTTTATTTTTAACTAAACAGGAATGGGAGGTTTCTGACAAGTGAAAAGCTTTAAATAAAACAATAAAAACATCTTATACACAAGAGTTTAAGCTCTGTCTTATGATACTAGTTCATATTCCACTGCATGGTCACTCTGCACCAGGAGGAACTAACGCTTCCCTTTTACATGTTGTAATGAAATGATTCTGCAGCTTTTGCAATGTTTTGTGCCCAACACTTTCTTCGTCACAAACAACACACACATTTGCGTCGAACAGTTAAAGCTGGAGGCTATAAACTATATTTACTTAACTCTAGTGATGTAAACAAGCCCCAGGCAGCTCTTCACTACAGACCATGGAAATGCAGTGTTCTACTTACACATGGGGCTGTAGTTGGCCAAAGGTAAGTCCCACTGAACAATTCATCCACTAAAAGGGGACGTGGCTAATGCTTTGATGAAGCTGCAAAGTATGATTTATTTTGTTTATCTGACCTAAACGAAAATACTTAAAACCCAATGAAGTTCAAATCAAAACTTTTTTGTTCTTGTTCACCTTATAATCTAGCTAAAAAATATGTCTACTAATAGAAGTTTTGGTCGACTAAGATGCTATGGGCTGTGTGCACGGAATTTCAGTTGGCTTGCGATTGTTCAAAAATGCTAACTTCTGTACATACAACCATTTCCTGTTAGCGTTAGCATGTAGACACAAACATGTCTCTTTTTAAACACAGAAGTGTCTCTGATGAAATATTCCTCTGATATGTAAAAGTCTTTAACATGTTTTCTGTAACATTCACCACAACTGTCTGATCTAAAGAGGATTTATTAGTTTTAAACTGATGTAGTGAAAACCTCATTGAAGAGTATTGAACAGGAAGTCGTTGTATGTACAGGATGTAGTATTTTAAACCAAAACAAGACAACTGCACTCAGCCAATTGACCAATAATCTAGGGTGACCAGACGTCCTCATTTTCCCGGACATGTTCCCTTTTGAGATCTAAAAAACGTCCGGGAGGAATTTTAAAAATTAGACGAAATGTCCGGGATTTTCATATTGTGTGGTGTGCAAAGTAACTCAAGTTTAGGATAATTAAACAAACTGCATTGATGTTCTATTAACAGAATCAAAACAACTTTGTCAATGTAATTGTAGCACAGAAGACATTATTTGTTTGTTTTTATAGAAAAGCTGTTGCTTTAGCTAAATCTTTGAAGGCTTTAAACATATTTATCCTCATTCCGAGATAACATGGTTTTACTTTCCATTTCTACTGAACTGTGTCATTGACTGTTCACCCCAGAAAGTTACAGAGTACACCTTTAACATAACAGATGTGAAAAGTATTAAGAAGTTTAACATTATTTAATTAAATGATTAAATGTTAAACGTAACGCTTAATAGTTGTATTTTTACGGAGTGAAATAGATGTTTAAAAACATAGTAAAAGTGTTTGATTCGTAGTTATTCTGTGTCCTCCTTTTTGATCATCCCAATCTGGTCACCCTACAATAATCAACTAAACGACTAAAAAACTAGCCTTACTTACCAGGGCTGGGCAATGGTGACAGAATGAATATCTCCATCTTGTTTTTTGGCACATTTCTTGATGACTCTATTGACATTATCTTATAATATAATATAGTTCAAACACATCTTTAAATGTGAAGTTTAATGATGAGGCTGTAGTTGACTAAAGACAGTTTTGCTGGACTTTTGAAATGTTGACATGTGCTATTAGTCCTAGAAGTCTCAGACCCAGTGCCCGTCTCAATGTTCTGACCAAATATTTGACCCAAACTGGCCTCAAACTCAGAGGTTTGCATGCTAAGTTACGATTCATAAAGAAAAATGCAGCTAAATGAGATTTTAATGTAAATAATTCTGAAGAAGTGCTTCCAACTTATAAAAGATTAGATTCTAAGACACCAATGAGTGATTACTTGACTAAAATATCACCTTCTGCCCTTATTTGAACATTTACAATTTTATAACTCATTTTGTAACCATTTTTGAAGCATTTTTACTAGAAATTAAATACATATATTAGGTTTTTGCATGTCTTCAAAACAACTATCACAATATTATCTAAAATTTGATTTATTTCCCAGCTCTACTACTTGCAGATAAAACAGCTCATATATCTAAGAAATTATTCAGTCACTGTGTCAAACTGTATCATGTTTAATATCCTGTAACTCTATTTAGATAGTACGTTTCTACCCTTCAGCAGACTGAACCTGTCTCTGTGTAACTGTTCTCCTTTGACACAAACATGAGCAGCAGACAGAGGTGGACTGACCCGAGTTGAGGCTCTCCACCCTGAGGGGAAGGCCCGACTGTGCGATGGCGATGAGCTTCAGAGCGATGTAGAACTGGCTCCGTCCAAAGTGGCCCAATCGAGTGGCTCCACAAAGCTCTGTGATCTGCACACAAGGTCAACAAGAACATGACTAGAACTGGAACACATGTTAAAGACACTAGTGTGGTTCAAGATAATCTAACTGGATCAACACATCATGTCAGAAATCATGTCTACATCAGTTGCGATTGATTCGATATCAATATATCGTGCAGATCTAGCGATTATGGTTGTGTGAGTGATAATGGTATCAGCAAAACCTCCAATACTGCACATTTTTCAAGCATGTGTATTGACGAGAATCCAAACCAAATCTCTGATCCGATAGCGCCCTGTTTTGTCCTGAATGAGGAACCATAGATGCAGCAGCAGCTGTTTTCTGCTCGTGGCTAATGCTACGGCTAACACTTAGAGCAGCTGGAAGACTCTCTAGAATCTCTATAGAAACAGACAAATATCTGTATTAACTCTGTGATGCTTCATTTAGATCTTATAGTAGAAAGACTGTGGTTAAACTAACTTTAAAAATACTCCAACAGCAGCGCTAGCTAGCGGCGCTAACAGGTTAACATAGACTTTTGTTTATATTACATTTTTATAGGATGAGTGTCTTTTCACAGCCTCACTGTTGTTTTTATGACACACATGGTGGACAGAGATTAAATAAGAATATACTCAACACAAATACTGTATGTTTAATGACGTTTACATTTGACTCTGAAATAGTTTTCAAAATCCAATTACACAAGGGTTACATTAAGTGACTTTCATAAGGAACAGTTTTTAATGAAAAGTATTATATTTTTTGCTTTTTGAGATTTAGTTTACAAAAAAGCCATTATTATTAATAACCTACTGATCATTTGTGTTGATTTGAGTAAATAAGAGTATTTTAGTTTACTTTAGCTTAGGCTTTATAATGAAGTATTTGGTATTGAGACTGGTATCAGTATCACACCTGAGACTAACAGATCTGTTCTAAACAGATGGTATTAGAACAACACTAACAGCGACTGATCGATTAACCTGTCGCAGCCTTAGGTCAGCTGATTGACGTTCATATTATAACAATCAATTTCGGCATTTAAGAGTGATTTATGTGATGGCGCAGCATAAACACATAATATCTCCCTTGTGTATCATCTGGGTTTGAGTCTATTTCTTATTATCCTACTGCTACGCTTTGGCTGATTACTAATGATACAAGAACCCATATCTTCTAATACACAAATGCTCAAATATCCAGAAACACGTCGGCTGTCAAAGTGAAACGAGCTCTGACTCTGAGAGCAGCAGCAGCCTGCTCCAGCTGACTGGGCTTTCTTCTGCTTACTCTGACTAAGCGTACAAAGCCCGGGACACACAGCAGAGCCTGCCTCAACATGACACAAAGGCAGTGCATGTGAAGAAATCTCACTGCAGCTCTATCATAATAAGCCATTAGAATAGGCCCTTTATAACACACCACTGCCGAGCTGACCTTGAATAAGATGCTGACTCATAAAGTGCAAATATTAGCCTGTTGAGAGATGTGGAAACACAACACACTGCTGTGCACACGTGCATGCATGATATTTGTTTAAGCAATACTGAAACATATTTGAATGTCAACCTAGTTAAAATGATAAACAATAAATAAACTAAATGAATAACAATAATAATCCAGATGCATAATGAGGGTGAAGCTTCTCCTCCAGTCGTCCCACTGTGCCACCTGCATTATCTTAATCATATTTATTGATTAACAATGTGCTAGGAAAATGTCAATATGTCACTATAATTACTGAATCCATGTTCAATTATATATCTTAGTTAAGAGGATGACTTATTTCTTTTTAAGTCTAGAGCCGATCAAAAGCATGCTGTTAGGAGCTGAGACAGAACATTTGGAGAAACTGACATGTAATTTAAGCTAAAATAATTATGTAGCATTTCCCATGAGATCAAGTGGAATCAACATCACGCTCAACCAAGTTAGAGCTGCTCAATTATGGACAAAATGATAATGACATTTAATTCAATCATAATCGAAATCTTGATTATTCAGACAAATAATTGTTCATAACCAGGGCAAAGCATAAGAATACCTTAAGCTCTCAACCTTTTTGGTCATGAACCCCATAAAAACAACCTATTCGCAATCCCCAAAAACGTATTCTAGTATTCTACCTGCAGTGATAATGTAGCGATAAGTGATAATGACTATGAATAGACTTATGTTTGGTCTTAATTTGAAGAAATGAGCTTAGATGAACTGATGTTGTAGTCCAGCAAATACAAATATACATCTATCATTATATTTGAAACGAACCTTGTTTAGGATCTTAATGTTCAATTTTCACATGAGGACCCCCAGAAAACATTTCGCGACCCGACCCCCAGGTTGAGACCCACTGCTTTAATAGAAGACAAGGAACAGATACAATCTAACCAGGTGACATTTTTCAGTTGAAAAAGCACTTTAAAAGTAAAAAGGTAACATTTTCAGAGACTTTTTCCACATAAGTGAATATTCAGTTGCCTTTAAAATTACTGATAATAATCTTGATTCTTCGATTATACTATTTGGATAATCTGTTAAGAGTAGTGATCATAATTGAAATTTAAATGTGAATATTTGCACAGCCCTAATTGGAGTCCTATCCTCCATCAAACTAGTCCATAGACTACAAGAGCATTAAATTGTTTTTATCATATCAGGCCGGAAAAGTGCAGGAAGAAGAGCTCAATGTGGCCAGAGGAAGAGGACAGGAAAGAGTGGGCAGTAACATCTTGAGGCAACTAAAAACATTGTTTACCATTTTTTCCCAACAAATCATTGTTCTGTTGCATTTCGAAAGGTGTAAAGGTAACATGCTCCATGCTTTATCCTTGTGGCCAAAGTATTTCATTCAAAACATTCCCATAATAACCAAAAGCATGCTTATATCATGAGTGTTGAAAAGTGCTAACCAATAAAATGATCCATCTATATTTCACCTTAATCAGTCAAAGCTTTTGGCATTAACATAAACATACAAAGAAGCCAAAAATATACAAAAAATATATTTAATAGACAAGATATTGACATGATTTTGTCACTTTTCCCTCAAGCTTAGCAGAAGAGGCGTGTCTCTTGCTGCGCAGTAATGCTAATCACTAAAGCTAACCTCATAGCCTTGACAGCTCATCTCGGACAGCCAGACACACTTCAGGAAAAATCAATGTTTCTTAGACCTTTTCGCTGATTCCAAGCAGCCGTATCTGAACTGTGACATGCTGTTAGTGTCTTACCTGCAGGACAACTTCACTGGGGAGCTGGGCCGCCCGGAAAAGGTCAAGAACTCTCCCGCTTGAAACCACTTTTTTGGTGTTGTCCGTGTCGCAATAAACGAACAGATCCGAGTAATATTTCTGCTCCACATCACTCAGAGTTAGGCTTTCCATTGTAGCACCAAACAAGCTCCAAAAACCTGCGACTTTTCTTGTCGATTAGCCCTTAGCCAGCGTGATCCAAAAATGGGCGAGACTTCTCAACTTAGCTAGCCCGGAGTTAACTAGCTAAGCTCCGCGGAGGCTTTAATATGGACTTGTTGACTTCTTGTCCGCTGTGTCCGGTTGGAAAGACGACAATCCAGCTCACAGGCATGCAAAAACGGGATGCCCTGGTGTGGCTGATCACTTGTGAACTTGTTGGCAGACTGGTGGTGGCTAGTGGAGCAGCAGTAGCGAGCTAAAGCTACCTTGAATCAAAGTCAGCTGCTCCAGGATGAGCTAACTGTGGGTCGGAAAGTGCGCCCGCTCTCCCCCGCCGCGGATGTCGGCCGGGTTACTCCTGATAAAGCACTTGTTCCCCGCGGTTCCAGCAGTGGGACGACCGCTCTGCGATTTAATCCGACCGAATTTCTCCACGGGGCCGCGAGAAGTAAAGTTTCAGGGTCTGTAGTCGCTTCCTACAGTGATCACAGCCGCCATTCCTACAACCGAAGTCAAGAGGTGTGGCGTGAGAACCGCGCTTCCGTTTGGACCCTTCAGAGTAAAGCCAACACAAACCAGCTTTTCATCTTGTTACACCAGCCTTTTCTCACCATTAGCTTACTCAGTTGATAATCTGAATAATCATAATGTTCTTCAACTCAAAACATTAAAATGTTCTATTTTACACACTGTATCCCATATCTACCTACCTACATCTGTCTTCTTTGTTGTGATTATGTCTATTGACCCTATTTTGTCCCGCCCACTTGGCTTGGAAATGCACTTCCTGTTTGGCTCTGTTAAGGTAGCTAACATGTTTGTTTGTCTGTCTTGTGGGGCAATTTTAATTAAATATAATGACAGTTAAAATAAACCCATCGACTGAAATCTACAGGCTAAATGCAGCTAAACAGGAAGTGCATGTCCTAGAAAAGTAGGCGGGACAAAATAGGGTCAATAGGAAAATTAAAATGTATCTATAAATACAGTATGGGGTTGAAAGACCGCAGGATATAAAATACCACATAGCTTAAAAAAAATTAAAACACTTAACAGGAACTCATCAACTTCTATTACTAATTGTTTGTTAAGATGAACTGCTTTAGAAAGATGTTTCTATTGAGTTTGAGTTCATTACAAAATGCTTGAGAAAACACAGCCTATGTTTAAATAATGTACCAAATCGTGTACTGGTTTGTGTAATTTTATAACATTTACAGTCAACATTACACAATGGACTCCATGGGTGTTCACCACGGGCCCCAAGTAATTTAATTTAATTGACCTTTATTTAACCAGGGATGTCCCACTGAGATTCAGAATCTCAAGGGTCAGGGGAGGCATTAATGGACGTGTTTTTAGTTGTAGGAGGAAACCAGAGTACCCGGAGGAAACCTACGCAGACACAGGGAGAACATGCAAACTCCACATAGAAAGGCCTCGGCCGGCCCGGGAGTCAAACCCAGGACCTTCTTGCCAGAGGGCTAACCGCTGCGCCACTGTGTCGCCCAAGTAGGCTTGTCCATGGGTTCTATGCAAGTCCTATTTGGCTTTTCTACATAGGGCCCATTCTTATTTATACAATACAGTACTACAGTGGAGCTTTTAAGTATCTGATTGATAGTCTATAAACCAAACACAGCCATGTGTTTCATTGGTTTTATTACAGGTAGGCCCCAAAGACCCACATACATTTGCCCACCTACTGGTATTCACACCACAACCTGTTGCTGCCAAAATGCACTATGGCCCATAGGCAAACTCAGGTGAGGCAAACATTTGACCACTATCAGCTCCTGCCCATGCTGTGGATGAATGAAGGCTGAACATATGGAGGAATCCATGTTTTTCAGAGTATTTGTGTAGAGGCCAAAACAATGGGCCGAAAGAGTCTACAAGTAATCATTCATGTTAATATATTTCAATATAACTATATTTTCAATTAATCATTATCCTTTTCAGTGATTATTAAAGACATGAGGAGATTGCTGTAGTTATTTATTTAAAACTTATTTTGACATTTCCGGCATGTTCACTGCTGATTATTGGTCAATTTACAACTTGCCCGTCATGTCACTGCTCCGATTAGCGCTAGCAGGGACCCGGATGAGGAAAGTCAAAACAAAAGCTGCATAAACCTTTTTCAGAATCAGAAAAAGTTAGGTTGCCTTTGTCAGTAAACGCAATTCAACTACTGCCAAAAGCTATTAAAATAAATGCACGCAAAACAGGTTCTTAGGGAAAATAATCCTTGTCTTTTAACTATTCGTTTATTAAATTAATAAATATCATTTTATTGTAATTATGCCTATTTATTGCACGGTAAAGCCTATTTCAACTTTACTTATCTGATTTTCAGGTTTAGGTTTGGAATCTGAAAACTTCCTCTCATAAATCCTTCCACACATGGTTCATCGACATGTATTTATTTTAATTGTAATTATGGTCTATAAACTTCTCTTTAGAGAAGTTTATAGACCATAATTACAATTAAAAAAAAATATTTAATTGTAATTATGGTCTATAATCTTAATCTATATCTTTAGGGGTGCACGGTAGCCAAGTGGTTAGAGCTCTGGCTTCCCAACAAGGAGGTCGTGGGTTCGACTCCCGGGTCGGACCATATCAACATCTCACGATCTCTCTGGGTGGAGTTTGCATGTTCTCCCGTGTCACCGTGGGTTTTCTCCGGGTACTCCGGTTTCCTCCCACCGCCAAAAACATGCATGTTTAGGTTAATTGGGCATCACTGTAAATTTCCCTGTGAGTGAATGAGAGTGAATGTTTGTCTGTCTAACCCTGCGGCAAGTTGGCCACTGTCCAGGGTGTTTCCCCGCCTAAGGCCCAAAGTCACTGGGATAGGCTCCAGTCACCCGCGACCCCTAACGGGATTAAGCGGTAGAAAATGAATGAATGAATGAACTTCTCTTTACAAACAACAAATTGAAACTGTTGATTTATCATACACTTTTGAACACACAGTTTGGTCAACGTCTCTTTCCGCTCCATTCAAAAAGAGACGCTGTCCATCTGCTTGGCCGGGGAAACTTCTTTGAATAAAATAACAAAACAGATGAGAGCAGCTGTTTGGATCAGGTCTGACGTGTTTTTCTTGCTGTTTTTTCACCTGAGTGTAACTTTTATGGGTCGTAGGGTGAAATTTCATTCACAAATGTTGAAGTAGCAGCAGCATTTTTGTTTTAGCACATTGATAAACTGTTGTTAGCTCACAACAGCCTTTGCTCGAGTTGTTTCTCCAGCTTGGTCAAGAAGTTCTAACTGTCTTCTCTCATTGTTTACTCAAGGTTTTATTAAGAATGATTCCTGCATGTTTGAGTAATTTGTCCTGAAAAGCCCTGTCCTCACATACCACCTGTCCCCGCCCACTTGTCTGCATTTAATTGTGATGATTAAAAAAAAAAAGATTAATAGTAAATACGTAATGTATATTCCAAAATAGTCACATAGTTAGAAATTTAAAATGTGCTGCTTGTTTCTGTTTTACAATGAGGAGGCGGGGCTTATCAGTCCAGATAGACCTCTTTCTATTTCTAAGCTGTTTTACAAAAAAAACTAAATGTAAATGGCTGATCTTTATACCGTAGGCCTATAGCCTAGTTTATTCCTAAATACATAAAAAATGCAGTAGGTATCATTTAATCCAGAGGTTCCCAAACTTTTCAGCCCGCGACCCCTAAAAATAACCATGCAACCAACTCGCGACCTCCACAGTAAATAATATATACTTTTGTAATAATTTAAAGCTAAAAAACATTAGGTTTAATTGTGCTTATTTTGACAGTGTATTGCTTTATATGACCCCACTTCTCCCAAAAACGGATTAAATGCTATGTCATAATTGTAAAAATACATTCTGAAATCTTCTCGCGACCCCCAGATTTTGCTTCGCGACCCCCCGACCCCCACTTTGGGAACCACTGATTTAATCTAACCTAATAGCAGTTGTTGTCATATTATAATTAGGGCCTATTGAATGAAATTATTTTTGATGAATATATTTCAACTTATTTCAACACTGGACTATGTGATTTTCACACTCCAAACACAATTTAGGTTTTAAATCTGACAACTTTCTTTCATAAATCCGTCAACACATTGTTAATATCAATATGTTTTACGTTTTGGCTGCAATTTTGACCTAAAACCCTCTTTTTTCTCTTTTAAAGTGAAACTGGATAGGACCACCCAAGCTCAGCCAATCAAAGAGCTACATTCAGCTCCTGATTAGAACTGAAATCCTTTATTATTCGATTCAGAGAGTATTCTGTCATCTCATTTTTCCACAAAGTGCTGCATTTATCATAGAAGTTTTGGTGGAAAACACAAAGTTTACTCATTTACAACTGAAAAAATTAGCTGCCCCACCTTTAATTGACTTAATATTTCAACCCCAAACTGTTTAAAAGTGCTAGGCCTACATCTCCGGTTCAGAAGTTAAACTATCTAGTAATTTGGTTAATCTAGCAAAAAAAACTGTAAGATTAAGTATTGAGTAAAAGTATCATTTTTTGCACTGTTCTAATCCAATAGTCCTGGGCTGCCTGTTGTGGGCGCATTAGAGGCGTTCTGTTGTTGCACTTGTCCATATATGGGCCACTGTGTCTGAAACGCGCGTGTCACATGAAGTCAGATGAGTTTTAATGCGGCGTTCAGCTGTTTCGGAAATTACAAACACAGAGACAATTTTGAAGAT
This sequence comes from Mugilogobius chulae, assembly GCA_038363315.1. NCBI lineage: Eukaryota > Metazoa > Chordata > Actinopteri > Gobiiformes > Gobiidae > Mugilogobius > Mugilogobius chulae. Next base: position 10,184,547 of record CM076405.1, read on the forward strand.
TACTCAAAATATACTCAAAATAATTCTACTTTCACGTTCTCTCTGTACAAGCTTACGTGTATAGTCACTCGACAGTCGCCACGTCCGCTAAAAGTAATATTAGTAATTTTATTATAGCCTTAGCTTAAATATTCTGTGTTTTCACGACATTGGCGAGTACTGCGTTGAAAACGATTTTGTATGCCTTGTGTTACTTGCAGTGTGTGTACAGCTTTGGTCTGAACCACAATTAACAGGTCCATTAAAAAAATAAATTAAATTAGAAGTTTTTTGGCACACGAATGCTACTTTCCGACAGCATTTGAACGCGCAGCCTCATTCGCCGGTGTGTTTCAGCCGCTGCACCATCATCAAGACATCTTTGATTCTTTTCTAAAACCTTAACACACCGTGAGTAAAACGTGCTTGTTTACGTGCACTTTCAATCCATTTTACTTTCCGAGAATACGTAGATTCTGGGTTTGTTTCATTCACGTGATTGTTCAACTCTTTCCCTTCCACCGCTAAAGCAATTGTTTCAGAGGAAAGCTAGCAAGAGAGTTTTGTATTAATGATGTGGTTTTCTCCAAGCTAAAGCCGTGCAAGTACAACACCAATAAATGAATCAAAGTTGAGTTTTGTTGACCAGGCTTAAAACCCGGTGAAAAGCAGGTTCAGAAACGTCTTTTCGAGGCTAGAGCTAGCAGGGAGCGCCTATTTCCGCGTTCAGAATGAAGACACTGTGCATGTTGACGCTTGTGCCTGTGCCAGACCAGGATTATGCACCTTTACGAGCTTGGGTTTTGTTAGTCACCAAATAATCTTTTCAGTATATTGCATAATCTTCCAGACATTTTGATCGATTTGTACAGCCTGCAGAAACATGTGTCCACATTTCTGTTCTAGAATTCATGGCAGTTCTATTCCAGGTTGGGGGCAAGTCAGTTTTTTTTTTTAATAACGTTGAAATTTGCTATGAAATATTAAAAAAAAAAAAAAATCACAAATTTAAAAAGTGGTGATTTCTTAGACCCCATAAACTGTTGTATTACAAAATTAAACTCAATTTAAAACATTCTAGCTGCCCTGGTTGAAATAACATTGGCCTGTAGAATGAATGTGTGATGTCATCTGAATTGATCAATTCAAAAATCAGATGTAGGCTTTATTTTAACTTTTAAAGATCAACATGCTTTGAAGCAAAAGACTTCAGTGTTTTTAATGAGGACGCAATGTTCAAACATTGTTTAAAAAAACATCTAATTTAGTGCTGCAATAGTTTAGTCGATTAATGTGGTCTTTGTCGACTAATAATTTGTTTTATTGCAGCAATTCTGCTATGCAAAGATATTTAATGAAAAGCAACAAAGAATTGATTTGAGACTAAAGCTTTGTCTAATCTGCCATTTAGGTATTAAAAAAAGTTTCCTTTAATTATCTGTAAAAGTTTTTGTTTTTGCATGAACTCCTGTGCATTTTTAGTCTTTTGAGCGCAGTTTGGGTCAAATATATAGTCAGATAAAAAGATACTTCAGAATTGCTCCATGCCCCCTTTTAGTCGAATAATTGGATTAATCAGTTGATGGGACATGTTAAGTACTTCTTTGGTTGATTACAGCCAGCCTCATTTGTGTCAAGGTGCAAAACTAGGAGATTGGTCTCCCATCATTACTATAACTACTACTATTACTATTTATTCTTTTTAAAACTTCTCTCAAGAAATCTACCTACCTTAAACGTTATACTCCGATCAAGTCATCAGTTTTCTACTTTAAAAGAAAACTATTCTCATTGTTCGTGCATTCTACTAAAAGACGTACTAATGGTGCGTTCCAGGCAACTGGGAATTGTGATATTTCCCACTTATAAAAATGCACTGGAACGCTTGTGAACTGGGACCTGGTGGAGGGAGTCCCACTTCACACATGAGATCAACAGTCTCCACAAAAACTGAATCTGAGGTTTAGCTGATACAAAAACTATACAAACATTGTTTACAGATTATTCTTTAGCATTTGTCTTTATTTACATATACGTTTTTTTTTTATTTTTTTGCATGTATTTATTCAGGGACTGTGCATATTAATAACATTTCCATGTAAATATGCCAAGGGCTATTTTCATCTATCGTGCCATAGACAGATGTAACTGTCAAAGTTAACTCAGCTGGAACGCGTTCAACTGGGAACTGGTATTTCAGCTCAGTTGTCTGACGCAGATATGCTTGGTCCAGCAAAGTATATCAAAGAAAGTGTACTTTTGAATGATATTGTGATTAGAGTGTGCAATATATCGAATTTAATAATATCGTCAATGTGCTGTGGAGATATGCAAAAATAAATATCGAGTATATTGTTAGTTGGAACAAAAGGGATTTTATCAAAAACAAGACTAAAAGAAATCTGCACTTTCTAGTGATGATAAAGAAGTCACCTGCACTTTGTGATACTGACATTAGGGATGCACCGATCCAGCTGTTTCTCTCGATATCGATCCCGATATTTGGCTTTAACTATCTGCGATACCCGATATCAACCGATACCAGTGAAAGGACTGAATAGCTTCTTTTCTTATGAAAACTTAATACATTTGGTCATATTGTGTTATGTAACTGTTGTTTATAGTGTAAGTCACAACTTAACAACTTAATCTGAATAAAAGATCAATATTATGAATTGCTATGGATCAACACCAGCCTGTAAATTAGTCTCATTATGTCCAATTAAAGGCACAGCCACGATGTCCTGGATCGGCACCGATATCCGATCCAGGTATCGGATCGGTGCATCCCTAACTGACATTCAACAATCAAACATTACCAATACAATCTTAAATGCTAAAAGTGCTTGAAATAAGTCGTCAATATCATTGTGGAGTAAAGTTACTGCTGCAGCAAAAACAATCCTGAGTTAGTCCAACAAAAATGTGTTCAAAACGTCTTTTTTTAGTTACTTATTAGTAACTAATGGGGAATCGAGAAGAAATTACTGAAAATGTTTTCTGACTTAGCATTTTTTTCCGTATTTCAAGTTAGAAAATGCTTCATTGGTAAATCATATTTTAAAACGGTCAAATTGAAGAACTAAATCACTGATGCAGGCATTGATGAACATGTTGTCTTATTAAGAGGGTTATTTTTGGAGACATGTTTGAACACATTTTTTGTTGGACTGACTTGATATCGTTTGAATATTGATATCAAGATACATTAAAAAAATATGGAGATAATAATTGCCCTAATTGTGACAGTTTCCTATCACAATATCACAGTTTAAAGTATCATTTATCTAAAAAATAGTGTTACAATCATAAGATCTGTTTCATGCTAGGTAACAGTTGTGCAATTATCTCTACATATTTTTTTATTGGACAAAAGACAATGACAAACACAGCCAAATTGAGTGAAAACAAACATAATGTTTAAAGCTTAAATACAATCATTCACGTCGTTCACTATAGTGCGCTGAAAGTCTGACCTGTCACTTTAACTGTTAAATATGCTGAAGATGTGAAGTACATGATCCATTCCAAATTCTCTCTGTTTCAGGAACACAAAATGAATGTCGACCATGAAGTGAAGCTGTTGGTGCAGGAAATCCAGAGACTTGGTGAAAAGAGTGAGTCATTGCCCAACCTGAGAGTCTTATTATCCAACACGCCCAAGGGAAAAAGAGACACTAGACACTGTAATATTATGTAGTCTGATCATGCATGAAGATAGTTCAATTCTGGTTTGAGCTGGTGAAACATGAGCCTTTTGTTTGACCTCCTAGATTAAAAGTAACTTAAGATAATTATCAGTTATGTTTAGTTTTAATGACGACAAACCCCCCAAAACAGCCTCTAAGTAGATAAAATATTAGTAATACTGACCTGACACAAGTGTTCTATAAAAGTGTAGTTGGCATTGAACATTGAACATCTGATATATTTTTTACGACCCCTTTTTTATATTCAAGCAAGTACACATTTAAGCACTGAGTACATTTGTAAATTATGATGTCATGTTACCGAGTCATTAATGGCGGCGGGGCCACACTGGTGCCGTCTACACAGCTTCACCTGTACTTTTTATACAAAACTAGTACTAAGTAGAACTAAAGATACTAAACGGTTAGAAAACTCAACAATGACTTCTAACAAGGCTCTGACCTCTCCCAATGTGTTCCATGGGTTTGCACCAGTTGAAACTCTTTAGAACTTGTCATTTCTGCAAGCTAATTAGCTAGCGGCTAAAGGCTATTGAAACAATGAGAGATAGACCGATATTATTTTCCCATATCGGCCTTATTTTGCTTATTTTGGCCGATATTTGATTAGGCAGTTGTTTGAACAGTCGTCTGCATAGTAGAGCTGCACTCAGTGATCAGTTGATCTCCAAACTAGTTTTGGAGAGAAATGACACCGTTTGTTTTATATATATATCTCCATTTTGTTGTGTTTTGAAAAGAAGCATGTTCTGTAATGTGCATAAACATGTTGGATTCATTAAACAATGAGACAAAATAATAGTTTAGATTTAAAGGGCACTATGTAAGAAAAACAAACAAACAAAGTGATTTCCACTTTGAACACTAGAGGGAGCCTTCACATGCATTTTGCCTATTAAGCATGCTGCCATCTAGCGTCAATAATCCACATTCCGGCCGTAATAAAACATTTCAAATACGTATAAATGTATCACAGTTGATGTGGATTGGTTAACAGTGCTCTTTATTCATGTTGTAAGAATAAATATGATTTAAATGTTTGTGGACTATAATGATCATTAAAATTCCTCTCAATCTTACACAGTACAGCCCTTTAACCTTTTTCTTTTTGGATCTACTATCTCATCTCAGCTATGTTTTTAAAAACTAAAATAAGAAAATCAGCCTCAGAAATCGGCATTTGAAAAATCGGCCATTGAGATCGCATAGGCTGTCAACATGGTTTAAAATGGCATCGGTATCGGCCAAGAAAAACCATATCGGTCGATCTGAACACTATCATAACAAATACATGGCCCCAGAGTCATGGAAGTATATCCCCGGACTGGAGTCTTTCATACAATAAGCTTCTGTAGAAATCAGCACAAAATATTGACACAGGTGCAGTTTGTGTGAGTCTGTAGTGTCCACTTTGTAGATAATTAATTAACACAACTTTCACAAAAATCTCTATCAATGTTGTAGTAACTCACCTCCTGAGCTTTTCTGCGAATTACGTCGTCAAACTCATCAAGGGATTTGTATGCTCGTAGCTTTTCTCTTGTGTACATAAGGTTTTTACCCCAAATACAAGTCAATGTCATGCTTATATCATGCTAAATATCATGCTTGCTGTTCGTTAATTTGAGTTTTTAAAGAGAGTTTTGCGATCATTTACTGATAATGCGCCTGCGTAGCTTGAAAAGCCTGGGACTGCCGCACCACTCAGGCACCAGTTTGTGCGCACAGCCATCTTTGTTTACTAAGAGTAAATGGGTCTGTATCAGTGCTTCTCAAATGTTTTTTTGCCATGCCCCCCTTGAAATGGAAAAAGATTAATGATCAATGCCCCCACCTCGTCTGCAAAAGTACAAAATGTCTGTTTGGTATTTGTTTAGATAAAAGCTAATTGCACAAATATATTTAAAAAAGCTATAAAAAAATAAACTATGAAGCCAAATACAACACTATAACACCAGTGCTCATCAGTTTGGATTTGTTTAGGATCAGAATGTTATTTCATCTTGTTTTAAGCTGCACAGATATTTATATATCCAAGCTGTGTTTTTCTCACTGATGAAAGAGTCTGGTTTAGTCCTGGGTTAGTCTTGTATCAGTCCTGGTTAAAACCAACTGACTGCTCACCATATACACTGTGGAAGTAAAATAATCCAGTTTTTAAAGTTTTCAAAGTCTGAAAGTTTGCGCGTCGCTGCTGATAGAGCGCTGATTCTCCGCTCGCATTTTGACGAGGTGTCAGCGTCACTCTTGGTTTGTAGACTTTAACAGGCTGTATCTGTGTGATTCCTGGCTCTTTTTGGATGATTTAAAAAGTCAGACGGAGCTCAGACTGGTCTCTGTCCCTCTGTCAGTACAACAGACCATTCTTCCTCGTGTCCGCTGCGAAAACTGCAGCGGAACAAATCCTTGTGTCTTGTGAGAGCAGATGAGGTCAGATATTTGGTCAAATTATAGAGACTAAAAAAACTAGTTTTTAGTCGACTAGTAATCGATAGGTAGCACAGTTTTAAGTCGACCAAGTCAAGCTCATTCATCTTCAACATTTAAACACATGCTTGATGCTTGGTCTGAATGATTATTTCTGAGTATCGTAATCGAGAGCTGTCAAAACTGATCAAGATATTATTCTGTCTTCTGTCCTACTCACTCATGACACCGGTGTGTTTTTCAGACGGCGACGGCCAGACGAGCGTGAAGTTCGGAGTTCTGTTTAACGACGACAGGTGTGCTAATCTGTTCGAGGCTCTGGTGGGAACCCTGAAAGCTGCCAAGAAGAGGAAAGTGGTCCGCTACGACGGAGAGCTGCTCCTCCAGGGCGTTCATGACAACGTGGACATTATCCTGCTGCAGGCGGCGTGATGCACACGCTGGACGCTCATCGTTCTCACCAAGTCTAATCAAAACCCCTTTAAAAAGAGCTTTTGATAATAACATTCTTTAAAGATCCCATATTATTTGTTCTCAGTTTTAATCTATGTTACAATGACATTTCTTCTCTAAAAACAAATCTAAAGTTGTGTTTCGATTCATTCACACTGGAAAAAAATCCTCGTGTTTAGGCTGTTTTCCACTTGAATGGCAAACCCTCTGTTCCACCTCGTGATGTCATCATGTGGTCATACAAAATGTTCTTCAGTGTGCTTTTATTCCACACAAATTCAGTCAACTATTTTGTTTAGTTTAAGCCTCGTAATTGCTTAAATTGTAGCTACGGCCAGTGTTTTAGCCTCATTTCAACTTTTGTGAATTGAGGAGTAGATCACATCCATTTAGGCTAAAACTCCCACTTAATGACATCACAAGGTGGAACGGCGCTTTTTCAGTTTTGGAAAAGTTGATCGCAGGATTACTCGGACATTTGTGGATGAAGCAAGACACAACTCTGGAGTGTTCTGGCTGAAGTAATAACATTCTAACATGACTAAAAACTCAAGTCAATGTAGTTCATATGGACCTTTAAATGATCAGTTTTAAGAGTTATATTGATCAAGCGCCATTAACAACAACTGTGCAGGATTTTCACACTTCGACGCCTGTTATTTCTGTCTTTAGTTTGTTAATATCACACCTAAACGTCGCTTGCGTGAAAACGATGTCAGCCAGGCAAAAAAAAAAAATCCTTACGAAAACATGCATAAATGTAAAAGAAATCATTCAGTCATTTTCTGATTTGAAGATCTTCTCATTCAGATGACTCAGGTAAATGCTCTTCCTGTTGAGCCACCAGTCTGTTTACTGTCCGACGCGTGACTAAAACGAATGAACTCAGGGTTCCCACACACGTCCTTGGAAAACTCGGAACAGTCATGGCAAACGCATGGAAATGAGGAAAAATGTAAAATGTTATAGAGAATGATTCAGCTTATCATAAAATGTATAATGTGCAAACAAATAAGTATGTTGTCCACTTGGTCAGACTGCTTAAGTTCATTTAAGGCTGCAACAAGGTTATAAATGAATGAATAATCGCTTACTGGTCTTTAGACTAGTGTTGTCACAATTTGAAAATGACTAGTATACTATTTTAGACACAATTTCAGTCCAAGGAATGTACTACGACACAAATGTCATTATTACAACAAATCAAAAGTGCTTTTTAACATTGACATTTTCAACAAAAAGTAAGTAAATTGATTTTTTTTTTTTTAAATGCTCAGCAAAGTCAAAATTGTTTTCGCAAAGTAGTTTTTAAGTACAAATGATTGAGAATATAGAGAATTTAGATTTGATACTAGCTCTTGATTAATATGTGTTTTTGAAACAATCCTACATTTACTATATCAGACTGAACACCATGATGAGAATGAGCAGGGGATTTTGTGCAATTTGAGTGTTTTTTGACATAAACACAAGTTTATCTGTAAATCTGCACCTAGAACCTTCTTAAATAACGTTATCCCTGCTCAGAATTTGTATCCAACTGATTTTTGTATTACAACAACTTATACTTATTATAACAACTAATCAATTAATCAAAAGAATAACTGGCTAAATTGTTTGTTGCAGCCCTAAATTCATCAGAATGCAGGAAGCAATCTTTAGGGGTCAAAATTTCCTGGGGGAGGAGGACACCCAGACCCACCCTCCCCAATGAGAGCTAAAAAAAACTGTGGCTATGCTATTTGTTATACCTGATTGTCATAGTTGTGGAGTCTAAGCAACAATAGAAATGTAGAAGTCGTGATCACATCTAAATTATTCGAGCCGTGAGTGGGAACCCTGGATTTGTTCTTTAGTAAAGTCGGGTTTAGTGTCTGTACAGAATAGAATCCAGATCCACCACAAAACCTTACAGCAGTACTCGTTTTCTACACCTGCCTAACGTGTCTTTTTATCTGCGCAGATGAATGTTTTTGTAATGCATTTGTACACTGTTTGGGCTGTATTTAAATCCACTGCCTTTTTTTAAGGACACTTTTCAGAACTAAATGGGTGATTTATAAGGTGCGCGTAGTTAGTAACAATGATGAGAAGAAGCACAATCAGGATCATCAGTGCCTCCAGTACTTTGTTGTATTTTGTTGATTTGCTCAAATGTACAACTGCCGTTCACAGGGATGTTTCTACCTCTGCACTTGGACCTGTTTTTACTCCATTTCCCTTGAAGGACACTGCAAAATTAAGGTTTTAAAATGTGTCCTTTATCTAGTCTAGGGCTGCAACTAATGATTATTGTGTTATTGATTATTTATTATTCGGAGCAGTCCTTGAATACAAGATTTGTGTGAAGTTTGACCTGAGGTAACATTCCTTAAGAACTTTCTAGAAGTGTAGATTATAGGCAAACTAGTGTTTACCTAAACACTAAAGTAAGAATTAAAAAATCATATTCAGTTTTCTCAACTCAGGACATTTGAAACCAAAAGTATCAAACATCAATATTAATCAAATACTAGTATCAGTAGTATTGATAAAAAAAATAAAACTTGCAATTTGTCCTTTTCTAAACAGTTTTACTATTATATAATAATTGACAAAAAACATACATTTTAAACTATTCAACATCAGGCCTGGAGGCCAAATCAGGCCCTACAACTAATAAAATCTGTCCCACGACCCACCTTCCAAAAATGAAAAAATCTAACCTGTATGTTCTGGTTTGCTGGTTTGATTGGGGCTTAGTCTTGTTCTAGCTCTACGTCAGTATCCAAATGTCTTTATTTTGTGTTTCCACAAAAATCTAGCAGTTATTTTACACACTAAAACAAACGTAATATTAGAAATATTTAGTTGAGGTCAAAAAAAGGGCTCATCGTGCACCTTTGGCCCAGAATCACTGCCCCGAAAAATAAAGTCAAAATAAACAAAACCTGGCTCACTTCAATGGATCTGTGTTAAACTCTGATTTGAGTTCTTCCACATTAACATCTGGAACTTTTCCCACTGAAAGTGTTCAGGAAAATGTGGGATGTGAATGAAATACTTCGAGCTGATTGGTGACTTCTAACTATTACCTACCTTACCCAATACAGCAATTACTCATAATCACGTCTCCAATGTCCACGTGGGATAGAACAAGAGTCACACAGACACCTCTCCTCTGTTTTTTACTAAAACAGAATCAAACGCAGTAGAAACATGCACATCCACAGGAGCTGCCATCTTTGTTTGCTTGATTCCTGTCGTCTTGCTAACAAACCTCGAACTTTTACTGATCCTGCTGCTACACCTCACTTTGCGATGTGATTGGGCCATTAACCTCTGGTGGTGGATCGAGTTCGCAAACCAATGGATTCTTGTGTGTGAATTCACAAATACCACGAGAATCTATCTAGTGGCAGGTTAATTATTTGTGTGAAATGTGGATTTTGTCATTTTTATTGATTGTGAGTAGAGAATTGGTGTTCCTTGGTATGAAGAATGATTTAGTATTGTGACAGTTAATTATTCAATTACTAATTAGCTAACGATTATTTCAATAATCAAGTAGTTGAGATGAATCAGTTAACTTATTGTAGTCACTATTGTGTACAAGTGACACCCTGCCTGGACCAAACATTAATCAGTGTAATTGTACTACCTAAACAAGCTACAGGGTGTTCATCTTCTCAGGACCAACATGTTGTGACCAAATATTCAGTGCTAACATTTCCAAATTTAAACAAACAAAAAAAAAAGGTGCCAAATATCCCTTTAATATTTCGACGTACCAGATGTGGAACTGCATTTGCTTTTGTACCGATTTTTTATTTGTCTGTTTTTTTCAACTAAGAAAGCAATACATCTGTGAGTAAATGTAAAAAAAAACAAGACTTAGTTAGATCAAGTAAAGCCAAATCACTGGAAAGGTTTCTCTGAGGTAGTTTAATGAAATATTCTTTTTTTTTGTGTACAACTGGGACTGCTGTTTTGACCTGCTGCGTGTGTGACAGCGAGGTGAACGTGGATTTAGTTAAACACAAACGGCTCACGACACTCACTGTACATGTGTTTAGACAAATGGAACCTCAGTTTATCTGGAAGACTTGAACTGGTCAAAGTGCATCATTACTGTCTGTGTGAACCAGTCCGACTAACGAAGCAGATGATTGTAACGAGTCCAAGGAATAAAACGTCTCACTTGGGTCAAATCAGAGTCTGTGTCATTTATCAGCCATGTATGTTTTGATGTATTTGGGCATTAGAATTTGGTCATTGGATTTAAAAATACAGGTATGTCTGGTCAATAGATCAAACAGGATCAGGTGATGTGGTCAAAGGTTCAAATGTGTTTTTTTTTTTTGGTGAGTTTAATGACAGAAGATACATTTTCGAGGTAAAATGTGGAATAAAACTTTTTTTTTATATATATAATAGTTCTGTCATAGGTCCTATTACTGTGGGAAATCAAAGAAATGTATAAAACAAAAGTCCGATCTCGATCCCTCTTTGACAGACGATGTGTTTCTGACTCACACTGTGATGTCACGAGGTGAAACCTGAGGCTGAGCTGCTCCACATTTATCTGAGACACCAGAGGGGATAAATGTACAACAGACTGAATATTCAACACGGACAGTAAACTCACACGTCTGTTATGACTGAGGCATTTCTTACTTTGATGGTTTATTAACCCTTTACAAAGATCACACTTATAAAAACCTCTATAAAAACAATAGTTTCATATTTTATACTGTTTTCACCTCTTTTCAAAGATCTACCTCTGCTCTAATCAAAAATGTGTTTAATAATCAAATAAAAATGCATGAACATTTAACCCCTTAAATGCAGGTTAGTGAAAAAATACCTAAAAATGCAATATTTTCATAGGACACATCTAAAAATGCAGCCATTTAAGTTTGTCTTCAAGTTTCTAAAAAATATAGCATTTTTAGAGGTCATTTTGAATTCAAGTTTTCAAACTGGCATTAAGGGGTTAAATTAGCTTTGAAAAGATGTGAAAACTGTTGAATCAATATGAAATAGTTTTTAATGAAGGTTTTTGTAAGTGGACATTTATGTCCTCAGGGTCTAAAGTGTGACACTTATTTTTTCAGTAATGCAAAGCAGTTGCAAAACAAACAAAAAAATTTAAATAGTCGACCGACAAAGTTTGTGAAACAGAGCCCGAGGGTTTAAACCTAAAGTAAAAATACCATCGTAAGCAACGTTTTTGGTGGAATTGCAAAAAAACAACAAAAAAAGTTACACATTTGTGCGATTTACTCGTACATTAAAAACTAACTTTGTAGCTGCTTTGCTTTATTTACATCCCAGTGACGCTGCTGAAAGACTAACAGTTATTTCTTGGTCAATAGGGGCAGTATTTTGGAAGAATCATTTTCTAATAAAAAAATGTTATTATTAAAAAATCTTATAACATTGTGTCATCACCCAGTGTGACATATATGTACACTCCATACACACACATCTCTGACACGATGAGTGCAATTCTTAAAAACAAAAAAAGTCAGAACTATCTTCTTCAGGCTCTATTTAGTCTGTGTTGTTTTCCTTCAAAGATTAAAGGTGTAAATGTAATATTCCTGCAGGTTTACAATAAAAAATAAAAATCCTATTGAAAAGGATCTTTCATGTGGCATCCAGACATAATTTTGAGACTCATTTTGTTTCAAAAGTGAACGGCCTAGTCGCTCAAAAAATCACCAAACCAGACTGAAAATGTGTAAAAATGTCCTGTTTTTATTGAACTTAGATGACAACAAACACAATGCTGATACTTTTATAATAGAAAAGAAATTGGGCAAAGAAACATGCTGAATAAAGACAAATATAATTGGCCAAATTATTAACAAATCAACAGTTAGAAATGAGAATATTATAGGTGTGAGTGACAGAGATGGACATTGCCTATTCCGTACTCTCATCTCTCACCACAGATTTAATACAGTCTTATTCAAATGACACTTGGACACATAGGACTGGTTTTGGAGCTACCATTATGAGCCTGTTGTAGTTTCCACCCAGTGTCTTTCACGACTATCTTCAACTAAATAATAAACACTTTTACTGAATAATAAATGGCACTACTTCCTCAACACAATCTCTCATAACTTCCCTCTCTGCACTGGGGCAAGTTGTGCCACATGACAACTTTTTTTCCCCACATAGTTGCAGTGTTGGGAGTAACTAGTTACTTTTAGTAACTAGTTACTGTAATATATTCCACTTTTCAGTAGCTAAGTAGTGTAACTCATTACTTGTAAAAATGTTGATAATATATTAGTTACAATCTGAGTAACTCAAGTTACTTTCATATAAATGAATTGCTTTTATATTCTACTGAAAACAACTCTTCAGGACCAAAACACCACTAAATACTGTCTGTTGCTTAAAGGTGAATCAAATATTTTGAGGAAAACGTGTTGTGACGTCACATTTCCACAAATTAACCAGTAAATACGTGTAAATGTAACAGGATTAGTTTTGTATAATGTCTTAACAAATGTGTGATTACCTCAAAGTAACTCAAAGTTACTAAAAGTAGTGTAACTCAGTTACATTTCTGAGACAGTAATAATGTAATACAAATGTATTACATTTTTCTCCCTGTAACTAGTAATATATAATGTATTACAGTTTTAGAGTAACTTACCCAACACTGCATAGTTGTACTTCTTATATTTCAGATTTAAAATGACTGTTTCCAGGACGCACCACACATGTTCATTTTATAGTTTGAAGAATGACTCTCATGGTCTCACTTTAAAGTCATGTGAAGTAAAAACTGGCATAATTCACCCCACGTGTCCGACTGTCTTTTTGTAAGACAGCAGAACAAACCAAAGTTTAGATAAATGTCACTTCAAAGTGCCTCTGACCGGTTAAACTACCCACTTCACTACAACAACGTTAAGATCATTAGATTTAAGATTTCACTAAACATTTTGCAAAGTTCATCTCAGCTTTTTAGGATTAAAAATGTACTTCCTAGATGATGACAGGAGTTGCTCGGCGACCAAAACTCTTCAAATGTAACAGGTTTTCATTTTTTAAGACATACAAATACACAACAAACACTCATTGTGTTAAATGTTGTTTATAGTCGTTAAAATATGGTCATTGTGAGAAAACTAAAAATGTCTTGGTATCCCTATTGTGATGTGTGATGTGATTAAAGGTGGGGTGGTTGATTTTTACACTTCCAACACAATTTAAGTTTTAAATTTGACAACTTCCTCACCCAACTCCTTCAACGCATGGTTCATATTGACATGTAATCAATTTTAGTTGCAATTGTGATCAATAAATGTCTTTTTACAAACAATAAAGTGAAAGTGGAGAGGACCACCCCAGCTCAGCCAATCAGAGAGCTGCATTCAGGTCTGATTACAACTAAAATTTTGTATTATTCAATTCAGACAGTAGGCTACTGAGTGGTCTCATTTTTTCAACAAAATGCAGCATTTATTAAATATATAGTGGAAAACACAAAAGTTACTACTTTACAACTAAAAAGGTTAGCTACCCCAACTTTAATGCAAAAAAACTCTTATTTTCCTGTTTCATAAAGCACTTTGCATTGCTTATTGTTCAAATTCTACTATACAGTACACTTACCTTGTCTATTTGAAAGTTTGTTAATAATCTTTTTGTAGCTTTTTATTTTACGACACAGTATACTCGAGATTAAATTTTTGCATATCTTAAAAATAACATTGACAGTATTATCTATAAAATTCAATACTTTGCACTACTCTAAAGTCTTATTCTGCGAGAAGCTACAATTCCCGTGACTTCCTCCCGCTCCTTGAACGCGTCTCTTTGGGGCGTGTCCTATGACGTCAGGGGTGGAAGAAAACAGCAGGAATCAAAACAAGAGACGGACACGCCTTCAATCTTAAAGGTTATTGCAGCTTATTTCTCCAAAGTGGCGCTGCACGAAACGCTCCATCGGGTCCACCCAAAACCCCGCAACCCCGACGCGACCCCGCAGACCCACGCAGACCCACGCAGCGCACCGACAAGGACACAACACTGCGGGGATCCGAGGAGAAGGAGGCAGCTCTGCAGGAATGGACTCCACACTCACGCCAGACGCTGACAGAGCTCATAGAGGTCGAAAATAACCTTGACGCCCGAACAGCGTAAAATGCCCAACCAAAAGACGAGCAAAGGCAAGAAAAGCAGGCGCACGAACAGCAGCGGGGATGAGCAGGAGAACGGAGCGTGTGCGGCCGCAACAGGAGGCGCTACGGCGGCTGCTGCTGCTCCCACCAACGAGCGCTCCAGCGGTAAGACAGACGCAGACACAGAAAGAGACAGGATGGACAAGTTTAGTGATGCTCTCTTCCTGCCACGGAGAGCTGTGTGTTGTCTGTGCTGTGGGCTTGCAGTGCGCACGTCTCGTCTGTCCAATCCGCGCCAAACTTCATTTAGAAAGTGAGCGAGGCGTTCTGCTCACTCCGGAGCGCACCACTTAGGCATTTTGTTGTGAGCATTCTGTCACACGAGCCTTTTCTGGCCTAAACTGTGCAGACTACAGAGATTTGCATGCGCCAGCTTCTTTGCATGTTTTGGTGCAGCAGAATCGTGCACATTCAGGCTGTAGGCGTGTTCGCTGTTGGTTGAAATGTAAAGTCACGTTTGTGGATGTGATCGTGCCCAGTGGCTTCTGCAGAACATGTGTGAAGAGCAGTCCGCTGGGAGAGAAGTGGTGCGTCGTGCTCTTCCTGTTAGCTTACCTGTAGCAGGCAGAAGCATTTAATAACAACGCATGTGCCAGTCCTGTGGGTCATTCTGCCCACATATGAACACTACAGGTTTACAAGTGATGCGTGCCGTGCGTAATCACTTTGTTCGTATTGTGCAACAGTCTAAATAAGTTCAGAGACATTTCTGTAAAGATTCGGTTGTGATTTTGTGCATTGTTATGCGGGCGCGGCTGTTCGCCTGACGCACGTTTTACGCACACCTTGACCCTTTCACTTTAACATCATTTTGTAAAAGCAGTGGTGCTATGAGGGGCACCAAGGCAAAGACTTTTATGAGTGTGAAGGACATGAATAGCGTTATTAAATGTTTATAGGTCATTACTTAACCTAACTAAGCTTACACTTATGCTTTGTGATGTGTTAGGTGTAACATAGTTACTGTGTATTAAACTAGTGTTACTAACAGAACACTTTTAGTTACTATTAAGTTAGAAAAAAATCTTCAAAAGTGACATTTTGTGAGATAAAACTCCTCAGAGACACAGATCAGCAGCTGGAACAGGCCCAGGATCATTTTTAATGTGGATTTGACTGAATTTGAGCCGATTTAAGCAGCTCATTTGTTGCTTTGCTTGAATGCCAATAATAAAATTATAAATCTCATTTTGGATCAATGTTTGCAATAATACACACAAAGTACTGTAATCCTAAAGTAATCCAACTAAGTACTTTCTTGGGGCAGTATCTAAGTAGTGTAACTAATCACTTTTTAAAAGTAATGAGTAACTAAATATTTTTTCAATACTTTTCCCCAACACTGGTGATGTAGTTAAAGTTGGCAAGTAACTAAGTGCTAAGTACTGTACTTGAGAATCTGTACTTTGCTTAAGTATAAAACTATCTGACGACTTTCTACTTTTACTTCTTACATTTTAAAAAAAAAATTAGTTACTTTATGAGTCCATAAACAGTTTTTATTCTTCTTCAAACCTCTGCAGACCTGCTGTGAGTCAGAGCTCTGTGAACAAGTTAGCAAGTGAAAATCCCTAAAGCTTTATTATTTCTAACAATTGTGCACTGATCAACAATAATTATAATGAACTCACTGTAAATCTTACATTCCAAACTTTTTTTTTTGTAAGCTTGTTTTACTTTGATGATTTAGATTATCTGTCTTGTTTCAATAAATGTGTTCTTATTTCAAGCCAAATGATTTGCTAATGAAGACATTTTTACTCCCCACATGAATTTGACTCAGCTTAAATCTTTTGAAACTATCAGCAATGTTTGAAACAAGTGAAATATGCAACACATTTTACCAATTTTATTCTAATCTGGATAAATCTGCAAAAATGAAGATGAATACTGAATTAGTTTAACCAAGGCTAGATAATTATGTTTGGCAGTAATAGGTACTTTTTTCAGCTGTACTTTTACTTGTATTTTAGTCGGTTTTTCACACACGTAACTGTACTTTATGAGTAGTGAACTTTTTTGCCACCTCTGAATATAGTAGTAAAGTTATTTAAACATACATTATTCTTATTGCCTGTGTTATTACTATCTATCATTCTATTCTGGCAAAATAACTAAAATTAGATGAAATTCAAATTTCAAAACAACTAGAGAAAAGAATTACATTTACAGTGTGATTGTAGTTTAACTTTTTTACTTAAGTAAATTTACAATGTTTTACTTTTGTACTTTTACTCAAGTAAATGAGTTTCAGCAGACTCGGACTTGAGGCGCACTGACCTGGGACTTGACTTGGACCTGAGGGTCACTGACCTGGGACTTGACTTGGGACTTGAGGGGGCACTGACCTGGGACTTGACTTGGACTTGAGGGGCACTGACCTGGGACTTGAATTGGACTTGAGGCGCACTGACCTGGGACTTGACTTGGACTTGAGGGGCACTGACCTGGGACTTGACTGACTTGGACTTGAGGGACACTGACCTGGGACTTGACTTAGACTTGAGTGGCACTGACCTGGGACTTGACTCGGACTTGAGAGGCACTGACCTGGGACTTGACTTGACTTGAGGCGCACTGACTGGGACTTGAGGCTCACTGACCTGGGATTTGACTTGGACTTGAGGGGCACTGACCTGGGACTTGACTTGGACTTGAGGCCAAAGAACTGAGACTTACTTGAGACTTGTAAAGCATGACTTGGACCCACCTCTTCAGTAATTTACAGAATGGGAATGTTGTAACATTATTAATCACTTTTCTGTTTCCCTTCACAGAGTCACAATGTGCGACGCCTCTGGGCTGCAGTCTGGGACGTCCCATAGACATGGACAAGGACGACTACCAGCGCGTCCTGTGCAACAACGAGCTGTGCCCTCACGGAACTGGATGCACCTGCAGTGTTTCTACGAGTGGGAGAGCTCCATCCTGGTCCAGTTCAACTGCATCGGCCGCGCGCGCTCCTGGAACGAGAAGCAGTGCCGGCAAAACATGTGGACCAAAAAGGGTTACGACCTGGCCTTTCGCTTCTGCTCCTGCCGCTGCGGACAAGGCCACCTGAAGAAAGACACGGACTGGTATCAGGTCAAACGCATGCAGGACGACCGCAAGAAGAAGCCGTCGGAGAGGAGTTTGGGGAGGATGGGGTCTGCCTCGGGTTCAGGCGAGGGCTGCATGGACGAAAGCAAAAAGGCAAAGTTACCGATCGCAGGTAAATTCCCTCAGAGAAGTCAGGACATGCCTCGCGACAATCAATGGAGAGACAGAACTCTACAGAGAAAGGTGCAGTCGGGGTTTGCCGATAGGTGGAACTTTACCAAAATCTCCCTGCGAATCCTCACCGGGACAATCTCCTCCGACCGGATTCTGCTTTTCCCCTACGTTAGCGTCGGCACAGGGGGCAGGTATGAGAGGGCCGCGGCAGCTGGGGGAGTTTTTGAGAACGGCGGTGCAGCATTCGGACAGGAGGCACCCGTTAGTATCTCTGGGGCGCGGAGGGGGGCACTTGG
Organism: Mugilogobius chulae; assembly: GCA_038363315.1. NCBI lineage: Eukaryota > Metazoa > Chordata > Actinopteri > Gobiiformes > Gobiidae > Mugilogobius > Mugilogobius chulae. The sequence goes on from CM076405.1 coordinate 10,202,814, forward strand.
ACGCGGGTTCTGTCCTGCCCATCCCCATGTCTCTGGCTCTACCGCTGCACCACAGGCTGGGCTCCGGAGGGGACGTGGGCGGACACCCGGTGCAGTTCCTGAGAAGGCTGGACCTGTCGGAGCTGATCGCGCACATCCCCCGGCACAAGCTGAACACCTACCACGTCAGGATGGAGGACGACGCCCAGGCGGGACAGGGCGAGGAGCTGCGCAGGTGGGCCAGACACTAACACAAACACAAACTCTTATTACAACGGTACAGTGTTTTATTTAGGACATTTGAGTTAAAAGTCCTATACCTGATTTTTCTTCCTTAAAAAGTGTAACAAACAGAAATCATTTATTTTAAACTTCTTACATCAGTCACACGTTTTGTTCTCTTCCCTAAAGCATTCTGAGTTCATCACGATGTTGGTTAGTTTAAGCTTTTTTCACAGCTGTTGGGAGCGAGACGTGTCGGTATGCTAACGGCAGTGTCATTTCCCTATCTGAGTCACTGGCTCAGACTGAGTCAGTAGGCTCTTTTCACTCTGCGGCTTGGCTAGTTCCGGTTTGAAAATACTTGTGGATAGTTCGTTCTTGTCCCATTCCCTACCAAGAATTAGCTGAAACTAGGGCTGCAACTAATGATTGTCTTTCAATCAATTAATTAGTAATTTAGAACACAAAAGTGACTTGAATACAAGATTTTTGGCAAAGGTGAGCTGAGGTAACGTCGCTTGATAAAGTCATGGAGAGTTTGTCAAAACTAGGGCTGGGCAATCGGGGAAAATATAATCAAATTTTTTTCTCTCATATTGATGGATTTTGATTTTCAATTTGATTTTGTTTAACCTTTTCAAAAACAAATGAAAAATGTCATTCATGGACATAAACAAAACAAAAACTTTTATATGACCCATTTATTAGTTGTTTTTTTTGAAACTCTGAATAAATACTCTGCCTCCAAGTTTGACTTTTTCTCCAAACTACACATTTTTACTGACCAAATATTGGTTTTCGACAGTGTCGGGCCGTGCATTTCTTGCCTAACCCTTCAGTGGTGCTCCTTTTAAATATATTCACTTGTCAATAACCAGCTGATGGCTATTAAACTATTCTATTACACAGGCACGCGATAAAGAGCAAAGCATCATTACTTCTATAGTCAGAATAAACTTATTTACACACACACACACAAATATTTACTCACCAATAGTCTGAATTACTTGTACACCAAAAACGCAAATGGTCCTGAATCTGGAGCTGGTGGTAGTGTGCGCGCGGATCTTGCGCTGGACCTCGTCTCGTCCCTGAGGCACCGGCGACGCTTCCAGTGGCCTCGTAGATTTGCTCATATCGGCTCCTCTCTCGCACAGTTATGTTTCCCTCCACACTTACTCGTTTAGCTGTAAATCCACTCTGGGTTCGCTAAAGGTTTTGGAAAGCACCTTGTAAGTATCCCACAGAACAAATCTCTTTCCCGCTTGTGACAGGCGCTCGGAGAGCTGCTGGGTTCAGAGTTGCCCGGTCTTTCTGAACAATGTCCAGCTTTTCTTGAAAAGTCCGTCTTGAAAAAGGCTTTACCAATAAATTTGCAACCAAATCGATCTCTTCTCTCCCTTTAGCCACTGTGACAAAACTGCTCAAAACAACATAAGCACAGACAGCCAATCAAACGCCGTAGTTCTGACGTTGCCGGTGGCCTGCTAGAAGGCTTGGCGTCGTCAACGTAAAATCTGATTGGTTGAAGCAACAGCTTGATACGCGCTTATGTTAAGAGACGGAGCCTTCAAAACTGACTGTGAAGGCCTCGGGCAGATTTCACTGACCCTGACAACAACTGATGACTGAAATATGATTGGTTAAAACAATATATTATGAAACACACGCCTGAAAGCTGCGAAATGATGGGAAATGCTACGAAGAAGCTGATAAATAATTATTGTATTATTATTATTATGCATACTAAATATTAGTTATATCAGTTTATTATTTAGATATTTTTAGGCCAGCAGAGAAGGCCTTGCAGGCCCTGACGGTCCGCCACTGATTTTCGATCTTTCGATTCAAAACCCACCACTTAACTGATGATTCGGTTCGATTCTATCTCGATCTCTTGATTTTTTTAATAATGGTCCAGGCCTAGTCAGAAGTATCAAAAATCAAATTCTCATTAACACTTAACAGTCGGGTAGCTAACCTTTCTAGTTGTAAATGAGTAAACTTTGTGCTTTCCACTAAAAAGTATTTAGTAAATACAGCACTCTGAAAAATGAGACCTTTGAGTATTGTCTGAACTGAATAATAAAGAATTTTAGTTCTAATCAGGAGCTGGATGCTGCGCTCTGATTGGCTGAGCTTGGGGCGGTCACTCCAGTTTCACTTTGTTGTTTGTAAAAAGAAGTTTATAAGCCATAAACGCAACCAAAATGAATACATGTTGATATTGACCATGTGTCGAAGGATTTATGAGAGGAAGTTGTCAGATTTAAAACCTAAATCGTGTTTGCAGAGTAAAAATCAGCTACCACACCTTTAAACTGGTATTGAAACTAAATGCTCATTAAAAAAAAAAAAAATCACATTAACAGGATCAAATTTGACATTTTCTGAGGAGTTTTAGAATAACCCTGAGCCTAATCAAAACTAGTTTAAAACCAGAATGTTTAATAATCTGACGTGACAAGGGATTTTTTAATGATCAATGTAGCACCATCTTTTGTGTCTAAGTCTATTTCTTTATTTTGTATTGTAACACTTGGTGTGGTAAACAAGTTTTTACATCGAAACTCTTTTATTTCTGTTTAATCTGAGACTCAAAGACAAGTTAAGGATTATTCATTACTATATTAGTTGGCGATTATTTCAATAATTGATTAGTTGCGATTAATCAATTAACTTGTTGCAGCCCTAGCTGAAACGCCAAAAATAATTAAATATTTAATTGACACAAGTTACAGCAAGTAAACCATTCAGAGCTTCACATACGAGGTAAATATTTGACTAAGGAAAACCTATTCTAAAGAGTGCTGTTTGTGCCTCAAAGCTAATGCTAATATAAGAATATTCAATGTAAATATTAATGTTAAAGGAACTCTTCAAACTGAACTAGCTGTTTACAAAAACTATTGACTGTATTTTTATTAAATTGTTTACTTCATATTGTATTTAAGTTAATTTATTTGTTAGTGTTTAGCATTGTGTCAAAAATCCACACTTTTATAAACACGTCATCTTTCCCTGGTGAAGTGTATCTGAAGTTCTGAACTCGCCGTCAGTGACTATCCAGGTGAAATCCACTCTCAGCTTTGTGATTTTTAAATAAGAAAAAAAATTAATTTAGCTCCATCTCCAAAAGGAATGAATGGAACTGGGAACTGTCCACAGGTTTCAGCAAACTGGAACTAGCACTGTGAAAAGGGCCCACAATGCTAGTTGTTAGCTTGACTATATTTTTATTATTTAAACTGCCAGAAACGGCCAGAAATGTTCAGTTGTAAACTTAGATCATCTCATGGGAGTTAAATAAAGTCCTTTAAGAAAGCTTAGTAATGTTTATTTGTGATTAAGTCATGTGACGTATACTTATGTGTATACTTTATTTAGTCATAAAAGCATTCAGTTTAATACTATGTGAGTGAGCTCAGTGTTTCTCTTCTGTTTGCTAAAGCTTATTATCAGTTAAATATTGCATTTTCACAAATGTTGCGCTAATATTTATCTTTAAATGAACATATTTGAAAAGTAAATTATAAAAATTGCATGTTCTATGTTATTTGAAATACTCATCTTGGAGGGACACTTAAGTAGAGTTTATTTAAGTTTATTTAAAGATGCACTGTAAAAAGTCAACTACACAATTCAGTAGAAATAGAAAGTTAAAAGCATATTTTGAGACATTATAAATGGGGATAAGTCATAATGTGGAAAAAATACAGATAAAACAGCTTCTCCATAGAAACAAAGATCAGGCCCATCTCCGGCCCAAATAACAGTCCATTGTGTGACCACGCGCCCACTCATAGTAAAGACTTATTTTATTATTTATTTACTCTATTAATTCAAGTCTATTTTTTCACAGAGCTCCATTAAATGCTACAAAGATGCAGTTTCAGTCATGTCAAGGTTTTTGAATCAGAGCTCCACAGAGCTGAAGTCAGACTTTGGACATAGAAAACATATTGTTTTTTTAAAGTGGCATATACAGTAAAGTGTCTGAACAGATTTTGTTAATAAAATCATAACTTTTTTGTTTACGAAAACACAAAATGTAATCAAAATCAATCAATTAGCTGAGTTTGATGAAGACAATTTATTATTTGTTGTTTTTCATTTGATCAATTTCATTTTGTATATATTTTGTGGGAGTCTAATGTAATTGATTGCATCTACATATGAAAAAGCACTGATTACAAAATAAAAATTGCTACTTTTATATGCATAGGATCTCAAAGTCATCAACTATCATTTGAACAACCAATTAATTGTCCATCTTCTGTTTAGACTACGGGGGCAAAAATTAGACCATGGGAGGCCGCCATAGTCTCTTCTATTAATGGGAAACACTGAATTTTGACTTGACTTGATAAAATGGACTCAGACTTAGGACTTGAAGGTCAGTGACTCGGGACTTGACTTGGACTTGGAGTTCTGTGACTTTAGACGGCTTGATTTTGGTCCTCAAAACATAAATTGTGTAAATATCCTTGAACAAACTGGAACATGTTTCTTCTCACTTCTGCTTTTGTGACAAGTATTTGATTTGAAATGGAATAGAAATTGCAAAAATACAAGCTGTATTTGGCAGTTTGATGTAATGACTTGAATATACTTCAAACTAAAAGCAGAGGACTTAGTCTTGTGGGGCACTGACTGGACTTGACTTGGTCTCTTTTTGACTTGGAACTTGACTTGGACTTATCTCTCTTCGACTTGGGACTTGACTCAAACTTAAGACCAAAGACTTGCAAAACAATGACAGTGGATCAGTGACGGTAACAGGAATGAGCAAAAACAGGGACAAATAATCTCTATATGTATTTAAATACAGTAAGAGAAGGAATGAAAAATAGATTAGACTAATTATTAGTCATTATAGAAAGAAGAAAAAACTGCTATTTCATGGTTTTGTCTACAATTTATACAATTCACCTTAATAAAGACTAGAATTTCTCTGAGTTCAAACCCAAATTTGGACTTAAAATTCGTCGAAATTGCAGTATGCAACAATCCACACCTTAAAGTTTGCTATGTTTTTCATGTCTTTGGGAAGAATAAAGCACTGGTCTGGTAGAATGACTCCTTTACTCTTGTTTTAACCCTCGATGCTGTATCTTTGCTCTGGTTTTAACCCTCGACGTTGCTTGTGTCTGTCCCAGGTTCATCCTGTCTGCCCTGAGTGCGTGTCAGAGGAACATGGTGCACTGTGCTCTGTGCCTGCGCTCTCTCCCGGTGTTCGAACAGTTCCCTCTGGTGGACGGGACGCTCTTCCTCAGCCCATCCCGGCACGAGGAGATCGAGTACGACGTGCCCTGTCACCTGCAAGGTCAGTCACGTGTGGACACAGGAGTTTGACAGGGTTGGAGGTGGAAACTGTGTGGAGTTACTATAGCATTATTACTTAAAGCTCAGTATTTGTGGAATTACTTTAGTATGTGTTTCCTGTCTGTGTTACAGATTGTACTGTATGCAGCTGATAACCTTAATGTCCATTGGGATCACTAAAGTATATGTCCATCTATCTATATCAGGGCTATTCAACTTAATTGTCCTTAGAGCCACATTTTTCCAAGGACCATTTCTGGGCCATATATGTTTCCACATATGACTGACTTTGGGGTTGCACCAGATATCCACAGCACTAGATCAGTTGTCCTCATTCTGCAGAGAAACATAAACATTGTTGATGCAGTTCTCTTGTGTGCGCAAAAGAGTGTAAAGTGTATGTATATCACGATCACAATTTTGATTTTATCACAATTCATGTGTATTTTTTTTTTTTTTTTTTTTTGCCTTTGAGGTAAAAACAAGTATCTGAGTTTTAAGAAAGTTCCTGGCTGTCTTGTTGCCAGATTTTCAAAGAAAAACAAGTGACCAAGCCTTTGAAAATAAATCCCAAAACAAGCAACCTCAGCCCTGCCCTTCAATAAATCTTCAATCTACAAAACTAGAAAAAAAACTAAACACCTAACAACTACTTTCAAACATACAAATATGCTCAAAATCCATGTTTCAGTCATAAAGGATATATTTTAGTAAATCAAAATTGAAAAAATACTTGCATTTGTTTTCATGTTTTATGGATTTTCATTTTTGTTGTTTGACTGTGTTCGAAATAAAACCACAACCTTCAAAGTTTATAAGAGACTTTGGAAAAAGATCATAAAAAATTACGATATGTCGATTTTGTGAAAAAGACAGATTGTCACAGAGATGAGCTCACGATTCCAGCCCTACTAACAGTTTTAGATCTTTGTAGAAAATGGTAGCAATATCTAAAGTGTTTATATTTTGTTCAGTGTATACAGTATATAAAAGCTGTTTCCTGTGTGTATTGATGGTATTGATTGTACTGACTGTATTGCTGGTTTGCAGGGAGGCTGATGCACCTCTATGCCATCTGCGTGGACTGTCTGGAGGGAGTCCACAAGATCGTCTGTATCAAATGCAAGTCTCGCTGGGACGGGAGCTGGCACCAACTGGGCACCATGTACACCTACGACATCCTGGCAGCCTCTCCGTGTTGTCAGGTACCGCACACTTCTCCAAAAAAGGAATCTGATCACTGACTCGTCAAACTGGGAGTCTATAGGATTGTCAGACGTAGAGGATTTTGTCTTGTGAAAATAAACGATCAATCTTCTAGACAAGCTAAACATAAAAAGGAAGTTGACTAGAGACTTTTGTGCAAAGCTTGTTCTCACTTATAACTTAAGTCAGTCAGTCATCAGAGAATAAAACTACAGAACCTCAGCTTTACAAAAAGTCCAGACAGTTGTTTCTGCTCCAAAAGTTCTAGAGGAGAGCGGGGTTAGTTGTCACATGGGTAGGTTGTCACAATCACTGTATCTGAGCTTGTGAATGGTGCATTTAAAAGAAAATCAGATAAAAATGTTCATTAAATGAACCCAATTTCACTCGCTAAAACATTTTTGTAAACGTTTGTTCAAGATTGTGATAAGACGAAATCAAAAAAATGTATAGCAAAAAGTACATTTTCAGATGTTGAGAAAAAATGTTCTATTTTGTCTAAAGAGGGGAGGGGTGCCTGAGGGGGGCCGGCCCTGGGGGGGACGTGCAGTTGTGCCCGGTGGTATAGCTGGGAGGGAGTCCTGGGGGTGGATGGTGGTCCGGGTCGCTCTCTGGGTCTGGTTGGTCGTCCCTTGTGGCTCCTCAGACGTGTTCCTGGTGGCTTTCGTTTTGGGTTCTCTCGCGGCCTTTTTGAGTTCTCTTGCTCATGGGCGGGCGGGTGGATGGATGCCGGGGCGAGCTTGGTCTCCTCACCCGAGATGGTAAATAATAAACAAAAACTTAAAAGGATTCTGGAACAGTGACATAATAAAAAGGCTGTACAACACAAACATACACATAACACACAAGTCACACACAAACACGCACTCAGAACATGGGACCAGAGGGAGGAAGGGGGAAAGAGAAAGGTGCCCTGTCTAGGCTACCCCATGTACATGGGACACAGCCTTGGTATATAGATAGATAGATTTTGTCTAAAAATTATGTTGAAAGTTTAAAACTGTTGACTTTACAAAGAGGAGAGTCAGAGTGACAGTTAGGACTGTTTTTATCTGAGCTGAGTGTAAAAATGTTGAAGAAATCTGAGGTGAGAGTAAAACAGTCCAGTCGGGTCGGTTGTCTCATGTGATTCCATCTAGAACAGCAGCGGGTTGGTTGTCACACTTTTACAAAAGACAGATTTTCTCTAAAATACTGTATTTTAAATATTCAAATTCAAAGCAGGAAATCAGTGTAAAGTTTCAACTAAAAATAAATCTAATTCTTGTCATGGAGCTTGTTCTGTTCAAAAGTTATTGATCACTAATTCACATTAAAAATATTGTTTTTCAATGTCAGTGGAATCTTGACAAAAATGCATTTTTAAATTTTTTTAAATGTATTCACAAAATGTAAAACAGTCTTGAATCAAAATGAAATCCAACATCAAAAAATCAAACCAAAGACAAGACCCATTGACATAACATTGTGACAACCAACCCAGACTTGGGGTGAACAATTTCCATTAAATGATTAATAACTTTTGATCAGAATAAGAATCAGACAGAGAACAGCAGCTGGATTCACTAGTTACACAAGACTTTGAGCTTTTCTCTGTTGTTAAAATGGTTCATGTGAGATTTGCTGTTTTTGAGAAATTCAAATCCAAGTAAAAAATGTGACAACCAACCCCGCTCTCCCCTACAACTTTCATTTTAACTTTGAAAACAATTTTAGTCTAGTGTTTTAAGAAAAAATGAGCTCCCTCAGTAAGGGCTTACAGTCACATTTACCAGAGGATGTTCATGAGTTAGGGTTAAAGTCATTTACTGATGCAGAGTTTGACTGTATACTGTCACCATTAAAATACTGAATCTTATTGGTTGGTTTGAAGATTGTGCAAAGTCAAAAATACCAGCACTGCAGTCAATCCTCTGACCAGACAAAGCTCTAGGAACGGAAGCACCTCCCTGGCGTCGCCCTCCACCACTGCTCTAAGACACCGTTATTTTACCTTCCATTGTACAATATCTGTTTTAATATAGCCAAAAACTAATAACAGTGTCTATGTTGGATTTCCAAACAAGAAATAAGCAAGGACTGGAAAAGTACAAAACAAGTCTGAACCAGTAGTAAGCCAGGGTCCAAGTCTGCTTTACACTTGCACTAAGAAAAAAAAAAAGCCCAAAATTCACCTACACATAGAAGAAAAATAGCATAATAGGAAGATGGGATTGTTGGATGGCCTATTTGGCTCCTGGGCTTTAAGTTGAATAGGCCTGATGTAGATTTTAAGGCAAACTAATGTTTACATCAAAAAGACAACATTTGCACAGTTTTTTTCTCAGCTCACTTTGTGTGTTGAAGTCTATATGAGATCAGTTACCAATTATTTGATTAGTAAATGAGTTATTATTTCAATGAGAAATCCTGAGATCAGTGCTGATTTATTGTTTATTGCCTTTAACTGGACATAATGAGATTCATTTACTGGCTAAGGTTGATCCAGAAAGTCTCATAATGTTTAAAATTGTATGCACGATAAGCAAATCAAAAGTAACTAGTTACTGCAATATATTCCACTTTTCAGTAACTAAGTAGTGTAACTCATTACTTATTAAAATGTTGATAATATATTACTAGTTACAATCTGAGTAACTGAGTAACTTAATGGCTTTTATATTCTATTAAAAATGACATTTCAGGACCAAAAAACTCTACAATACTGTCTGTTGGCTTAAAGGTGAATCAAATAATATGAGGAAAATGTGTTGTGACGTCACATTTTCATAAATTAACCAGTAAACAGGTGTAAATGTAACAGGATTAGTGTCTTAACAAATGTGTGATGAGCTCAAAGTAACTCAGTGTAACTCAGTTACATTTGTGAGAAAGTAATATTGTAATACAAATGCATTACATTCTTCTCTCTGTAACTAGTAATATTTATTATATAATTTTAAAGTAACTTACCCAACAATGACGATAAGATGTTAAGTTGTTTTTTTTGCATAATAAGTAACAGTTATTCAACACTATATGAGCCATTTTGTATGTTTTGATTTTTCATTCCTTCCACTAGTATCAGCAGATACTTAAAGCCATTGAAATAAGGATCAGCGCTTCCTTAATGTCATTAACTGATTAGTTGCGATTAATTTGTTGCAGCCTATAAGGCTCTAGTTCAGAGCTGTTCAACATATCAGGCCTTCCACCAGTTAAATCCAGCCTGCAACACATCTTCCAAACAAAAAAATAGTTGTTACTGGCCTGTGCCTGTCTTAATCTTTTCTTAATTCAGCTTGAGACTAGGTTTGGTCTGACTTTAGACCTGGTGTGAGTCTGGATTATTCTTTGTTCTTTTTTGCTTATTGGTTAAAAAAGTAAATGGCAAAGTCGAGTAATGTTGATCAAGTCTGTTCTCTTTTGTTGTTCACAACATTCTAACACAGGTGTAGTGTCATTTTGAGTAATCCCAGATTGTGCAAACAGTGGTGGCCTGGTTTACACCTTCGACCCAAAAAATCTGGCCCTCAAGAAAATCAACTTTAACAGCCCTGCACTAGTTGAAGTAATATTTTAGCACAGAAATGTTTCTAAAGAGACAGCGAAGACAATGTAAAAAACAATGTTTCCTTTTACTTAGTCCAAGGCACAAATTGTACAAAAGGAGATGAGAAATCTAACAGGCATGGGACAAGTTCTTAGAAAAAGTTCTGAGATACATTTGCCACGGGATGCCTGGTGCACAAAAGTAGAAAATAATTGAGTGAAATTACATTTGGTTTGGACACACACTAAAAGGTCAAATGATGAGTTTCACAAAAAAAAAAAAAAGAAAAAAAAAGAAAAGGCAGTGTTATAAGTGACAGCACAAAACAAAGAGACATTTATAACTCTTTCGTTTTGTGTTGTGATTTGATTTGAACAATTTGTATTTACCAAATCCAATTTTCACAAGACAAAACATGAGCTTGGGTTCATAAGAATGCAGTTATTTATTTAGTGTTTTGAGTGTCATTTATGGCACTGCTTTTTAAACTACACCTTCTCAAAATATGGATCTCAAGTGTGTGACTGTTTTTGTGTTTTTAAGCCAGATGCAACCCACAAGGTCATTTTCTACTTGTGCACACAATCTTGTGACAATTGGATCTGGTGAGATCTTGTGACACAAAATCATGTCCCATCCCTAAAAAGTAAACTGCCCACGGCTACGGGGCTTCATTGTCATTGATCACAACTAACAACTGTGAGACACTGCAGGTGAAAAGAAAAAAAAAAACATTTAGAGTTATCAAACTTGAAACTTGTGCTGTACAAATGTAAGAAAAGTTTTTCATCGTGTCATGTTTTCATATTTTGAGTGTAAAACCTGCCAAAAATACACATAATGAGGTCAGCAAGAACAGAAAAATGAACAGAGCCAAGTTTAAACTAACGATTCATTCTGTTGACATATTAAATCCAAAGGTGTTTACAGAGGGGAGTTTGAATGTCTATGTCACTCACATTATCACAGATCTGGACCTTTTAAAATTCAGTCACAAATATTTATTGAGACTGGGTTTTGTTTTAAATGTATGGCTTTGTGCTTTTGCTTTAAGTTAGTATTGGAAAGCACATTGGTCTCTGGAGTGTTGTAAAAAACGTCATAAATCAAAGGTTATTTGATTATTGATTATTACTTGGTTTGAACTAAACTACATTTGAATGAAAGTTTGCCAATTTAGACTCCATACTTTAATAAGTCAGATTCAATCAAAAAATCAAAAAAGAACAAATCAAAAAAACTCCAAAAACCAAACATCTTGGTACTTTGGAGACTCAAATTGATGACCTTGGTAATGAAAATGTATTTTGAGATTTATGTAGCTCGTCAACTCTAAGAAAGTGGACTAAATTCAGAAATAAAACACTTTTAGAAACTACTTTGTAAATGTTGTGGTTTAAACATGAAAGCCTATATTTCTTCTGTTTAAGAAGTTCTAGGTCACAGATATCAAATCTTCTGATCTAATGACCTCAGGTGCTTTTAGGATGATTTTAAAATGTATTTATTTTAAAATATTATTATTTGCATTTGGGCTTTATAAAGCTAATATAACACATTTAATGTATGTCCAGATTTATAATGTAACACATTGTATTATTTTGCATTATATTTATTATATTGTACCTGCTGTTGTTTCAAAGGTTTTTAACAAAATATTTTGCATATTGCTACATTTCAGTGCATTTTAGGTTTTATAGTCAAATCTCAGCAATATAAGCCTTTATTATTTCATTGGTTTATTATCCATTCTCTCTTCAGCGCTTGACTGCAGTGCATTCTGGGACCTGTAAACTGTTGTGTGCTTTTATCCTATCAATAATAGTCAGAAATCATTCCAGAGACATGAATCATAAGACTATGGAATTATAAAGGCTTATATTGCGAGATGTGATTATAAAACCTGAAAATACACTGGAATGCAGCAAATTACTTTCTTGAAATGACAGTCTGTACAATATAGTATAATGCAACATAATGTCAATTGATACAAAATAAATCTGGCATACAGTAAAGGTGTTTTAATAGGTTTACATAGTCTAATTGCCATATTTGAATATAGGACATAGAGGGACTTCTGAAGATATAGAAGATATTTAAAATGTGGCCATTAACTAACTCTGACTTCGATCAATTTGGTCCCAGTTCCATTCGAGTTGGACACCCCCTGACCCCCTGCTGCGGAGTAAAAAGCAAAAAAAAAAAAAAAAAAAAAACTTAAAAAAAGTTAATAGGTAAAAAAAATACTTGAATTAGGTCATATTCATCTTGATTTAGGCATAATTTGAATTTCTCACAAGTATGTGTTGTTTTTCTTATTTGAAGTTTAAAAAAAATACTTAATAAAATATGTTTCTGAATGCTTGTTCTATTGGCAAATGATAATATACTCAAAACAAATTGATACCATTATTTCAAGCATTTATGAACTTTTGACCTTTTTTAATGCATTCTGTCTTTTGGGTAATACTTGTTCTCATTTTGTCTTTGTTTCAGGCTCGTCTGAACTGTAAGCACTGCGGGAAGCCGGTGGTGGACGTCCGCGTGGGAATGCAGTATTTCTCCGAGTACAGCAACGTTCAGCAGTGTCCTCATTGTGGAAACTTAGACTATCACTTTGTCAAACCCTTCTCCTCTTACAAAGTACTCGAGGCTTATTGACACATGTTGTACTTGCATGCTAGTTCTTATTATCATTATGCTGCTTCTGTTACTGTTTTTCTAACACAGACTAGGAATAAATTTTATTTTTGGGCCACATGGCGATTATCGGAGTATATTTTTGGCACTTGGATTCAGGCGTATGTTTGCAGAGGGAGGATAAAGTGTTGACTTGATGTTTAACAAGTCATACAGACACATTTATCTGTGACAAGTGAATGTAACTGTATGCCAAATTTGCTTTATTTTGTACCAAACAGTGATATCTTGAAAATAAAGTAAAGAAATGTTTATATCTTGAGGTTGTGTGTGTTATTTTACAATGTAGATCTGCAGCAAGTTAATGAATGACAATAAATTTTCCAATAATTGTTGATTAATTTAGTAATCAAATATTGTTAAGTAAATGTAACAAGAATGTCAAGATTAAAGCTATTTTACCATGATGCAGCTAGACTAGTTGTCATTTATTCATTCCTTATGAAAATTGGTTAAATGTCCTAATAAATTATTTTATTGACATAAAGTGAACAGTACAGTCAGATTTTCGCAGTTCAGACCTTCACATATGTGAACAGGAAAACCAGGTCTAAATTGTGCCATTTGTGACTCGAAGCTAATGCCAACTTAATAATGGTGAAATATCTCTATAAATGAAACTAGCTTTTTGCACTTGGAATTTAGATTTTTATTAAATGTCTTTTTTATATTTAATTTATTTGTTAGCATTTTATCAAATTACTTATTTTTTGTTTAGCATTTAGCATTATCAAATTACTACTTTTATTTGTTAGCATTTAGCATTACCAAATTATCTACTCTTATTTGTTAGCATTTAGCATTATCAAACCACTCCTTTTTTTGTTAGTATTTAGCTTTATCAAATTGCCTACTTTATTTGTTAGAATGATCAAATTACTATTTTTATTTGTTAGCATTATCAAATTGCTTACTTTTTATTTAGGTTAATTTATTTGCATTTTGCATTATCAAAATTACTTTTTTGTTAGCATTTAGCATGATCAAATTGTCTATTTTATATTTAGGAAATGTATGTAACCATTTAGCATTATCAAATTACTTTTTCTTATTTTTAGCATTTCAAATTTTATATGTAGGTAACTTGTTTGTTAGCATTTATTGTTATCAAATTGCCTTCTTTTTGTTAGCATTTAGCAATGCGCCAAAAATCCACACTTTTATAAACTCAGTCTTTCCCTAGTGAAGTATTTCCCTCGTATATGAAGCTCTGAACACGCTGCAGTGAATATCTAGTTAAATCCACCCTCTGGTTATGATTTTTAAATATTGATTAATTTTAGTGCATTGAATAGAACAAGAAGTACACTTAGCAAATCGAAGCTAGCCACGCTAGAATACATAATGTTTTGGGTGGACAGTGACCATGGTCCGAAGTTAAACTGCCATTTTAAATGGGGGTTTAACATTGTCATAAAATATCTGCTGTATGAGTTCTTTTTTTATATAAAGTACAAAAGTTTAATGACTAACCCAAAATCACACTAGTCAGAATTAATTGGTTCCAGGCCTGACGTGGTCCTCAGGCCTTAATTTGATTAGCACTGTAACTCTTATAATCTTATTAAACTGCTTTATTTCTTGGTACATCAAAAATATTGGGACATTCTGCTTAGTAAAAGACAAACAATTATCAAAGATAACATTAAGGTTGTTTTATGTATTGCAGACAAAAAGAATGATTCAAATTATTAACTTTGCAACAATCCAGTGACGTCATAAGGTAGAGCAAAGTATTTTGAGCTTCAGAAATGTTAACAGTCTAAAATCCAGGATTACTCAAACCTTTGTTTACAACTTAGCACAACTCCAATGTATTTTGATTAATTCCAAAACAGAATATAGGACCTTTGATTGCATTTGTCATCAGATTTTTTAACCCTGATTCAATGTGCAGTTCATAATTCCCTCAGTACAGGTTTATAAAAGTCAAACATCTTGCTCTGACAATGTCCGCTCCTGTGGTCTTACTGCTGCACAGAGCTCTCACTCGTGTCCGCTGATGTTCTGTCTGATTCTGAGGATGCGACTGTTGGCGTTTTCTTAGACTTTTGAGCGAGTTCTTTTGCCGAAGGTGGCCTCAGGACGCACATCGCCGCCTGACCATCTCGTATCAACTTTGGCTTGGACACAAATCCAAAATCTACCTCCATTTGTTGCACTAAGCTCTCCAAATTTGAGTCCTACGGAGACAGACAAAAAGCAGGCTAAGTACAGTACATGACATGTCTAATGTAGTCTGAATCGTCCTCACCATGTTGCCTGTTGAATTGCGACTGGACCGAAGGGTTATTCTGACGTGATGTTTCTTCTCCAACCAACTGGCCACTTGTTTTAATTTGGTTGTGAGGTCGTGAGTTGCGATGCCAGAAGAAAAAGTGAGCTCTTTTACTTGGACAGGTGCTTTAAAAAGAGTGAAAACAAGCAAAGGTATTATAGGATTCAGATAGATTTCAGCTGAATGTATAATGCAAAATCTGAATATGTATCATTCTGTTTTTCAAATGTGGATCTGATTTAATCAATGTTGTGTTTTAGGTCTAGAAGCAAATTTGCAAAGTGGTTAGTAGCGTTGTATTAGTAATTTAAATACCCCTAGTAAATATAAATTGCTCCTGAAAAGACATGAACTAGATAGAATAAATGTAGATATTAGATTTCAAAGAATTTGTGAAAAATCAGGTCCTAATTTCTATACATTCTAAAAATCATACTTTGGTCTTTCAGGTAAATTATGGTCCGATAACACAGTATAGCTTCACTGGCAAATTAAACCAGTTATTTTACAATTTTTCAAAACTTATACAAAACCTGTAAAATGTCCCAAACTTTTCCAGAGCCCTTGAAAATTGATATTAATGTTACAAGACTTTTCACAAACATATATCAGCTCTGTGCAAACATTTCAAATTCATGTGTGACAGTAGGTTGCGTTCACGTGACAATGACATCACAGCATTCTCCAGGCCAACACTACTAAACACAGATGTTTGGCAGCTAAAATTAATTTTGTTTAATGTTAGTTCAGTTTTTATTGCAAAGTGAAAAAAGTAATTATAGTCACTCTTGGCCTGGGCTCGCTCACTACGCATGTTTCCTGTTGAAAGATACACTGTATGTCTAGTTGACGATGAAAACCTATTTGATAAAAACAACTAAACAGGACGAGACCTAACGGTTTAGATCAGGTCTGAACCCACAAACAGACGCCTGGCTCTTGAAGCTTGAGGCAGTGTTTGTTTGTTTTCTGCAGTCATAAACACAATTTTAATTCACAAATGTTAATTTAGCAACATAAGAGTTGTTTTCACACAGTGATAAACTCTTGTAGTTAGCTGGCAACAGCGCTGGTGAGTGTTGCTGCTACCGCTACTGACAGTCAGCCACAGCTCTTTCTGCTGTCAGGCTGCATGCGCATTCCTCAAACAGACTCACAAAAGTGGGAGATGCCCGGAGGCCTTTTAAAAGACTCCCAGTGGGTGTGAACAGACATGGATTTACAGCACCAAATTTGGACAGCATCAGTGAGCTTGGTAAGTTTTGTGAGTTTTGTGTGGGAGCGATCCTGACGTGTGGTGATGTTTATGACTCTGAGGCTGTGCAGCACAGGTCTAGTTACTTACTTGCACTTTAAGATTCTTTTTTTATTAATGTTGCACACATATGTATGAAACCTTTTCTTTTCATGAATTTTCTAAAAATGTACAAGAGAAAAAGAAACACTGACGTGTGATTTGAACCTACAACACTTTGCACCTGCTAATTCATCTGAGCTAAATGACTCATGATGTCATTGTGCAGAGAGCAACAGCTTCCAACTCCCCACAACAGCAGTGTCAGAAGGACGAGTTTTTATATTCCACCAGGGCGGCTCGACTGTGGCGTCAACTTGATGTGACGTGACGCGTGAACTGAAAGTGCACTGACAGCGCTTGACCATCGTGGCAGCACAGACGCGGTTTAGTTTCACTTTAAATTTCACGTTTAGTTTCACTTTTATTGAAACGGCCTATAAAATGTTATGATGTCACATGAACAGAACCCATTAAGAGTAACACAGGACTTTCGAGGGTACTTAGAGTGTAAGACAAACTTAAGGAAGTACTCTGAACAAAAAAAAAGTTGTTTAGACCACACCTGAATGAATGAACTGACACCTGACTTAGCTTTCTGTTTGTCCCTGAGCCTCAGCTGCTCCTCGTGGATCTGTTCCCGCTCATCAGCCTGTACACCGGAGGATCCTGGTTCTCCCTCAGCAGCACCAGCTTCAGTCCCTGCTCGTCCATCATTTTGAGGACGTCAGAGCGGTGCATCGTCCCCATGTTGTCTCCGCTCTCTCCTATCACCTGGATAAGACGATGGGGGATCTTTCTGCCAACACTGCTAACAGAGGCATTGCTGTGTATACTGGGATTTTTCTTCTTCTTAGGTGCAGGAGTTTCTTGCGTTTCCTCGGCTGTGGTTTTTGTGCAGAATGTTGATCGACTCCAGAAGACTGTCGAGACACTGGGTTTGTTGATACATGTGGTATTTCTCGCTAAAGATGACCAATAGACTGCGTTAGCACTTCTTATTGTTTTGGTTGAAAAGCTGAGCAGCCACCTGGCACAACTGGAAGACATGTCCTAAACAAAAAGACAGAAAGAATGTGTTGAATAAATGAAACTGGCAAGAATAATGTCAAACTATTCTAAATAGAGGTGTCACGATGTCAAATTTAAGGTAAAATGTTGAGTAAAATGTTTAATTTTCTTGCACTCTCCACTCTCTAGCTCTAGCACGTCATTTCTCAATTTGTAACCACTTTAATCAGACTTTCTGATTGAAAAAAGGCTTAACATGGCAAAATGTTTAAAAAATATTTGTTCTCTACAGATTGGATAGACTTATTTTGCGTCTAAAATGGGTTTTCATTGCTTCTAAAACAACTATATTTAGAATGGGTCAATAAAAAAAACATTTATTTTCTTTATTTTTTTTTTAATTTACTTTTGCGATATCTGTTTATTGACGGATATTTTCCATGCGGATATTTTGACATTTAAATCCATAACAAGACTCACAAATACACAAATTGCTGGGTTTCAGATGACATCACAACATTCTACAGGCCAATGTTATTTAAATGAGATTGGGGGCAGCTAAAATTAAGTTTGTTTAAATTAATTTTATTTTTGTAATACAAAAGTTAAATGGGTCCAGTCAGCCCAGAAATCACCACTTTTTAAATTTGTAAAATATTTTTGAATTATTTCATGGCAAAGTCCAATGTTACTAAAAGGGAAAAGTGCCTCTTGCCCCCAACCTGCTCTTTAACTGACAAGAATTCTAGAATGTGAAACCCAGCAATTGACTCAGTATTGTAAAAAATCAAAACAACAAACTAATATACAAAACCTTTGCACAAACAAAGTATCAGCAGTTTTTAAATCTTAGGCCTTAGTTAGTTTACTTAATATTGTAGTAAACCATATTAACAAAATATTGTAAATATACTCTTTACAATACATTTTTTCTGATGTCAAAGCCAAACTAAGAAGAGGGCAAATAATATGAATAATAATTTAAAAACTGTATAGCTTGCTCCGTGATAGACTAGTCTTAGTTAATTTACTTAATATTTTATCACAGTTAAACATAACAAACAAAAATACGAGTGTTTCCATAGACTGATAAATATATCAAAGCATGAACAAGAGGTTCATGCTTTGATATATTTATTTACTACAAGCATAAAAGTCATTTATTGCCTCAGCTGATCAAAAAAACAAAACAAAAAACAGTTATAGGTTTAATAAAATTACTTACAAATGTTTATTTCAAGACAACAAACTTAAAACACAATTAAAATATATATTTCGAATATATATATTTCTTACTATATGGTGGAAGTTGTAGCTAATTTTCTTATTACTTGATCATAGAGACAACCATAATAAAAATGCTAGTATCAACATGGCTTGTCAGGTATGTGAAGTTTTTTGGAGTCATTGAATCGAGATTGCAACGCGTAAACAGCATTTTATTCAAGGCTAACACTATTGTTTTATCAGTCATTTGCACAAAAACAACTGTGCAATTCTGATTTTTGAAAAATGTGCGTAATTACTCACTGTTTTGTCAATGTCGTTAGTTCATGCTTCTTTTTTCTGGCTGGTTGAGGGTGAACAGACACTTCCGGGTTACGCTTCTTCTAATTTACGTGGCGTCGAAAAGAAAACGCCTTTACGCACTCAAGTGGACACGCAGGGAAGTGGTCTAGTTTAAAAGTGAACGCTACATTTAAGTTTTGCTTTATCAACCCAAACTTTCGACTGTAAAATGTAGGTCAGTCTTTTTATACTACTTATGCTACGAGTAAACGGCAAAATATGTCATTATTAAAGTACTGCTGTGGAAATAGGTTAACGTCATTCAAAATCTGCAAACCATCAAAATATGCTAATTATGCTAATATATGCTAACTACAGCGCGTGCAGAATTATTTTGTACTCCACATTTTTGGGTTTTCACCTTTATGTGGTCACTTTTTTGTGCCTTTTAGATAGACTAAACTGTTTCTGGATGAGATTTAACCTTTTTGACTGCAAAAACTTACTAGTATTTGAACAAAATGTCAATTTTTGGCTGTGTAAATATTAGGTACTGATGACTGAACATCAAAGATGGGCGGAAAAAATACTTAATTTTGTCTGAAAGTGATGATATAGATAAGCTGGTAAAAAAAAAAAAAAAAAAAACTATTTTAAAAGAAAGTGCAAAAGATTTGAACCGAAACTGGAGGATTGTAAGGTTTTTCTTAACAATTCGTAAGAGAGTTAAAAAAAAAAAAAAAAGAGTTGAGGAGAAAAGATGGCAGCTGAATGAGAATGATCAATGCAATATAAGAATTCAAGAGAAAGCCAGAAATGCCTAATTCTGCACAGCCAAAAAAAAAAGTTCAAATACTAGTAAGTTGTATCAGCTGCTCAGTTTTTGCTGTCAAAAATCTCATTCACTAACACTTTTGACTATCCAAAAGGTAAAAAAAATGACCACATAAAGATGAAAACCCAAAACTGTGGGAGAACCTAATAATTCTATACACGCGTTGTATTGTGTTTTTTCACCCATTTTTAGTAATAAGCTATACGCAAAGTTAATGTAACGTTAGATCTACAATTTGATCACAATAAAACACAAAATAAATTTAAAATGGTTTAGAAAATGAAGGAAGGTTGGTTGAATGCTAAACCAATGAAGAGTTTATTGTTATTGCTGCTGAATACTGAAGAAAGTGTTTATTAAAGCATATTCTGACACTTCAGAGTGAGAGATAAACTTAGCAGTAGTGTACCAGCAGTTTATTGGGTTGTTCCATGGCTGTTTTGTTTACTTTTATATAGTTTTGGCTAATGTATTCCTATGGAAGTTCTTAAAATCTGACAAGTAAAAACATATATGCAATTTTTTTGTGTTGTGTTCTTCCTTCAGACGTGCTCCTGAGTGCCCCCACTTTGTAATCTCATGCACCAGGACCAATAAACAGAGTCATGTGTTTCCCCCATCTGGAATTGAGACAGCGCTCTATCTACTGAGTGAAAAGGAAATGTCACAAGGTAAAAAAATCAGATCGATCTTCAGAAATATAAGGCCTTTTCCCATTGTAGGAACTTTTTTTAGTTCCCAGTACTTTTTTAGGTTCCATCCAGTCCCCATTTTAGGCGCGTTCACACAGAGGAGGAGCTATGGACTGGGGCCACGCTTTAGGGACTATTTTTAGCTCCTGCTCTGGGGCAGGTACTTTACACTCAGACCAGGAACTTTTTGGTGACACAAGCCATTTACAAAACTAAATTTGTTTGGAAACATGTTTTATATGATCTCACATTTAGACTAAAATACTTTCAAGCAGTAGCTTCCAAAATAAGTTTAAATTTATAAATAGTAACTTATTATTAGGACTACAGTGAATAATTGTGTTTTATTGATTATTTTAGTTATGTTTTTAGCTTTTTACATTATAATTTGTACATCATTTTAAAAAGGAAAAAAAACTTTGTATATAACAAAAAATAATCAGGTCTATTTTGCTTTTCTAGCCTTTCTTATTTTTTTTTGCACTATGCTCTCATGCTATACTCTTAGTTAGAAGGTGGCTTCAGCAGTTGATGCAATTCTTCAGTGACCTAGCTTTCACTTTGAAAGGCACTGCATAAGATCAAGGAAAAAATGTACAGCAGTTCAGTTTGAAAAAAAGGAAAATAGAAATCTATTGGTGAAAGTTATTCATATGACAGATTAAAATTGTCTAAAAATTGTCTTTTCTTTTAATAAGTTCACTGAAAATTGATAATCTCAACACCCTACAACATGTTAGCCTGAAGACATAGTGCCAAAAAAAAAGAAAAAAAAAAAAAGATGATGTTTAAATGTTCCAGAATACACAGGTGCTAATGTTAAAGCTTTTTAGCCCTACTTTCACAAACTGTAGCTGTGTGAACGCAAACATGGGACAGGGTAGTTCCTCTGACTAAACAGGGGCTAAAGGAATGTAGGAACACAGTTCTTGGTACTTTCATGTGTAAAAACGCCTATAGACTCTAACTATGTTATACTATATATGAAGTCTTTGGGCTGTATAAAACCTGAAATCACATCTAGTATGTCCACATTCATTCATTTACATCAAACACAAACAAATGATAAAGGACATAAAAGTGTGTAAACAAAGTCAAACTGTCTTGTCCACAAAATGTTTGGACAAATTGTAGGTAACTTGCTGTATTCAGGGTCTGCAAGGATCAAGAGGTCAAATGTAAGACTTTTTACGACACAAAACATACAGAGGAAGACCTATGTGAGTCGTAACTATAATATTTCACAATGCTGTTTCTTTTTAGAGGGTAACTTCTTAAAACACATTACCACACTTATGAAATATCTAATAAACAGACAAAAAAGAACACAGTTTATACAGCAACAGAGCATTCTATCTTTTCAATCAATCAACAGTAAAAAAAAAAATACACCAAAATGTGTTATAGAATATTTTGAGAACTTTCCAAACAGCAGCAACAGTGTTAAAAAGATTCATTTCAATTCAAACTTTTCCATGTAGGACTTCTAAGATTTGACAGAAACTCTGCGTAGGTCATTTTAGAGGTTTTATAGACTCATCTCAACAAAAGATTTGATTGGAGGGCCACTATCTAAACGCCTCATAAAGCAGGTAAAGTTCTCAAATGAAGGAAATCTCTGCTTGTTGAATGGAGAATCATTTGTAATAAATACCTCCCAGCCTTAAATGTGAAAAAAGGTGATTTTATTTTACCTCCAAAAGACAGTTACATGCATGATAAAACAAACTTGTGATCCCAGTCCAAGAAAGTCGTAATATACCGTAATGTTTCATATGTTTCATCACTAGTTTGTCAGTAATACCTGATACTCACACTATATTCTAAAATAAACCTGAACAGTGCAGCTTTTGTCTGTGTTCTAATTACCATGTTGTTTTCCTGCGTCGCTGCTTTACAGAAACACATTTGCAAACCAAACTTTGGGCAGGAGGCAGTTATATGCAAAACGACCCGGGCCGATACAAGTGAGTCTTTTTTATTACACAGTGAGTTTGGAAGCTTCTCTCACGCTAACCTTTATCATTTTTAGAAAGAAGAAAATGCTGGAAGAGAACTGAAACATGGCACCAAACATCTGGATCGTTTGGACTACGTTGATGCTCACTCTGTGTTTGTGTCAAGGTAAGATGTTTTAAGTTTAAGTGAATGTTTAATGAAATCATGATTGTTGTACATGAAGTTATAGTAAATACCAAACACCACTGCCTTAAAAGACTTGTAATATTAGTTTATTATTCATTTCAAACTTCAACATCACGTTTTGTCTTGTATTGAAGTGTAAGACTTATAAAAGCTCGTTTACATCGTTGAACTTTCATGAGGATAATAAGCAGAGATGACAGAACTGCTGAAGTTCGTAGCTCAAGCAAAAGGGTGACATTTTTGTGTCCAGGTGCTACAAATGTTTAAGTTCTGGATGGAGAAAAAGCTCGATATGGGTTCAGATTGATGTGATTTATGTCCCTTTAGCCCCATTTATGGATATATACATATTTAAGGTGTTGAAATGTAACTAATGTGTCACCAAAACAGAATCAGACACGACTTGTCTTGTGTAAAAAACATCACAAACTTTTTTCTGTGGCATCATTATAAGATTCGTGGGATGAACATATCAAAGTGTTTTCAAAATTAAACCAAATGAACTTTATCTAAAGTTTAAATAACATTTGTCCCAAAACCCATGTCATTTGGTTCAACAAAATGAAAGAGCCATTCTGAACATTGATGGAATATCAATGATCATGTTTTAAGCGAGGACATCACTGTGAGGAGCCTAAAGACCCAAAAGTGGACACCCAGTTCACCCAGATAAAACCTTTATCTCGAAAAGTAGAAAGTGGGAAAATGAAGGTGTCATTTGGTACAACAAACAAAATCTATTTAAAAAAAGTAATTGATTTTAAAATAACACATTTTTTGCTCTGTATGACCAGTTCACATTGATGTTTGCATTTTTCCAAAATGGACACATTATCCACCAGTTTTTCAGTGAAAGTATATGAAATTACATTTGTGTAACAAAATGAGTCATTTGGTGCAGCAGGCATTTTTAAACCTGCAGCATAAACGTTTAGCTCAAATCTGTATGCTTTTTTTTTCACCATTTTGTCTTTATTATTAAACCAACAATATTATGCTACTGTTTTTTGGTAAAAATTAGAAATTTATGAAACTAAAAATTAGAAAATTTAGTTTTGTGGATAGATTTTTCTGAATTAAAAATAAATTTGAGCAAAAATCCATCTACTTACAATTAGATCATTTTGGCCAGTGCTCAATTTAAGTTTGAAACCCCTGCACTAAATTGTAAAATAAAGAATGGGGATGTGTAAGTCTATCCTGTACTTCTAGGCAACTAAAAAAAAGGCTTTAATGTTTGGTGGCTTTTCAAGATTTTTCGAAACATTTTACAAATGTCATTGTTTCCTGATTCTAAATGAAGACGTGAGTGGTCTGGTGACGGTGTTATGCACTGAGCCAAAACTGCTCTAATGGGACATGTTCACGTTCTGGTAGTCCTCAGGAAAATGCTCTTTTAGGTAGAAAAATCCATAGGATTTTTCAAACTTGTGTCAAATGCTGCTCGACCTCCTATCTGACAACGCCACCTTTCCATTTCTGTGTGTATTACATATAAATGAATGTACAGGAATTAGCAGTGTCATCTGATGTGTGACAACATCCAAAACCAGCTACTTTATCAATCAGTTTGGTGTTTGTTGTTAGTTGTTTAGATCAGTGGTTCCCAAAGTGAGGGTCGGGACACCCAGAAGGGCTGCGAAGCACAATCTAAGAGATAGAGTTTTACAATTATGACTTGACAATTATGACTTGGCATTTTTTAATTGAATGTAGCATGAGTGATTACTGCAAAAGACTACAAAATAGAACTGGGACGATTCACTGAAGTCATGGTTCTTGATTTTGTTAGTTTTTACCTCAAAATACAAAATAAATTATAATAAAGTACGTTTAAAACAAAACCACTGTTGTTAGTGCTCAAAACTTGTATTTTATTATTATTATTTATTTTTATGAACATTTGAACAGTAAACAGTCATATTTAGTGTCCATATTTAGAGCTCCACCATCAGTTGTTAACACAACATAATATTGCACATTCAGTCAGGTCTGGCACAAGTTCACACTTTGTTTCTTCAAACATTGTGACTATTCTTGTATAATTGTGTGTATTATACAACTACAGAGTGTGAGTAAGTCAGCTGCACGAGCAAAACTGATCGACTCTGGCCTGTTGAATTCAATATTTGCTTACAGCAATTTTTGAAGTTTTTGAAAATAAATACATTTTAACTCAATTTGAATGGTTTTCTTGAAATGATTACAAACTTCTACTATATCTTCTTTTGAACGTCCCAGTCTGAAATGTTTGGGAATCCTTGGTTTAAATCAAAAGAGCAACACATCGGAAAGATCCACTATTACTCAATTAGTTGCTGATATAACGTTAGCTAACAAAGTGAAAGTTTTGCACATTTTCTCCTGGACATATGTTTGTTGATGATAAAACCTGCTGGGTTCCTCTCAGTCTCTGTCGAGTGTCTTGACTTTGAATCTCTCCTAATAAACCCAGGGAGCTGATGTTGTTTTAGTGCATTAAACTGAACGAAGTATGGGACAGCAGCACAGCTAACACGTGCAATGTTTGAAGTGGTTTAACTTTACTATTACATCAAGTTCATCACACACTAATTCTAAAAGTTGTAAGGAATTTTCTGTTTTATATGGCATGTAACGAAGTCTTTTACTCAAGTACTGAACTTTTTTTTTGTACTTTACTTTAGTATAACAAAAATCTAGAGACTTTTTACTTCAACTTCCTTCATTTTTCAAGAAATATCTGTACTTTTTACTTCCTACATTAAAAAACAGGGTAGTTAATTTATAAGCCCTCAAACTGTTTTTTATCCTCGTAAAACTAATGCAAACCTGGTGTAGATCAGGACTTTTTTGAAGCATTATGCATTTCTCACATGATAAACCTCATGTTAATTATAAATGCTAATCTGTAAAGCCCATTTTTCATTACAAACCAACTTTATGCAATGCAAAAAATGTATTTCTAGATTGGTAAAAATGTGAATGTGATTAAAATCTGGATTTTCATCTTAATTTTTTGGTATTTTTGTCTGGTTAAGATGGTTTAACTTGTTTCAAAGTGGTTCTGCTTTGTTTCAATAAATGCCATAAGACATTTTTAGTCACTCCTGTGGCAAATCTTATGGAAACAGCCAGAAATGTCTTGAAACAAGTGAAAAATGCAACAAATCTTTAGCTATTTTATTTTTATTTGGTTAAACAACTAAAATTAAGATGAATGTTTTGGATTCTTGTAGTTTAGACTAGAGAATGACTTTTGGCAGTGTCATTGTACTTTTACACACATAACTCTACTTTTACTTGAGGAGTGAACTTTAGTACTTTTGCCATCTCTGTTTATAACCTGGCTATAATCTTTCACGTTTTCAAAGACATTTGGCTGAATTAAGGGAAACAGATTACATGAGGACCATTATGTTTGTGAAAGTAGTTGTGTAGTTTAAAGGAATGATACCTAACCTTTTTCTTTTTTTCAGTGGCATAAACAGCCTTTATTACCCATGTTATTCTTCATGTATTGTTTTACTGCATAATAGTGTGGTCATGTCTGTTGTTATGTCTTCTTTTTGTGTTAGTTTAGTAACATTTGAGGTTTGTGTTTTTTGTTATTTCTGAGCTTGTGTCTAATTCCAAAAGTTGTATGGATTTTTCTGTTTTACCATTTTCAACTAAACAGACATAATTTGGCTTTAATGTTTCACCACAACAAAGACACTATCATGAGAACATCATTTATATGTCACAATAAATAGGACATTATTTAATTCTTATTATGATTATGTACTTTCTACAACTGCTTAATGGTTTTGTCATGTCTGTTGTTTTTCATACTTTTTATATGTGTAATGGTTTTGCTGTTTTGTTGCAGGAGGCTCAGGTGCTTGGGGTATGTCATTTATATAACCTTTACTGTTAATGTGTGAGTGTGAGCGAGAGTGACTATCGGGACAGCACAACTAACGAGTACAATGTTCGGTTGAAGTGTTTGAAATAATATATTTTATGTTTTGCATCAAACCAGTTTGACACAAACGGTTTGGTTTAAATTATAAGAGCAACACATCAGAAAGATCCACAAGTTGCAATTCAACTAGTTGCTGATATAACGTTAGCCAACAAAGTGAATACAAACAACCTTTAAATTTAATGTTAGCTTTTGGACCGACTGACAACAGATGTCACTGTTAGCTCTACTAACGTTTGATAAAAGTGCTGTGTCAGAGATGTTAAAAATGGTAACAACAAAATCAAAATTCTCTGTAAAACTGAAATTCTATCCATTGTAATTGTCTTGTCTGTCTGTTACACATTTGTTTTGCTCATTTACTCCTGGATATATGATTGTTGATGATAAAAGATGCAGGGTTCCTCTCAGATTTTGTCGAGTGTCTCTGACTTTGAATCTTTCCTCATAAACCCAGGGAGCTTACTGTATGTTGTTTAGTGCATTACAGCAGCACAGCTAACACGTGCAATGTTTGAAGTGGTTTAATGTTTTACTATTGCATGAACCAATGACACAGACGATATGATTTGACAAAAGATATCATTTTGTAACACTTAAATTGTCTCAGATTACTTCCTGTGGTTTTCAACGTTTATTTGTCAATTTCTTCATCATTTGCAACTGAACTATGATAAGTATTTACCACAGTATTTACTCACATCAAACTAAGTCACAGTTAGAAAATAAGTTGCATTACCTTAATACGACCTATAAAACAATTGTTAATGTCTCAAAATGTAAAGCAGCACAAACCCAACTTTTACAGCACAAACGACTGACATAGTTTGTGTAGATGTGCCTGTGATGGGGGCCAACTGGACCGAGGTGTTGAATGAGTTTTTTCCTTGACGAGTACCTGATTTGTACACTTGTCCCTACTTTGGACACATGAGCGCTCCCACTTTGTGTTTTTTGTCATTTCTGAGCTTGGGTCTGATTCCAAAAGTATTATGGATTTTTCTGTTTTACTAATTTTTATATTTATCTTTTTCAACTAAACAGACATAATTTGGCTTTAATGTTTCACCACAACAAAGACACTATCATGAGGACATCATTTATATGTAACAATAAATAGGACATTATTTCATTCTTATTATGATTATTTACTTTCTACAACTGCTTAATGGTTTTGTCATGTCTGTTATAGAGGTTATGCACTGACATCATAGAATGAGTGGCATTAGTCAATGTATTTCTTTGTTGTCGTGGCAACGGCTTGTTGACTACAAGTTTGTCTGCTAACAACAGTTGATGATTTAGGACATTTTAACTGCAACAAACGAACTCAAAAACATCTTTTTTAAGAAGAAAAAGGTCATAAGTTCAACTGTGTGTGATTTCAATGTCTGATAAATGTGAGAAGCCAAAGTCTTGTTCTTTATCTTCTTTGCTACAACTGTTGACTTGATTTTCTCTTTTTACGTGTCAGTTACAAACCCAGTGCTCAGTAGACTTGTGGTGGGTTGAATTTGTTATCAAACTGTAGTTTATTTTTCCTGTTTTAGCTGTATTTTCAGCTTTTACAGTAGAAAATGTCCTTTCTCTCCATTGACTCTCATGCATCCTTCCCACTCAGCATGAACATTTAGAATGCTGTGATGTCACCTGCATAACCTCTATTTTTCTTACTTTTTATATGTGTAATGGTTTTGCTGTTTTGTTGCAGGAGGCTCAGGTGCTTGGGGTATGTCATTTATATAACCTTTACTGTTAATGTGTGAGTGTGAGCGAGTGTGACTTTTGGGACAGCACAGCTAACAAGTACAATGTTCAGTTGAAATGCTAAACACTGAAAGTTGTTTGGAATTTTCTGTTTTTCTTATATTTACCATTTTCAACTGAAAAGACACTTGGCTAAATTGCTAAGCTAATCCCATGAGGACAATATTGTTCGTGATTCATAGAGAATGGCAACCAATCTTTTTCCCAATGTTTTACTTTAGTTAAGTGACCTAGTGCACACTATTGTTATCATCATTAACATGTTTCTGTGTAATGGTTTTGCTGTCTCGTTACAGACGAACCTAATTCTGGTATGTGATCTTACTTTATCATTTATGCATGCTTTGTGTGCTATTTAAAGCTGGGGTACCTTTTATCTTTTCATTTATAAATGAATAAATGTAGTCTTTTTCACCCTAACCCTTCCATAAGACCGGAAATATGGAAAAGAAATAGAAAAAACGAAATAAGAAGTAAAAGAACAATTCCAATAATATCTATGTTTTATATGTGTTCTACTTTTATGTGGCCACTTTTGCAATGTTTTCATAAAAGTTAGTCAGAAGAATTAAGTATGAAACAAATAAAAAGTGTGTATGTGATAAGGTGTCACTTAAGCGTTGTAGTTAAGTAAAATATATAAAATTTAAGAGAAAACTTTGCATTTCAAATGAATTTTTACCATGATTTATAGCAGGGGTTTCAAACATGTGGACCCAAGGATGATATCAGATTTTTATGTAGAGGTTCTGCACTGACATGAAAAAATGCTCCTAAACATTCAGACAGAGGCAACACAAAGGAAAAATGTACTTTTTTTGCTTTTTATGGACTAATTTTCATCCCTGGAGTTTTTGTTTTACTCAAATATATTTTTTTGTTGCGAAATGCAAACTAACAATAATTGTCTGTTGTTGTGGCAAAAGTAGTAGCAGTAGTGCTTCACTAACTTGTTTACTAACGGCATTTGGAGATTTATGACATTTGAACTGCACAACTACAAATTATATCCTTGTCAAAAGACTCAAGAACAGCTTTTTTGTTACTTAAACTGTGTGTGGTTCTAAAGTCTGATAATGTGAGAAGTTTTTGGGCCTCATTTATGACACGTTCTTACGAACAAATTTGTTCTTAAGGGCTCCTTACGAATATTTTTGGCATTCACCAAATTTGTTCTGAACGGAAAATGTTCGTCTGTAAGAACAAATTCTAAGAACACTGAGGAGCACTCGTAAGAACAAAAAAATCAACTGTCCCCATTCCCTTTGTTTAGAGCAAAATCAGCCTCTGGGATGATCCAGGCTCAGATTTCTACTGTAAACCTCCAAATAAAAAAAATTCCCCAAAAATTCAAAAATTTTAATAGGACTTTTGTATTGGCTCTGTCTACATTTTTGGAGTAATTTTGGGTCTCTAAAACTCATTTTTACCTCAATGACCTTCAGAACCCAAAATATGCCAAATCTAGAGTCATTTATGTCTCAGCTGTAACACCAGCTACCAATCCTTAGATTTACCCAAAAAATGTAGGCGGAATTTAGATTGTGTTTTTCTTTTGCTTGGAGAAAGTTCTCACTTCTGATCAGAGCCTGTTGGACATCAGAAGTAAAAACTACAGAGACACAGCTTTAAAAAGACTCCAGACATTTGCCTGAGCTCCAACGGATCAGTAACTGTTTCAGTTTTAAATTTAGACAATTTTTGTCAGACGCGTGAAGGAAATAGGCCGGAATGAGAAGGGGTTTTAACATTGGGTGTCGCCCCTAAACAAGTGTTTATTATGTTGTCATATTTTTATAGTTTTTCTCATAACGACTTTTAGACATGAAAACTCCATAAATTTATATATTTTGGTAAATCACACCTGAAAAATTGCAAAAATTAATCTCTTTTACAAAACAAAATTCATAAGAGACTTTAAAAAAAGAAGCTCACTTAACAACTCTGAGGCTAAGAGAAGTAGGTTGTATTTGAACAGACAAGTGATCACGATAAGACGATTTCATCAAAAAGGAGATTGTCACAGAGATTAAGTCACGATTCGGCTTTTATCACAATATTGCCCAGCCCAAGATAAAAGCTTGTAACAATCTGAGCTACAGGTCCCATAATCCACTGCAGCCCAGCTCGTCCTGTGTATTAAGTGCTAAAGAGGAGCCACATAGGCCAGAATGGAAAAATAGACTATAAAATTTAACCTCTAAAATGAATTGGAATGCTGTAAATTGCATACAATTTGTTCAAAAATGTTCTTTGGAAGGACACTCTGCTCCACCAACTCTGATTAATTCGGCCCCAGCTCCCTTTGAGTTTGACATCCCTGATTTATAGTTTTTTTGCATGTAAAATATATATAATTTGAAGGAAAATTACAGTATGCATATGTGGAATTATGCTTATGTGGAATGAGTATCATATTGTTCTTATGTGTTACCAAATCATACAAGTTTCATATTTCACAAATATACTAAGGATCTTATACCTGATTTGTCTGTCATATGTAATACTGAAAAGTTCCATATACATTTTAAAACATACAAATATTACAAAATGTTTCTATATAATTTCCATATGGGTTTTGCAGAAACATTTGTGAGAGCTAAGAAGTAGTTTTAAATCGGGTACCCCAGATTTAAAGCCCATATGGCAGATTAGTGCATGTTTTTATCAAGTTTTTCATAATCATTGGCAATTTTAATAACAAAAAATGAATATTTATCATAATATATTCTAAGTGTATTATATTAAAAATAAACAATCTGTCATGTGCTCTTTAGGTGTCATTGTAGTACTTTTTAATCATACTTTTTTATTTCTGTTTGGTCTTGTATAGTTGGTGTCTCATTAATCAATAATTACTAACTAATTAATTTATCTGTGTGTTTGTGTGTGAAAGAGAGAACTTAGTAGGAAATACTTTACTAATACTTTACTAGAGGGGACCTATTGTGTTTTTCTATGTTTTTAACTATTATTTATGTCGAGCAGTCATTTACATTTTGTTCTTTTAAAAGAAAAACTTTATGTAAACAGCTTAGAAATAGACCGAGACTATTGGTAATTTACTTCCTGTGCAAGGCAGAACTGATAACCCCTTTCTAAGATTTGAATGTAACAAACAGCAGATTTTAAAATTGACAATTGTATTGTTGTAAAGTGTATCTGTGACTATTTTGAACCAGACATGCTTTACTGTGAAACTGAAGAATTTTCTGAATAATCACAATTAAACACGGACAAGTGGGCAGGGATAGGTGGTAGGTGAGAACAGGGCTTTTACAGGACAATACAAGATTACTCAAACATGCAGGAATCATTCTGAATCAAACTTTGAGTAAACTAGCAATGAGGGCAGGCAGTTAAAACACAATAGGTCTCCTTTAGCAATTCCTTCAACTGTCCATGTCTATATTTGATTTACAGTGATGTATTAATGTTGATATATATTTCACACCAGGTTCTGTTTTGAACAAAACTGCGATCTGCAGCAACATCAATGTCACATATTTGGCAAGGACAAGAGAGAATGAGACTAGCCTATTCATCGTCCAAAACTACACTGGACGCTTTTGTAATGGCAGTGGTAAGTTATGTTAAAGCAGGGATTCCTCATTTTTATGTTGCAAAACAGGAAGTAAGCATTGAATGCTGTCTCACTTCTTGCTTTCGCAATGACTTGGCACTCAGTTAATATCAAAATTTGTTAATTTTTGGGCTCTAATTACAACTGCAAAGTGAAACTGGGTAGACCACTCCAAGCATAAATGAGAACAAATGAGAAACAAAAAGTAGAGTTGTTCCAATACTGATACTGGTATTGGCAAAACGTCCGGTACCACACATTTTTCAGCTATTGTATCGACGAGTTCTCATACCAAATTTCCGATCTGATACCGCCCTGTATTGTGCTGAATGAGGTGGAGCAGATGCAGCTAAAGCAGCTGTTTCGGCTCGTGGCTAATGCTACAGCTAGCACTCAGAGCAGCTAGAAAAGACTCTGTGGAGACTCTTTAAAGTTCAACCATAAAAATACTCCCTATGTGCAGACAAACACCAGTTTTATCTCTGTGATGTTTCATTTAGTTTTTAGAGCAGAAGGACTGTGGTTAAACTAAAAATGCTCCAACAGCAGCGCTAGCTATTGGCGCTAACATGCTAATGCTGCATTCCAGGCAACTTGGAACTGGGATATTTCCCACTTGAAAAATACCAGTTCCCAGTTCAACGTGTTCCACCTAATCAACTCATATGTAAACATCATGGCTAATGCTAACCTGTAGGCTAAACAAAAGTAACGGTAAATGACCTGTAACCAATGTTTCGTTTTTGTGTCAGTGAAACCCTCCAAATAAATGTATTGTGATGATTGTTGAGCTCGTATGTGAAGTGGGGCTTCCTCGACCAGGTCCCAGTTCTCAAGTGGTATTTACCAGTTTGAGTGGCGTTCCAGCGCATTTTTACAAGTTGGAAGTGGGAAATATCCCAGTTGCCTGGAACGCACCGTAACTCGGACTTTTGTTTATGTTGCATTTCATTAGGATGAGCGTCTTTTTACAGCCTCACAGTTAGGTTAGGGATGTCACAGGGATGTCACAGTTGTTTTTATGACACACAAAGGTGTAAAAGCACTAAATAAAAAAAAATACTCAACAGTTATGTTTATTATGTAATTGGTTTAAAAATTCTATTAGCCTACATGACATTTACAATAAACACATTTTTAAAATGAAGTGACAATAGTCTATTTTAAATGAATAGCTCTTTTTATGTATTTATTTTGCTTTTTAGACTTATGAGTCTAGTTTGCAGAATATTGATTATGATTGATTATTGATTTAAATTTGAGTTCAGCTGTAGGCCTACCTATAATTTACTTCATTAGCCATTATAATGCAATCTTTGGTGTTGGGACTGGTATTGGTATCGGCACCTACCCTCAGGTAAAGTATCGGTATCGGATCAGTTCCAAAAAAATGGTTTCAGAACAACTCTAATAAAAAGCTAAATTATTCTAGTAAGTAAGCAAGTAAGTAAGTAAACTTTATTTAGTATATAGCGCTTTTTACAGATAAAAATCACTAAGTGCTTCACATAGACAATTTAGAAACAATATAAAATGAAGAAATTAAAATAATGCAACAACCCAGTCAACTTAAAGCTTTTTTGAAATAAAAGAGTCTTTAGCTGCTTTTTAAAAGAGTCCACTGATTCTGCCTGGCGAAGGGCAGAGGTCAGGGGGCAGGGCAGTCCACAGCCTGAAAGGACAGATCCCCGCGAGTTTTAAAACGAGTCTTTGGGATCATGAGAAGGTTTTGGTCAGAGGACGGGAGAGTGCAATAAGAAGTGTAAGGGCACAACATGTCACTGATATATTCAGGAGCCTGACCATGCAACGCTCGATAAGTCAAAATACAGAGCTTAAAATCAATTCTATATTTTACAGGCAGCCAGTGCAGAGAAAATAAAACAGGCGTGATATGGGCTATTCTGGGGTTCTTGTTAAAATCCTTGCGTCAGAGTTTTGCACAAGTTGAAGTCTTTGAAGAGCCGACTTATTGAGACTGAGTTAAGTAAAAACTGAGTTGCAATAGCCTAGACGTGATGAGATAAAAGCATGGATAATCATCTCCAGATCAGACTTTGACAACATTTTCTTCACTTTTGACATGTTTCAGAGATGGTAAAAACAATTTTTGGTCAATTGTCTGGAGTGACCCTCAAGAGACATCGACTAATCAAACACAACTCCCAAGTCTCTTAGACTGTTTTTTACAGAGGAGCTCATTCAGGCAGCAAGCCTATAATCACAAAGTGCTGTGTTTAAATTAGACAAAGTTTGCAAAATTACAACAAAAAAGTTAAGTACCCCAGCTATATGCTAAATTATTGCATAATGTATCTTGTTGTCTATTCATTGCACTGAAAAAATTACTTTGTAGAATTATTAAAACAAAATGATGGAGATTTGCTGCACACATGAAACTTGAGCAGATTCAACATGTTAAATGCATTATGTCAACACAAACTGACACTATTTGTGAAGCCAGCACTACTTTATTGTTGTAAATTAATAAACTTTGTTTTTCTCCACTAAAAATTGATGATCAAAGCAGCACTTTCTGAAAAAATTAGACATCTGATTACTGTCGAAATCGAAAAATATTATTTTTTTGTTCTAATCTGGAGCCGAATGCTGCACTCCGATTGGCTGAGCTTGGATGGTCCTCTCCTGTTTCACTTTGTTGTCTGTGAAAAGACGTTTTTAAGGCAGAATTACAACCAAAAGTGAATGTCAAAGAATTTATGAGCGTATGTAGTCAGACTAAAATGTGTGTCTGTGCAGTCTGAAATTCAGCTATTTCACCTTTAATTCTACACTATTTTAAATCTAATATTCGGTTAATTTAAAGGTGCTCTACTAGATTTTTTTTTTAATGCAAACAAACAGAAATAATTTATTTTAAACTTCCTACATCTGTCACATGTTTCGCTCACTTAATAAATTCTGAGCCTTTAAATTGTTGTGATGATGCGTTTTAGGAACAAGACATGCTCCACAATACCACAATGCTAACAACAACAGCAACGGACAAACTTGACATTATTAGACGTAAGGACATTGCGGACTCATTTCAACCCGAATAGATCTGGGCTTGATTTGAAGTGATTTTATTGTAAAAAATCAGGTATTGCTGCCCTGAGACAAATGAAAGCCTCCACAATCATTTTGTTCCTTGGTCAAACGCTTGCTTTAACAGTCTGTAGCCCCACTTTTGCTTGCGTGAGGAGCTGGTATTAAATAATGCTTTTTGCTTTTTCTCGCGATTAGCATGGTTAGCACAACCACAGAGCCTCAGAACTGGGGCAGTTGAAGTGAGTGAAATTCATAGACAGTACATGTGTAATAGAAGTTATATTTTTTATGTATTTATCTGTACTATCCTTTCATAATAGAGCAGGGTTGGTGAACCCGCATGTGGCTCCTGGCTGCTCTTGGCCAATCCGAGTGCGGCTCTTTGGCTCATTTAGACACATTTGCTTCTCCACACGCTCTTTTTCTTTCCCTCGGAAGCACACAACTGTGCAGCATCACAGCAGAGCTATCTTTGTCCTTATTTTGTGCAAATCCGCCTTTTTTCCACGGGGAAAAGGTCCAAATGTACAATGAAAAAAAAAACGTGAAAATAACAGCGGTGCAAATTGTGGGAAACTGCACAGCGCGGAAATCTTCAAAGTGACGTTTCCAGCTGTGGCTTTTGTCTGAATGTGACATAAAACAGAAGTTTACTGCCCTGACTAAAGTGTGTGCAGCAGTGTTTTCTCTGCTCCAATCACACAGGACAGTCCTGAGTCTGACTGATGCTCCTAAAGCCCAGTTTTACAAGGGCGGAGCCTATTTCTCTTAAATGATAGTAAAATTACATCATATCATGAAAATATCACAACTAAAACTCACCAAAATGCAAGAAATTGCACAGAAATGGAGGGCTTAAAGTGTCTGTATCTATGTAATTCCATAAAAATGTACTTTGCCCTCTGGTGGTGGCAGTAGGTCGACTCATGGTGTGACTCTTCAAGGATGACAGCTGAAACATTCAGCTCTTGGCCTCTGACCAGTTCACCACCCCTGTAATAGAGTAATATGGGTTGTTGTGGGGAACTATTTTGTAGTGCAATACTGTGATAAGGTCACGTACAGTTAAATTATTATGATTCAAGTATCTCATTATGTATCCTGATACATCTTCCTGTAACATCTGGCGTTTAGCTAACAAGTGTGTCACAATATATCTCGATACCGATACATCAAGTACAACCTTAGTAGGAAGTTAAAAATTAGTTATTTCTGTTTGTTTACATTTTGAAGGAAGTAAAAATTGGGTACAGAACTTTAATACTTGATTTTTTAAAACAAGGAATCATCATGTTTATTATTTTGGCCATAATGGTAATACACTGTACTCTAACTTGTCAGGACTAGAATTCACGCTTGTCATCAACTATACATCGTTCCTAACAGAGAGTAAGTCTTAACTAACTGCAAATATACTCTTTTTTTTATATACTACATTTATGACTTCATCTGATATTGATTTGCAGAAGATCGAGTGAAAAAGAAAATGCCTGAAGTCCAAAGTAATGGCTGGCTGTCTTTGACAAAGTGGCACACCAAGAAGAACCTGACTGTTTGCCATCTGCAAGGAACCGACTGCTCAGAGCTCGTCAACCAAACTAATGGTAAAGCCTCCATGATTGTATTTCATGAGAAAATGTAATATAAAATTGTGTTTAATATAATAAGTATGAAAATATGATTTCTCTGGTCTATGAATAAACCTTTAGTATATAGCTAAATGACATTGCACTATCTAACCCCATTTATAATCTGTTATGTGAATTTGTTTAAGTTACAGTCATTTTTGTTGTTGTTGTTGTTTTTTTTAAGGGGCACTGTGTACAACTCGCTTCAAAAATATGTTTATTTTCAGTGAATTAAGTCAAGATTTTTACTAACATTTAATTTGTGCATGAACGTATGTTATAATATTTATGCTCATAAATACACGTTATATTTTGGTGTGGACCACAATGGTGTTTTTGCCTGTAGATAATAGGTGTGTTCACGATGGTCAAGACAGTGCAGTCGGCTCGAGCCGGTAAGGGGGGTCGGGGGCTACGTCAGGGCTACGTAGGCCCCGGTAATCTCGAGAGATCAATCCGGCTCGAGTCGACTTGACAAATCGTCGAGGCGAGGAGAAAGCAACTGCTCCCGGCTTCACCGCCTCGATGACTACAAAATCAAGATGCATGATGGGAAATGTAGTGCGGTGACTGCCCGCTGATTGGCTTTGATCCAACGTGACGCTCTGCAGTTCCTCCTCCTCTGTCTTTATCGTATTTATGGACTTTTATAACATCACGTGTTTATCATGAGTCAGAAAAGACCCAGACTGTTGTACATCACACACAGCATCAATAATACATGATCCTGATGAGCTGAAAGTCACTTTTACAAAGGCAAATCTAAAGTGTGCCATCTTTATCATGAGCTCTTTATTCTTTGCTCTGGTGATGTGTGAGTGAGTCTGTGATGTGTGAGGGAAACAGAAATGTGTTTACAACGTTGTAGGAAGTTTTATTCAGTGCAACACTTCAAACACACGCGAGAGCTCCGTGAGTCTGTGAGAGCTGAGGCTGCCTCGTTGCTCTCGGGCTCAACAAAGGTCCAAGTTGAATCTCCTCCTCTTTGCCTCAGCTGCCTGCTCTCGTCTGCAATCCAGGCAGAGATTTTCGCATCTTGAACACACCTGTTGTCTTAAACCAATCTAAATCATGTGACGTCCAGCAGCCAATAAAATCATTGTGCTTCAAACCAGTTGCCTGACTAGTCAGCTCCTCCTCCATTCTGTTTGAATGCAGAAGGGTCTGGAACCAAAGACAGAGCCAATCACTTAGTCGTCCAAAGTTAGGACGATCCAATCTCAAACGGCCGCTCCCCTTCCCAATTTCAAAACTTTTTCTTCGAATTGTGTCAAAACATTCAAGATGACAGACGTACAGTAGCTGATAAATTATTTTTCTTTGGCTCTTGTATCAGTTTCTTTAAACCTGAGAGCCTTCAAACAAACAAAAAATCCTAACTATACACATTACCATAACATCAAGTTTGTCATTTCTGGGTTTTTGTGACTGGTTGATTCAGTGCTCACAAAGCCTGCCCTTAAAAGTGAAACCCAGCGGACCAACTAAGGACCTGCACGTTTTTATAAAGTTGTCTGTCAAAGCATGTAGGGACTGGCTGGTCAGGCAATAGTCGTGTTCAAGATGGTCAAGGCGCTGCAGTCGGCTCGAGGCGTTAAGGGGGGTCGGGTCTGACGACAGCACTGTCCTTAGCGATGATTGATCTCTTGCTCTGTCATCTGACCCGACCCCCCTTAACGCCTCGAGCCGACTGCACCGCCTTGACCATCTTGAACACGACTATTCAAACCAGTAGGTGTGTCCTCCTGTGAGTGGGCATGTCCTGCTGTAGATTGCAGGATCAAACCTTATAAGCAATAGGTGATACACTCAATATGAAAATTACAACTATTCTAAGTATAAGCATCATAGCTATGAAGTCAAATCATCTGTATTTGCAACTAAAATATTTTTTAAAAGTTAATTGCTGAATTGAGGAAACAACAAACACACACACACACACACACACACAAAAAAGTTCAACTACCAAACCATTTGTAGAGCAGGGGTCCCCAAGACTGGTCCAGGGCCCCAAACCAGGCTGTGGGCTATCTTCAGGGGCCCCAGAGACACTTTTAAGATGTATTTAATTCTTATAGTCTACTGCTTGTGCTTTACTATGAAAATATAGAACCACTTAATCCAATAAACATAACATTTTAGCTTTAAGAAAGCTAAAAATATACACATGAATCAGTTAGATGTATTTTACGTTGTTCTTATTAACGCTACCCAGCCTTGACCAGTCCCTGGCAAAGAAAATTGTCACTTTTATACAAAAGAAAGTAGTGTGTAAAGGCGTCTGCACGACCCTTGTCGCATCTTTGAGTTAAACTTAAGAACTATAAGATACAATATCACGTCAAGTTATTATTTGACAAGATTTCACAGGAGGAGAACACATACAATCATACAGCTCTGTGTGAACATGAGTTGGTTCTGGCTAACACACTGCTTCGCTTCTGTTCGCTGATTGGCTGACTTGACTTCCTGCTTTTGGGAAAACGTCTGCATTTCTGCGACACCTGACTAGTAGCTGTTGTACACCCTTCAAAAAGAATTTGTCGCTATTTGTGGAGATCAAAAGTGGGTTAGAGTTAGAATTGTTATTGGTTTGATATTTTACTACACAGTGCCCCTTTAATGTGGATAATGTTCCAATTGTACAATGACAGCAACAATATTAACTATAGAGTTGTTTTTAACATGTCTGCATTTTATAGTGTGTCCAGGTGTCAGCTCTACTGATATACCAGGTAATTTTTTAAAGTGAAACTAAACACTAAGCCAACATTTGTTGACTTATCAACTGTGTGTATATAGTGTTTATGCTTATTTGCTATTGTAGAGCAAACTGAGCAAGTTCACTGCATTCATGTGAAATGGGAAATTCAGCAATACCTACAGTACATAATAATTGATCCTCCCAAAGTCACAACGCTAACAAGAATTTGCATAACTCTGCCTTAAATGTCATGGCTGATTTATGAAAAAAAAACCTAATGCTGTAACAGAAAAACTTACTATTTCCAAAGTTTTTAATGCCGCGGCTCCCTAATTTGCCCAAAAATTGCGCAAGACTCCGCAGTAGGCTTGATTATATTCAAAATAACTTCTGTACTGTACTGTGCATTTCCTGTTAGCGTTAGCATTTAGACACAAACACGTCTCTTATAAACACACAAGTGTCCTATGGTGAAATATTTATCGGATTTGTAAAGTCTTTAACATGTTTTCTGTAACATTCACCACCTTCCGAGTATTTATTCATTTTAAACTGGTGTAGTGAAAACGTCATAGAAATGAACTGAACAGGAAATTCTCGTAAGTACAGAAGTAAGCTATAGAGCTCCTGCAGCTGATGTCACAGTATCCCAGCATGCACCGCGTCTCCTTGGGCCGGCAGGGATTGAGTTCAACAGTGGCGACCAGGATTATCAAACTTTTTGGAAGTTCTACAGAATATACATTATTTTTGCACACTGGGATTTACAAATGATCAAAGACAGAAGAAAGCAAGACCATATGTCAGCGGCTGACAGATGCCATTTGGATGAAATACTGTATGTGGGTTTGTGCAGCTAAACCAACTAAAAGTGAAATTACGACTTACATTAATGGCTAAAGTTTAAAGTCCAGCTTTAAATAATTTCTTGGAACACCACAGTTAACTTTACTCTTGCCCGAGCACACATTTTGCTTCCTCTACCCACCTCTGCCTTTTATAGTTGATTACCAGTATCATATCAGTATTATACTGTGTTTCATTGTTTATTTTCAGAGACATGTACCATAAGTTGTGTGAAAACACTGTCCGTGTGTAAGAAAACCAACTACAGTGAGAGCGACTGCAAATCATGTACGTTCAATATTACTTTTTTTATTTTTTATTTTTATTTTTATCGTTTTAAAAGTTTTATAAAGAGAAGAATCCACTGTATTGTTAGAACAAATGTGTACAAATACAAACTTCAGAGTTGAAGATAGTTAGTAATCTGTTGACGAAATTATGGTACTTAAAAAAACACACATTCATAAATCGGAATACAGCCTCTGATTTGCTAACTGTGTTGATTCAAACTGCAATTTCGATTGGATTGTGGTTAATTGTAAGTAGCAGAATGAAGTGTGATAAATAGAAACAAATAAAAAAAACAATTATTGAAAATGTTTACATTCAACAGTAATATAACATCAGGATTTATATGATTCTTCTTTTTTTTAGTTCCACAAATAGACGACTTGTTATTTGTGAATATTACTTCACCTTCCTGCATCAACTGCAACAACCCAGTGAAAAAACCCAAAAAGGAGATTAATTCAGATTACTTCAAAAATATT
Source organism: Mugilogobius chulae (assembly GCA_038363315.1). Classification (NCBI taxonomy): domain Eukaryota; kingdom Metazoa; phylum Chordata; class Actinopteri; order Gobiiformes; family Gobiidae; genus Mugilogobius; species Mugilogobius chulae. The sequence continues at coordinate 10,243,837 of CM076405.1, forward strand.
TCTGGTTTCCCTGATGATGCATTATTCCCATCCAAACCTGGGGAATCACTGGACCCTGGGATAGCTGAGTAAGAAATATGAATTATTGATATAATGTAGATTTATTTGAACATACTCATTGTTAGATCAGAAAATGCTTTATTATTATTTCTGTTTCCACAGTAAGGTGATGAGTTCCTTTACCAGTGATTTTGTGAGTAAGTTCAATGAGTCAATGGTTGCCGTGACAATGGGTGACAGCATCACTGGAGTTTTGGTGAAGCAGGACCCCAAGGACATGGAGGAAGTGTCTTTTGGCTACGCCAGAATCAACGAGAGCTTCAATGTAAGTGACAAGATTTAATGTGACAATTTTTTCTAGTTTGAACATAAATTGATAGAATAATATGTGTTTCAAATATAAATGATAGTTTTACATGAATCAAGAACAAGTTTATGAGGAAAAATGTGAAAATATGTTGAAAATAACTGGAAGTAGAGCCAGATTTTTTGTTGGGCGGTGATCTCTGGGCCAAAGGTGCACGATGAGCCACCATTTTTATTTGGCCTCAAACTAAATATTTCTAATATTAAGTCTATTTTAGCGTTGTAAATAAAATTCTTTTAGATTTTTATTGAAATATTAAATACAAAAGACATTTGGATACTGACATAGAGCTAGAACAAGACTTGATCCCAAGACTAAGCCCCAATCAAACCTGTAATTAAAAACATATGCTATTATGCTATATATTGAGGCACTTCAAAAATTAAGAAAGATAAAGTCTTTATTATAACATGTCAAAAAAGACTAAAATTACGGCAACGCGTTTCAGCTTTTCGGCCTTCATCAGAGCAAACTTGAGATGACTGTCCCAAGTGGGCAGTGTTGGCCCTGATGAAGGCCGAAGGGCGTTATTTTATTCTTTTTTGCCATGTTATAATAAACATGGCCTCGGTATTCTCAAGTCTACATTTGCAAAGAGTCCTGCACTGAAGAGCCAAGTAGCACTCTAGCTCTCAAAAATTCTATTTATGCTATATTTTCTCATTTTTGGAAAGATGGGTTGTGGGCTGGATTTTATTGATTGGAGGGCCTGATTTGTTGCCTGGAAAATCCAGACGATATATAAAAATATATCACTGTGTCCCTCTTTCAAATTTCAGTGGGCGTGCTTGCAAAATTGATTAGCCAATCAGGATGCATTGTCTCCGTATAAAAAACAACATGGCTGCTGGAAAAAAAAAAAAAAAACACTTGGAAAAAAATACCACGTGGAACTGAAAAACATTGCAGATTTGTGCAGAATCAATGAACAAAGTAAAAAAAAAAAACATTTTAATGTGAGGTGAGTGAAGTTAGATTTTGGTCTAAATCACAGACGACCTATCAGCTCCTTTGTTTCATCTGCGTCATATTAATAAAGTAATCTGATTGGACGGTTGGTCGTGGAGTTGATCTGAAACACAGTAGGGGGCGTGGTGACTAGACCAGTCTTTGCACTTTGCTGAAGCGTGAACTCTGGATCCCAGGCATCCTGATTTGGCCCCGGGTCTTATCTTTAGTAGCCCTGCACTAGGGAGACAAAGACATTTGACATTTTTTCACAAGAAACCCATTTTTATGACATTGTAAGCATAAATTTAGCAAAATGACGTGTTTTTCTAGTATATATATTTTTTCTCAAATAGAAAAAGTCTGTTACATTAGAAGTTTCGACCCAGGCAACTACCTAATGTGACATTTTTAAAGGGGGAGTAGGATGCACTGTCAGACAAATAGTCCTTGTAAATGTCCTTATGTCTGTGGCCTCTTCTGTTTTTGACGCGTCTAAAAATCACAAATGATCATAAACTGCTCTAGTGTGCAGCCAGCTTAAAGGGCATATTTTTGCTTCCAATATTGTCACTATTATTGTTTTCTTGTGCCTTTTAACGAAGATCACTCTGTTTTAGATTCTCGAGGACAGAAATACTCTCAGACGCTTCTCCAGATCTGTAACTGTGTCCAAGAGGCTTTCGAGTTGGCCATGAGTTTGAACATAAGCGAACCTTTTGCTGCCGTTTTCCGCTTTCTCAATATGTCCAAGGTAATACTGTATATCTGAAAGTAGTTTTGAACTTTTATTGTTTAAACATTCGGTTGTAATAGTTTCATAATTGTTTCCAGGATGAGTATAACAACAGTGTGTTAGGAGATGAGGTTATTGCTATAGAGATGGGAGCTGCCATCAAAAACCTCACTGACACAATAAACGTCAACTTCTGGAACTTTGACTACGTAAGTGTTGAAAAACACAACAACACATGATTGGAATTTAGAGTTTTTTATTGTTTTTATAATTCTACGTTAACAGACAGGAATCCCGACATGTAACTCTTGGAACGGTTCTGGTAAGTAGTAAGTAGGTATGTAGGGTTATGATGGGTTACTTTGGACACAACAGCAAAAGCACATTTCTTGTTAACATAGTAAGAGTTTTAGTCACATTGGGCAAGTTGCTGTTGAATTCTGGCTAAAACTGATATATTTACACTTTTCTGGGTTGTGTTTCTTCTAAGTATGTTTTGTTTGTGTAGGAAGTCTGCCAGTGTGGAACAATGACGGCTGTGAAACATTTCGTAGTGGCAATAATATAACATGCAGGTGTACCCACATGACATTTTTTGCCATTTTACTGGTATGTATCAAATCATAATATACTGTATGTTAGTGTTTGTTTGAATTTATAGTCTCTGTATATATTCTCTGTACACTTAACTTTAATCGTAAAATGTCTCACTTTTTCTTCTGTACTGCTCCTTATCTAAACATAGATGTGCAATATGATGTAGTGCAATAGAAACTGGTGCAATGAGTAATGTAACTTAGTGCAATGGGGATCTGTGCAATATAGATTGTTTTTGAGTGACTTGGAGGTATGGGCAGGAGGAGCATGTGCAATACTGTTTAACTGTCTTTCTTATCCCTGTAAGTTAACTTTTTGTCCAATGTTTCCATTAACACTGTCTTGCTTGTTTGTGTTTGTCCAGCTGTAAATAGTCTGTGTTTTATTCTTTTAACATCAACCTGGCAGGGGGTCTGCAGATGGAAATTAGCCCTAGGCTATAATCTGGCATATTTACATTTGTTGAATGTTCATTAATATGCATTGTTCCCCCTTTTTCCTAAATAAATAAATAAATCTCAATAAATAGGCAGTCAAACTGCTCTGCATGTCTAAGAGATAAACTAAGTTGTAACCTTCTAGTTTACAGACAAATCAGCCATTCTGAAGATGGAACAGGCTTTGTTTTTTTTTGTTCAAACCTGCAAACAATATGAAAAGTAACCAAAGAAAAATATATATTTTAATAAATAAACAATCAAAAAACTTTTTTTTTTTTTTTTTTTAACACTTTTTAAATTTTATTACAAGTTTTTAGTGAATTGTCAAAACCCTGAAAAAGCTCAAACTAGTGTCTATCACACCTTGGGCCATATTTTGCCCCTGATCTATGTCTCAGCGTTCGTGTGAAGAGCTGTTTTTGTGTGTTGGCCACTATGAGCTCCAGAGCGCAGCAGCACGTGGCACAAACGTCCACTTGGTGAGAACGCACTAGTGGCCAACAGAAGAAAAACTAAAACAAAGGCCAGCGCTGTTCGGAAACTAGGGCCCACAAGCTATTCACCTTATTCTTGGCAATACACTTCCTGTTTAGCTGCAGTTAGCCTAAGTTACATTAGTAACATCAGTTGTGATTATCATTGTTGGGTGTAACTAATTTAGAAGTACCGTAATTTCTGGGCTATAAGCCGCTACTTTTTTCATGAGCTTTAAACTACCGTATGCGGCTTATAAGGCAATGCAGCAAAATGATAGATTCTCATAGACTTACTATTAACAAGTGCGGCTTATATATGTACTTTATCATTTTTCTTACTTAAATCTAATGGGTGAGGCTTATATTCAGGTGCAATAGGGCAGAAATTACAGTACTTCTTTACTGCAATGAAATTAAAGTTTTGAGTAAGAGGTGTAGTTTTGTCATTGAGAAAATACCTGACTGTTTGTAATCCACAAACAAGAACAGCTCAGAGACACATCAGCAGCTGGAACAACGCCCACAATCTTCTTCATTCTTCATTTTAGTTAGTTACAGTCTCTGATTAAACGCCAAAAAAAAAACTTAAAATCCTTTATTTGATTGATGCATGCAATATTTTAAAGAACGTAATCCCAAAGTAAAGGCACTAACCAATTACATTACAGTGTAACTAATTACATTATTCAAATTTACAAGCAATGTGTAATTAAATACTTTTTAATCCTTCTTCCCCAACACAGGTAATGATCACATGTACATGCTGTTCTGTAGAATTCAGTCTCTCGGTTTATTTTACCTATTTTACACCCCACAGACAGACAAGCTAACATATGAGCTAACTTAACAGACCAAACAGGAAGTGTGCTGGAAGGTGAAAACTGCTCCTTATGTTACACTTGAATTGTATGTAGAATTTAAAGTATGCTGAATGTGAGTCAAATCAGCATCAGAGACTGTAATGATGAATGAACCTAATGTCCCGCTTGAATACTTCCTCCTTTGTCTAAGCAGGTTACATTGTTCTCACCTATATTCCTGTACACCTACATTTTCATTAACTTTTTACATTTTTTTCCTCACTTTTCCCTCTTTGTTAAATGAAGTTTGTGTTTTCAGACGCCTCTCAATGACACCATCAGCACGTACCACCTGAACACTCTGACCACCATCACTCGTGTCGGCTGTGGCATCTCCATGTTCTTTCTGGGCATCATACTCTTCATGCACTTTGTAATGAGGTTAGTGCAAAAGCTACGTTTAGTCAGGCAAAGGTGGGTAATCTTACAGCAAAACAGGAAGTAAATACAGTACATACTTCCTGTTTTGTATTTAAATGTGTTAGTCTTGTTCCTCGCTCTCACACAGTTAATATTCTTAAACATTCATTTTGGCTGCATTTGTGACTTAAAATTGTAATTTTATTGTGTAGATTATTGCTAGTCTGATACATCATTGTGCTTCCTGCTTTTTGGGGAACCATGTACAGTCCTGCGATGACCTAGAGCTGAGCAGATTTCAACTAGATGACCATTGACAGTGAGTTCAGAGCTTCACATACGAGGGAAATACTTCACCAGAGAAAGACTGTGTGTTTAGAAAAATGTGTCATTTTGGCGCAATGCTAAATGCTAACAAATAAATGAGCGCAAATATAAAGCAGACATTTTGATAAAAATACATGCCATCCTAGGCTGAAAGTTTTTGTATAACGCTAGTTCAGTTTGAAGAGTTATTTTACCTTAATAATGAAATTAAATACAAGTTAGCATTAGCTTCAGAGACAGAACGGCACATTTTATAAACACATGGTGAAGTATTTACCTCGTATGTGAAGCTCTGAACTCACTGCAAATGATTTTCTAGCTGAAACTTGTCCGCTTTGTGTCAATTAAATATTAATTAGTTTGCAGCATTTGAGCGAGCCTCCTGAGGGAATGAGGGAATGGTGTGTATATTCACACTAGAACTAGCCAAGCCGCAGCCCAATGATGTTACATTGGATGAGTTTTGGTTTGAAACCATGATCGCTAGGTAACCTTCTATTTCCATTTGACATTTGATATTGGTCAGATGCAAATGTGACCAAATTGGCATTGAACATAGATTTTAGGTTTGTATAACATCAAACAAGTTGTAGTTTAGATTATAAAGACAGAACTGTTCAAACTGACAGTAAAAATGAGTCGCAGGTGACTGGAGCCTATCCCAGTGACTTTAGCCTTATTAGGCGGGGGAACACCCTGGACAGTGGCCAACTCGTCGCAGGGATCACATCGGGCTCACACTGTATCCTGTTCGGGCTCTGAAACGTTATGTTTATTGAAAAGTAATGAGAGGTTCTCTCAAGGCAATCTGTTTGGTCTGGTGAGCCTTGCGGATGGATCTTTTTAGTGAAGTTGTGAAAACAAGACACGACAAACAGGAAACCAAGCGAGCGCTGGTGAAGTGAATCCGGTGTTTTTTTTCCACGTGTGTCAGTGATCGTGTGAACTCCCAGGTTGAGCGTGAGCTTGTGGTCTATACATACTCATGCATACACCGGTCTCAGTGTGAGTGGTCACTGTACCCAGACGGAAGCACATGTTAATATATTCTAACAAAAACATCCAAATGAAAGATTCCTAACCCTATTTTCTGACACAAAAAGTACACAGCAGAGGTGTGGACTTGGACTTGAGTCAGACTTGAGTCACTTTTTTGTTGACTTAACTTGATAAATGACTTAGAACTAGACTTGGATTTGATGGTCAGTGGCTCAAGACATAACTTGGACTTGGAGCCTTGACTTGAAACTTAATGCTTCTACTTAAAAAAAAAAAGTGACATACTGTATCTCTCCGCATTTTTTGTGTGACCAGAAATGTCTTTAAATGGGATAATTAATGAAAATCTCTGACATTGAAAATACAAAATGTATTCAGTAATTTCATATAAAGACTAAAATCAGAGGACTTGGACTTGTGGGGCTCTGACTTGGGGCTTGACTTGGCTTTGCTTCTCTTTGATTTGGGACTTAAATTGGACTTGAGGCCAAAGACTTACTTGTTCCACCTCTGCTAATAAAACATCACAATGAATATCTCTCTGTCTGAAAGCTTTTATTGACAAACTAAAGGAGGTTTTGTTGAGCCGTCGCCTACGCTCATAAATATATTGCAGATTATTTTAACTGCCAGCTGACTCAACATTTACGTATTATCCATTTGTGTACACACTTTATCTCATCACTTGTGACGCTGGCTAAAACACTAAAGGAGACTTTCACCAAGCTGACATTTCCCCAACAACATGTGTCCATCAATGTAAATAAACTCGGTGGAAAGGCTAGGAAAATAAGACATTTGAATAATAGCTTCATACTATTGCCACACTGGACTTTTTATGTCACAAATGCAAATGGAAACAGCTAGCTTCCTCTTTTTAGACAACACATGTTTATTCTGTTTGGGCTTTATTTTCCATTCTGATCATGTTATTTATTTATTTTTATTATTTTTTTATTTGATTTAGTGTGACCTAAAATAATACTTGCTAATAAGTTGTAGATAACTTGCTACACACAGACTTTCATGTGCTCAGAGAAAAGGTTTTAAGAAATGAAACAAAAAAGAATCATTTCAAAATGACCCTAGACACATACAAATGTCTCTCAGTCGTCCAATCTGGATGTAAAAATACTTTATTATTTAATTTATTGCACTTCATTCGTAGAGTTCTATGGAACAGTTGCTACATTTACATGTGAGCTTTAATTCAGAATAAAGATACTTTAAATATGAATCAACACTTAATTTCTAATGAAAATAATTATTAAATGTGTCAAGTAAGTGAGTGGTTTATTCTGATTTTAAAGCCAAATTGTTTGATTCCTTTATTTTGTAATCTAAGGTTTCTGGGGAACACCAGTTCAGCTTCTTAAATAACATTAATTTAGATGGAAACAGTGGGGGTTAAAAATAGCCTTTTAAAACCTCTTTGTATTTGTATTTGTATAGAAAATTCCCCCAAAAGTAAATGTACAAAACGAAAATTCAAGATATTGAAGGACATTTTGTTGCAATACATAAAAAAATCTAAACATTTAGTGCAGAGTCTCTCGACAATGCAAAAATGATTTAACAAAACGCGACATAGCACTTGATAAATGGTCTTCAGTGTGTGTGTTGAGTGTCCTTGAAATCTTTAATTTAAAATATAAAGGTTTTAGAAAAAAAAATTTGATATGAATATATGTGCACGAACGCTCAAACTAGTAATTATGTTGTTTATATTTACTGAAGATTATGCCTCTAAATTGGCATAAATGATTGTTTTGCTTAAGATTTTGGATCAGAAAATTGTCCTGGACACTCAAAATGATAAATTGTTCAATTGTCAAGTATCGATTTGAAGGCACACCTGGCCACACCTTAAGGCACTAGAACTAGGCAATATATCGAATTTTAGATAATATCGTGATAGTTGTTTTGAAGATACGCAAAAATTAAATATTGAGTATATCGTTTATAGTAAAAAAAAAAATGCTTCAAAAATAGTTGTTTAAAGATACACATGAAGAAAGTTACAACATTGTAAATGATCAAGTAAGCGTAGAAGATGAGTCAATTGCCAATTTTTTTCAGACGTTTTTACAAGAAAATCTCATTTAGATGCATTTTTTCTTTATGAATAGTAGTTTAGCACACAACTCTCTGAGTTTGTGGTCCTGTGAGAGCAGTTTGGGTCAAATATTTGGTCAGAAAATTGAGACACTAGTTTTGAGAAAGAAGGACCTTTTAGTCCACTCATTGATTGATAGCATGTCTTAAGTCGACCAAAAATGTCTTAAGTCAACTCTAGCCTAATTTTTCTGATCATTAAACTTAAACTAATGTGTTTGGACATTTTCTAGTCGGTTTGAAATCATATTGTCTGAATATCGTAATCGAGATGTGCCAAAAAATTATCGAGATATTCATTTTTGTCAATATCGCACAGCCCTATAAGGCACAGTAGTGTTCCCCGGCGCACTGACCTATGGCACATCACGATGGGGCAATTTACTTACAGGACCAGGGAAATTTTCCACTGTTGAGCTCCATTCTGAGTTATTCAAGTTTTAAGTTTAAAACTAAATCAAAAAAGAAGTTTTTCTGGAATCTTTCAGTCAATTCAATTTGGCTCAAAAGCTAAATAAGACATTCAAAGCCCTCTCTGTAAAAACCTTTGTGTCAACTAAATGATTCAAGAAGTTGAAATCTGACTTTGTCCATGTTTGCAATGTTGCAAACCCTTTAGGGCAGGAAAAACTTGTAATCTGTTTTTCTTACGTTTCTGTGAGTAAACTACAGCACAAGTTTCACATTGATAGCTAGAAAATGTCATCTTTTCTCCCTTTTCACCTGCAGTGTCTTCATAAAAAATGATCTGCCAGTGGAACAACAGCATTTGTACTTAAAATATTTTTGGATAATGATTTTGGTTTATCTTTTCATTTATTAGGGTTTTTATAAAAAGCCTTCAGTATCTTGTATTAAACTGTGAAGTAAAGCAGTTCAAACAAGGTTGATACAATAGCTGTAGTTTCAACTCAGTTATGAGCAGTATTCTGGTTATGACAATATTCTGATGAGCTCAGAGAAACCAGGATATTCATGTTCCTGTTGACATGTGACTTACAATATCCTGGATATTAAAGGGACTGTACCTGATTTTTGCATCCTTAAAAATGTAAACAAACAGAAATCATTTATTTAAAACTTCCTACTCCAGTCTACATGATTTGCTCACTAAGCTAATGCATTCTGAGCTTCAGAATTGTTCATCATGATAAGTTTTAGTGATTTTCACAGCTGTTAACAGCGAGGTGAGTCTCGATGCTAACAACAGTTAGCCACAATGCTAAAAACAACAACAGAAAAAATTGGACAAAAACGGAATTTTATTAGACATAGACAGGACTTTGCAGACTAATTTCTACCTGAATAGATACATTAACAAGACATCCATGCTAGGGGAAAATTATTTTTAAGTTATTTTGTAGCAAAAAAATCGAATATAGTCCCTTTAAGACTGGTAACTATGGCGACCATGACACAGATATGGCAACTTTGCTAACTTATGGGTTTTTAACATGTTTCCAGCAACAAACTGACAAAACACAACTAAATAAGAACATCAGACTGTAGATCACATCAGAGCTTTGGGAAAAGTGATTTTAGGAGTGAAAAAATATGTCAGTATTCTGAAGAGCCAGCTCAGAGTTGTGTTACAAGTTACTTTATAGTTTTATAATGATGACAAATGACAAAAAAATAAAAATAAATTATAGGCTGCGACCCCAAATGGGAATAAATGTTATAAAATGAATATAAAAAAAAGAAAATAATAATTTTGAGTCATGTGGGGAAAATGATGGCGTCTACTAGTGATGGGCTAAACGAGCCGAGGTACCGATACATGTGCCATGCGCTAAGAGCGAGGCCTCAGCCGAGTTGTGTCACCGAGCGCATTGTTTAAGAAAAGTCACGTGATCAACGCAGTTACGGTATCGAAAAGTATCATTCTGTATCACGTGTCACTGAGGCACCAGTTCCATACAACACAAGAGAGCAGCAACGAGCGTCAGAGGAGGCACTGCTTCACATGGCCTCTTGGGGAAAAAAGAACAATAAAACTAAATAATAAGTTCTTTTAACATGTAAAATTTACATAAATGTTTTCTGAGACGATTTCCTTGATTTTCTGTGAATGTTGTGATGTAAAAACGCAAAAATAACCACGATTTGCAAATACAAATATAGTGTGGTTAACATTTATATGGTTCTCCGCACCTAAATGACTCATTAGCTGCGTGGCTTGACTGGCTAGGCCGCTGATCCGATTACAAAGTGTCACGGGTTCAAGACCCGTGGTGGTACTATATTTTTCTCCACTTCAAACTCATGTGTGGAGACCTGTATTCATATAAATGTATAATATTATGTAATTTCAACGTTTCATATGCAAATGTTTCAAGCACAATGTATAAAACGTTTTCAAGCCCAAAAAGAAAAGCATGAAAAAATATTGAGTGAATATTGCTAAGAACAGAAATATTCCCTTTATTTTTTTTAAATTACATAATATATGTTAATTACATAATATATATGTTACACTCAATTGTTCATATGTGAAGAAAAAAAATATCTACGACGTTTCTTTTGTAATTGGCTAAGGCTGCAGTAAATTTTTTAAACCACCAGATGGAGCCTATACACACACCAACACAGTGTGATCTAGTGTCGACACAATAAGGGAAAAGTGTGATACACACCTTGAGGCATCATCTACCCATCACTAGCGTCTACCAGATCAGTTCCTTGACTTTGCACATGCTCAGTTTGACTCCAGCAGTGAGAAATCAGGTTATGGTGTTTACATGAACTCACACATAACCAGAATATTTAAAAATCCTGATCATAACTGGGTTGTTCGTGCGCATGTAAACGCCCTCAATGAAATGAAGTAGAGTTTAAAGTGGTTTAAAGTGGACATGTTTTCAGTCTTATGAAATAATACAGCTTGAACATGCTGAATTTTTGCACTAAAATTGATGTGGATGAAGCAAAACACAAGTTCAACTGTTTTTGATGATTAAACAACATCATAAAGAGTGAAATATGAGCACAATATAGAACCTTTAATACGTGCTCCTTTACTGGTGATCAATAAAAACAAACCACCAGCGGAGACTACTATTTGTTCCAGTTTTACATCTTAATAATGGTCTTTCTTTGTTTGCAGGAGGGCTAGATCCAGTAACTCTACACAAATCCTGATTCACTTGGTGGTGGCCATGTTCCTGCTGGTCTTCTCTTTCCTCATCAACGACTTTGTAGCAAAAACCAAAAACGCTGTGGGCTGTAAGATCATGGCGGCCTCCATGCATTACTTCATGTTGAGCACTTTCACCTGGTTTGCGGTCCATGCCTTCCACCTCTGTCTGCAGCTCTACTCCGGGGGAAAGATACAGATTCAGCGTTATGTTCTGAAAGTCTCTGTCGTCAGCTGGGGTAAGACATAAGTTCAGGGAATTCAAAGTGATCATAGGTGACAATCAACCTAGAAAACATCTGCTCTTTCTACCTTCACTCTCCTGCTGTAGCACAGCTTCACGACTCCATCAGCACCAACAAACTCTAATCCTAAACTCTGGCCTTAACCAAACTTTTGCTCCTGATTAGTTGTGTCTCCAAAACTGAGCTGATACAGATTCACATCAACAGCTCCAGAAGAAATTAGACAAAGAAATAACATGTTTTAGGAATGTTCGTCGTGTCGGCACCAGGTGTCACATGTTCATCACATGTTCATCACATGACGCTTTATTTGGCAAAACATTTAAAACGTAATTGACGCACACTGAACAAACATGAAAAAAGCCAATGGGCCTCATTCATGACACGCTCTTAAGAACAAATTTGGGGCTTGTTAGGGAAATTTAATCTCCCTGACTCAAAAGATTTAAATTAGGATAAGATTTACTTTGATCAAAGGGAAAACACGCAAAGTTACAAAACATGTCTTTCCTGATCTAAACCCTATAATGTCTCCATCTCGATCTTGTCCCTTCTTTCCGCCGACGTCCTCACCACTGCGTCTTTACGTCGCGTCTTCACATTGCTTTCACCATGCGTGCTCACAAAGAACCAGAGTCCAAAGTCTCTGTTTTTATCAGCTCTCCAAAGTCTCATTTTTAGCTCGTTAAGCTGATTGGTCCACCAAGTCTTCGGTTCTTGCCATGTTTGGATGTCGCTTGTCTTTTCTCAGAAATGATGTCATCCCAGTCTCAAACCCAGACTCAGAGAACACCGTCTGAATTTGAACCTGGCTTGCAGACTTGCAAAACCCAAGCAACATCAGCACTCTGGCAGTTCACAGGTCAACTGTAGCCAAATCCTTTGGAATGTTTGTTGACTCCAAGCAAACTAACCCTCAGCTACAGTTTTTCACAAATGCATCTTCACATCTCATCATTTAAACCATTTGAATGATTACAAATTATCAACACTTAACACACATAGAAAATATTTTTTCTAACAGGGCTTCTTACGAACATTTTTGGCATTCACAAAATGTGTTCTTAGTGGAAAATGTCTGTAGAACAAATCCTAATGGTGCGTTCACCCATGACACGACCACGCGTATGTTAAGCCTATGTAGAGGTGCGTTGACGAGCATCTAAAGCGCTCCGACACGTTTCAAACTCACACCGCGGCGCAAAACAAGGGACAAGAGTGAACAGTGGCTCAGACAAGAGTACTACAGTTTAACATGATCAGACTTCTGAGTTCATGAGCTCTTCTAATCAAATACTGCAGAAACATAAAAGACTCACCTGTGCTCCACAAGGAAGAAACAAACTATATTGAGAAAGTTTATCCAGGAATCTCACGTTCTTCTTCGCTGACAGTGTCCATAAGTCATGTAAATCTATGAGTTTTGCAAGTTTGTTCATAAAATACAACAAATTAACTTACGCACACGGCAAAATAAACGCATATCCGCAAACGCGTTAACACGACTGAACTAGTACACAGGGTGTCACTAAAGCTCAAGTGGCTGCCCAAAGGTTTAGCTCAGTCTGTAGAGACTTCATCTGAGGTCACAATAGTTTAAGCTCCAGCCCCACAGCCTGCAATATTTCATAAATAATTTGCTGCAGGTTTATTAAAGACTCCTTTAAAAAGCTGCAGCAGCCTGTCCCAGCCTCAGAACCTGTACTGTACTGTGACGTGAAATGCAATGTAAAGAATAGAAAGCCCTGCGTTATTTCACAACATTGTGTGTGTTCATGGTTTGGACATTTTGAACAGATGCTGAAGATGTGAATCAGTGATAGTCGAGAGGTCAGTGTTGCACTTCCTTTTCATTAGAGATCGATCAATATGGGTTTTTCTTTGGCCGATACTGATATTTCAAAATGATGTCAGCTGATGCTGATATCAATGGCGGATTTTCAAGACCAGTTTCTTATTTTAGTTTTATCATCAGGTATCGGCCAAAACTGAGGCTGATAGTTGATATAGCCGGTATTCCAAAAAAATGTAAATATTGGTCTATTTCTACTTTTCATTTGCTTTTTGCTCCGGCAGAAGTCCTGTGGGAGAAGTCCAGAGGTCGGCCCAGATTTGCCATAGGCTGTGCACAGCTCAGCCTACTCGTTTTAACTCAGCTTCTGCTTCCCCACTTAGCAGCTTGACTTCCACAGCCCTTGTCCACCTCAGCACTCCACTATGTTTCAAGTCTCCTTACAGCTTCACTACAATCATTTGAAACCGGATAATCAAGCAGATACAGCTAATGTTTCAGCCTTGTTTAAACTGCTTGACTGTGCATCAGAAAATATTGGACACTTTGTTGTAATCAAAAAAGACAGTTCACAAATCTTATTTTATTGTCTTGTAACATAATTCATTTTAATTAGGCTTAAAATGTTACGATTAAACTAATGACATCACAAGGTAGAGCAAAGCATTTGCTAATGAAAGAAAAGACAACATTAGGTTGGATTTTCAAGAGGAAACATTCTCTAATGACTAAAAGCTCACAGGAGTCTAATGTGCGTAGGGTTTGACCTTTAAAAAACAGATCCTTTTCAACACATGATCGACAAAGTTGTTTTTGGTTCTTTTTCCTCAGTGTTGCCAGGTATAATCGCAGTCGTTCTGTTGAGTGTGGGAAAATACGGAGAAGTGAGCATCAACACTGACAATCCTGCAACTGGTGTCTCCATGTAAGTTTCACTTCATTATCAGTGTATTATCAGCTGATCGCTTCTGGATGTTCTTTACAAAACTTGTTAAACCATCACCAGGCAACTACCTAGAGCGATGTCGTTGTTTACGAACAGGAGGTACATTTTTAGTCCTTAAAATGTCTAAACTGAGTTGACATTTGTAAATGTTTAGTCAAATTTGAAGTATATTGACTGAACTTTGTCTTAGTGAAAGGAGTAGTTCAACTTGTCACGAGCACTTTAAGGAGGATTTATCATATTAAATCCACTTTTCTGAGTTTTTAATTATACTCTCACAATGTTTCACATCATTAGTTGTATTTGGATTGATTCTTTCATGTTTGAGTAATCTTGTATTGTCCTGCAGCTGAAAATTCTTGCTTTTCACTTGACACCTATCCAACTATTGCCATCTAGCTACTTTCCAACCAATATAAAGAGCTGGATTTGTCAGTTCTGCAATTTTGAACAAGAAGTCAATATATATGGGACAAATCAGAACCTGCCCTACATATCTTCAGTGTCACAGCCACGATGATTCCGTGCGCTCTTCCTCGACAGGCTCTGGTCTAACGTCCAGCATCCGTTATGAGTGCGCGCCCACCTTTCATCCAAAAAGCGCAGAAGGACCGGGGCTCACGCAGCACCATGCTCTCTCCTGGTTTATCTCTGGAGTCTCTGCTCTGTCGTGGGGAGAACAGCACGTCAGAAAAGACACATTTTTAGACAAAGTTGTTAAAGCCTGTCATGTGAAAAGACTTTCACCAAATAGATTTCTATTATTAGACTTTTTTCCAAACTACAGCTGCTGCTACAGTAACTTTTGCCTGAGATCTTAATGCAGCTGCTAACTTGTCACAGACGTGACACATCTCAGGTTCACTGAATGAAATGAGCCTCACATCTGGAGCCACACCTGACAGAGTACACTGAGAGAGCCGCTAGTGACCAACAGAAGAAAAACTAAGACCATGCGCTAATGAGAGGAAAATAGAACCCTATGTCTTTGGAGGTCCACTTTTGGAAGGACTGGTTTTAGAATTTTGTGACGTCACTATTACAGAACCTAATGCTATAACTGCTGCCATAATAAAAGCACTGCTGAATCACAAACATGTCAAGTAAACATCTAAACTTGTTCCTTCTCTGCAGGTGTTGGCTCCTGGACAACACCGTCCACTACATCGTCAACATCGGTTTTTACGCTCTGGTGTTCCTCTTCACCTTCTCCACCTTCGTGCTCATGCTGACCTGGCTGTACTGTGTGAGGAAGAACCCGGCGCAGAACAGCGGCTCCAGCTGTCAGAGGATGCTCACCGTCATGGGCCTGTGCTGCATCCTGGGCGTGACCTGGAGCTGCGCCTTCTTTGCCTACGGGGACTTCCGTGTTCCGGCTTACTACTGCTTCACAGTCCTCAATTCATTCCAAGGTATTTGCATCTCAGAGTGCTGTTTTCTGTCCGCTGCTTGGTACAGGTGTGCTAGTTTATGTTACATTTTAGATCTTGTTTGCTTTCATACGGATGTTATTGATTGAGAGATTGAGCGACATCTCTTTTCCACAAGTTTGTCATCAGCTTTTAAAGTGAAAAAAAAAAAGACTAGTGTGTAAAATTCATTTTACACATTTTTTTCAAGTGTTTAACTGCCTTCTCTCATCATTCATTTACTCAGAGCTTTATAAAGAATGATTCTTGCATGTTTGAGTAACTTATTGACTTTCCACCTTCTTCTCTCATTCAAACGTTTCCCTGGACATAAACCCAGGGTTCGTACAGATTTTAACTTACGGTTTTCCATAACTTTTCAATGACTTTTACAAAACAAATTCCTATGACCTTGTATCGACACACTTCAAACCAATTATTTGTTTTCAGTAGGGCTGGGCAATTAACGGAGAAATTGAATCGAAACGTCAATTATTTGGTTGTATGCTTCGAAACAAAGATCGAAAACCAATCCTGTGTCAGAAAAAATGTGTGATTTGAAGCAAAAGTCAAACTTTAAGACAGAATGTTGATCTACAATTTAAAAAAATGTAATAAACGATGAGACGAATGAAAACTCGAGAGCAATATGAGGAGAAAAATGTTGATTATAGTTTTCCTAGATCGCCCAGCCCTCGTTTTCAGTAACTAGTTCATTAAATTAAATGCAATTATTTAGTTTCAAACCATTTATTTACCACATAATTTTAAAATCTTTTTTTTTTTTTTTTTTTTTTTTACAAATTGTGAATTTATAAATGTAATAAAATCAGCGCAGCACATTCAATTTTTTTTTTTTTTATGGCTGCATTTTTAATGTCTTTTTCTCGGTCTGAGCTAAACAAAAGCCGAATTGTGTTGCACTAAACCATCTTCCATTTCCAACTCAAAATATTTTTAAATTTTCCAAAACTTTCCAAAACCAGTAGAATTCCAAAACTCATCCAGGGCCTGGAAATAAGAATGACATTTTCCATGACTTTTCCAGGTTTTCCGTCACTGTACGAACCCTGTAGACCAGTGGTCCCCAACCTTTTTTCTTGTAAGGACCGGTACAGTCACAAATTTCTTTTCCAGGGACCGGTCAAGGTTGAGTAGCGCCGATAACAACAATGTAAAATGCAAAAAAAACAATTATTATGTATAGTTTTAGCTCACTTATTGCTTGAATTGGCTGTTTATTGGATTAAGTGGCACTATATTGCACAAGGAAGTAGTGATAGACTATAAAATAGCAATAAAATAAATATTTAAAAAATCCTCTGAGGCCCAGTAGCAGATGGCCTGCGGACCGGTTTTGGGCCCCGGACAGGTGGTTGGGGACCCCTGCTGTAGACCGTTTCCTCAGACTGACCGTTTAAACAATCTGATCTGAGACTAAAGTGAAAACATGACAGGTCTCATGACACTGCGACAAACTCCTGAAAATCATTTGGTTTAACATTGGTTCACCTGGTTTCACTTTAGTTTGTGCTTTTATTATTTATTTTTATTTTATTTATTTGAATTAGGACAGTGCATATTAATCAATGTTTCAGCAGCAGCTTCAACATAAATATGCCGGAATTAGCAAGATTGCTCATTTTCATCCGTTGTCCTAAGGCAGGATAGAACACATACATTACATAAAACACATTTCAGACATTAGAACAAATGTACAATATAGACAGGCCAGAGTCAAAAGTGCCCAAGAAAAAAACAAAAAAACTATAAGTTCATTTGTGGCTGCAGACCTGTTTTTTTTTTTTCAGCCATTTTGAAGATTGAATAATTACTAGAGTTTCTAATCTGCTCTGGCAGTCTGTTCCATACTTTTGTGCCTCTAAAGGGTATTTCACACCAACACAACCCCCAGTCGCTGTCGGTGGGAGGAGCAACGCAGGGTCTGTTCACGTCTCTATGGGGCGCACCGATGTGAAAGAACATTCAGACAAACACGATCCAAACAGCCAACAGTCGCCAAACAAACACAGAGTGAGCATGTGTGTGATGTAACGCTTGACAAAATGACGAAACATAAGTTCACGCGAGTAGTTGTTGTCAAACTTTGACGGCAAACAGATGTTTCTAGTCTTACCTCACGGATTAAGCTCAACTCGTATTTCCCTCCACAGTCCAGCCTTCGTACTGCGGTCCCCGTAACTCCCCCGTGTTTTCCTCCATCCAAATAGTACCATTCTCCTTCGTAGTTACGTCCCGTTTGACCCCGTGTAAATAACAACAATCCATGCTCGCTAAATACTGTTTTTCCGTAAGCGTTCTTTTTGGTTTTCCGCACTATATTCCTGCGTACTGATTCACTGGTTCTCCTGTGGCCACGGGCCAATCAAACAGCTGCATTTGCAGCAACTGGCGACACTGACTTTACTTGCAAGTCTTCAAAAACCCGCCTCCACGACCTGCTCCGCTCCTCTGACCCCGACAAACCCATTTACACCAAACACACGAGAGCCGCCTGTCGGCAAAAGTTGCCAAACTGGTTCAGACGGGCGACCCTCGGCTTGGTGTGAAAGACCCTTAATAGACACCACTGTCTGGCTAAATTCAGTTCTGTGTCTTGTACATTGCAGTCTCCTCTAGTTATTGCCCTGGTGCCCATTCCAACAATGTTTTTTTTACTTATAAAATCTGTTAAGGGGGGAGGGCAAGCCCATTCAGAACTTTTAACACCGGACAGGCATCCATGAACATCTGATAATTTTACTTAAAATATTACAATAATGATAACATAATGGTTTCTTGTCTAAAATGTTCAGTGTTCTCTTGTACAGAGACTTGAGGGGCTTTAAAATGCTTTTCGTTTGTTTGAGACCACATGGCTTGACAATAAGTTATACGACTAACACCATTGAATGCATATAGGCCTTTGCGGATTCAATATTTAGACAAGGCCTTTATGTGTTAAAATTTGACAGGTTAATATATTAAGACATTTTCTTTACATGATGCTTAAAGAGTTAAATTAGAATCAAAATATTATGCCAAGATACTTACAGTGTTCAACCACTTCTAATGACTTTCCATTGAGCAGAACTGAATGGTGTTCACACCCTGTTATTAAACTATAAATTATTTAAAGACTGAACTGAAAGGCATTTGCTGTTGTTTTCTCCTCACACAACTCACTCTTAATTAGTCCAATACAGGCTAATGTAATCTAACTTCTCTCTGCTTAAATGAGTTTGTTCTCGAATGTTTTTTACTGGCACTTTTAAAATACAGCATGGACTGAGATGGGTTCAAAAATTGAGAGAAAAAACAAAAAAGAATCATGATGCAGAGTGAACGTCCAATAACTACTCTGTTGATCTCATACTTTCCTCTCAGTCCTCACATTGTCATCTGCAGAACCTCGAGTGATAAAATAAGTTGTGAGGGCATTCTGTTTCTAACTCAGCCCTACTTAGAAATGTTGAGTAGAAAAACACAGAAACTTTTTAAATTGAAGAAAATGAATATGTTTGTTTCAGGTTTCTGTCTGTTCATCTACTACCACAAGACGAGCCGCATGGTGGAGACCAAGGACCCTCACAGCAGCAGCAGCAGCAACAGCAACACTCTGAAGACCAACCTGGATGAAATATTCAACCCTTATGACAATGTGATCCAGAAACCCAAGCCTGAGTAACCGTGGTCTGTCATGTAAACTGTGTGTGCTCATGTGAGTGTCGGTGTGCTGATTAGATTACAACGTTTCTTATTTTGTAGTTTTCTTTGGTTTTAAGCTGTTTAAGGCTTCATTATATCCAACAAATTTATTTATGTATTTATTTTGATTTTAAAGAGGGCCATGTACAATCAGATCAATAAATGTGGCATTTGATGCTTAGGCAAGTTTTACATCTGCAGAACAGTTACATAATGAGTGACTGAGGCAAGTGGCGTGCTGGAATATTTTCTGCCCGGAAAATGAGATCTTAGATTGGCCCATTTATTCTATAACTTTTTGTGTTATACCTTTTCTGCACCCGGTAAGTCCGCTCAGTAACTCTCTCTTCATTTTTTTTTTTAACCATATCTACACCACCTCTCATACATTCTCTTCTCCAGTAGTAAAGATTTCAGTAGTCACGACATGGTCAGGAGCTGCTCAGAGCTCTCTCCTCCTGACTCTCCTCTGCTCTATATGCACACATAAAGCGTGTTCGGCTCACAAAGACTTTTTGTCAAGTTTTGTGTGGAAAGGCGCTCCGCTTCTCCGCAGTGATTCGGCTTTAAATCTGCAGAAGTGTTCTTTCATCAGGGCTTGGGGTCCGGACCATCAGTTGGGACCCCTGCTTTAGGACATCATGGAGGATGGAGATTTTAGGTTTGTCAAAAGTATCAAAAATCGAAACTGGTAAAAAACTAATTCTCATTTGAAACAAACATCCATTAACCAGTAACAGGACAAAATGTGGCATTTTCTTAAAAGTTTCGGAAAAGTCCAGAGCCTAATAAACCTAGTTTAAAACCAAATGTTTAATAAAGTATTTGTGTTTTGTGCTGAAATGTCACTTTACAGTGTAGAAGTTGACGAGAAAAGAGCATTTTAATTATCATTGTAGCACCATATTTAGTATGTTATTTATTTAAAAATGTAGTATCATAACACTTGTTGCAGGCAAACAAGTTTTTACATCAAAACACTTAATGTTTAATCTGAGGCTAGAACATATACAAGAACAAGTTAACCATTATTTGATTCAAAATTACTGAATTAGTTGATGATTATTTCAATTGATGAACTTGTTGCAGCCACACAGGACACAGACACAACTGTCTGTGATGGCTCATGCACTTGTTTCCACACAGTTCTCAATGGGCTTCACTCAGGAACGAACATGACAGAGATTAAAGCGTTTTGAGAAGTGATATCATTACCAAGGATTCATTGCACATCTTGTCTTCTGATTGGTCAGTAGCTTCTAATCAATGTATGGACCATTTCACTCTGGCAACCCAAGTTCATCTGTGATTGGAACACCACTAGTTCTCATCTTACGTACGATTCCTTTATTATTAATTTCATGTTCTCAAAATAAGAAATACAAAACATTTATTAAATCATTTTTACAAAGACACACAGATTTTTTAGTTCTTTACACGAGGAGCACTTCTGCCTCCTGAAGAGCCTTTTCCAGCTGAGCCGCCTCTAAAGCAAACGCCTCCCTCTCCTGTTCCATCTGCTGCTGGGCTTGTGTGAGCTCGGACAACGTCAGCTGCACCTCCTGCACAACAACACACACCCGTATAACACTCAAGAGGCGTTTGATCGTGTGTAACGGTAGATTTAGTGGTGAGTTGTACTGTAATCGGCTGCAGTGCTCTGTGCAGTGTCAGCGAAAGACTTGAGCTCGTTCAGAAGTTCTGTTGAGACCGTCTGAAGTGACAGAGGAATGTGTTTGTAAATCTTTTTGTTTTGAATTACTGTTGAGTTGAACACATCTGTTTCTTCTCAATAAATGTGGGAAAAAACTTTCAAATGTACACTGCAAAAAGCTACTTCCAGGCAAGTTAAAGGAGACTATTATTATGTAAGATCTACTTTAGTGACTTTTTAACCCTGTTACGTTGAGTTATCTTCACCTACCACCTGTCCCCGCCACTGTCTGTATTTACTCCGATTACCCGAAAAGTTAAACATGTAATATCAGAACTGTCATGTAGACACTTTCCAACAACAAAAAAAGTGAATTTTAAATCTGTGGCTTATAGAGGTTTTCAACTTGTCCTTATGAAAACCTGGTTCAGAAGCTGCGTCTACAACAGATGACAAAAGAAAACTTATTTTTTTAAAGAGGATTGCTTCAGGACTAGCGAAAATCCCTTGTCTGATTTTCAGCGCATTTGGAGTAAACAACTAAGGCTGGGCGTTATAGCAAAAAAAATAAATAAATAAAAAATCCTGGAATAATTCCTTACAATATTCCTGGAGACAGATCATAATTTAGATTTCTGATTGGTTAAATCCAGCCGTCGCTCACTCAGGCAGAACAAGACTGACCAGTGTGGACAGATTTACAGAGAACATGATGAAGCCTTTGAGACCTCAGACCATAAAGAAAGTTATTCAAATAATGGATTCATTAGAACATTGTCTGATTATACAACTTTGTCATTTCTAACACTAATAACAGCTTTTGAAAATCAGCTCAAATCCATGTCTCATTCATGAATATACATGTTGTAAATCAAACTTGAAAATGTACTAAAATTCACCTGCAACACAAAAGACTCAACACACGAGCTTCAAAAAATAAAACTATTACAGACGCACACATTCGTTATAAAGAAACAAACTTAGCCACTCTGAGGAGTAGGTTGGAAATGACTGTCTGTAATTTAACAAACAGATTATATCACGATTTGACAAGTCACCAAAAAAGCAGATTGTCACAATAGTGAGCTCACCATTCCATTTTTATCACGATATTGCCCAGCCCTATAAAAACTGTGTCACTATGACACCACGCCACGGGATGTAGCGACCTATGTCTATTGAGACTGGAAGACTATTGAAGTTATATTTACAATATAACTTCAATTCTGCAATTCTGCAATATCAATTCTGCAGATTGAACAGGAAGTCAATAAACCTGTTTCTATTTCTAAGCCGTTTCAGATCAGTTTTGTGTTTTGCAGTGAACAAAATGAGAATTATTGATCTACTTATGCCATAGTTTCTTTCTAAATATAGAGAAAAATCACAACAGGTCTCCTTTAAAACAACTTGAATTAAGAAAAAAAGTATCTTTCTTTAAGCAGATTTGTCTTAACTTGTACAATTTTCAGAGACTTTTTTTTTTAAAACTTAGAATAAGAAGTGTTTTCTTACATCCAATTCATGTAATACATAAAGTCACCTGAATCAGGTTCTGCTGGTAGATATGTTTATGATCCAAGTCAAATCTCGAGCTCAAATCTCCTCAAATCAAGATGATAAACTCTTAAATTAGGACTTGCCTAGAAATGACTTTTTGCAAAATAGCTTTTTATTTGGGGTTGTAATTAATGTTATTTGTGATTTTTCTTTCCATTATCAATCTGTATAATAAATATACATTTACAAGTTACAGGTTTAGTGACCTTATGTACAGTTTATTGTAGTGTAGACAGAAAAGTATGACATGTGTAGAGCTTTGTTAGAGATGTTTTTGAAAAGTAATATATATATATATAAAAAAAATAAAAGTAAATATGTACCATGACTTCTTTTCTGTGTTCTTCATCTTCACGGACGGCTTCACCGACTTTTTCACCCAACACTACAGACAAAGCAAAAAGAGGACATTCAATCAAAACCTCATCATCACAGTTTATTTATTCAGACTCAGCAGATAAATGACAAACAAGGTTGTAGAAGCCTTCACACAGGACTGAACACGGAGAGGAGAGTTCAAGTCATTCAGGACAGTTTTCCCAACCGGTTTTAGCGACTCAAATAAGACCAAATGAAAATATTTTGAAAAACAACATTATTTTATTTTGTAGATACTGTTCATTACACTTAAACTCTCACTTTTTTGAGGACGTAGGTCAGTGGGAGTCGGTCGTTTGTTTGAGTGAATTGGAGTCAATAAAAGCAATACACAATCAAAATCAACACAAATAAATCCTATTTAAATGGTTTTGTAACATTAAATGATTATAAAGGTGTATTTTTTGCAGTTGGGGTCACGAGTTGGTTGTTATTTTGTGGGTCTTGCTCGGGCTATAAAGTATGACAGGGTTCCCACTCATACCAAAAACATTTTCCAGGATATTTCCAGGACATTTGCAACAAGGATTTTATGTAATCGCGACAACATCACCAATATTTCGCCTGTTTTGCCAAGTTTGTGACAGTCCACATTAATGATAATCAAAGTATAACACAGTCGCACGGCCAGTTCTCAATCAAAATGTAATCTTGTCAGACAGGAGCAAATTGCAAAGCTGTGGTTCACTTTGACAGCCTCTTTTTAGTGTTTCATGAGCATCACAGTATTTTTGCAGTGGTTCAGGGAGAAAACATGAGTGGTGGGGTTTGGGGGTCCTCCCACTGAGATTTTTGAAAAATTAAGTAAATTTTGGTGCATCCTGATGCTTTTTACAGGCTTCCAGAGGTTGAACAACATGAGGATAAAATTATGGTTTTTGACACTTTTTTACCTGTTGAACTAAAACCAAACTACTGTTGAGCCTATTTTGTAAAAAAATATGTTTCCAATTAAAACATCTGGTTAAACAGCCAATTGAAAAAACGATAATCTGGGTTTGCAGTTCTTATGTTTTTTAGTCATTTTAGAACAATTAGAACAAAGGCATTTGTTTTTACTAGCTTACACATAAGGCCTTTTAGAGTCGACTATGCACATTACAAAAATCTGGTTCATTTGTTTGCGCACTGTTATACATTTTATTATTGGGCCCAATCTTTTTGCAGGAAAACATTTTATTTTAGATGACATTTGGCTGTTTTTCTCATTTTCCATGTGTTTTCCATGACTGGAAAATGGGCTAATCATTTTCTAGATTTTCCAGGATGTGTGGGAACCCTGTATGAGAACCCCTGACACGTGACCGGTGACTTTTCCTGCCTAGTCACAACACAACAAAGTGGTACAGGTCAGATCTATGGAGAGGCAACTTTCCTCACAACAAGATTGCATTATTCCAAGATGTCTGTCTAATACATAATACATATTAAATATTCCAAAGTAATTATCTCTTCTTAATGACAGAATCTCTTGTTTGAAAAGTGACATTATGCATCTTTAAACAGGGTTCCCACTCATATCCCAAGAACATTTTCCAGGACATTCGCAACAAGGATTTTATGTAATCACGACATCTACATCACCAAAATTTTGCCTGTTTTGCCAAGTTTGTGACAGCCCAATAGTCCACATTTATGACAATCAAAGTATATAAAACCGTCGTGTGGCCATTCTCAGTCAAAAAAAAATTAGATTTTGTCAGACGGGGCAATTTGCAAAGCTGCAGTTTGCTTTGGGGTCCTCCCCCTGAGGTTTTTGAAAAATTAAGTCAATTTTGGTGCATCCTGATGCATTTTACAGATTTCCAGTGGCTGAAGAACATGAGAAAAAAATCATGGTTTTTGACACTTTTTACCTCAGGCCTTTGAACTAAAATCAAACTACTGTTGACCTTATTTTGTAAAAATGTATGCCTCCAATTAAAACATTTGGATAAACAGCCAAGTGAAAAAAAGATAAATTAAATTTTGGATGTAAGTTTTGGCAATCTGGGTTTGCAAATCCTATACTTTTTTAGCAGTTTTACATTAGTACAAAGGCATTTGTTTTATTATTATTACTACAGTATGTTTGTACATTGCAAAAATCTGGTTCATTTGTTTGCGCACTGTTATACATTTTATTATTGGGCCAAATAATTTTCCAGAAAAACATTATATTTTCCATGACATTTGGCTGTTTTTCTCATTTTCCATGTGTTTTCCATGACTGGGAAATTGAGCTAATCATTTTCCAGGTTTTCCAGGACGCGTGGGAACTCTGTTAAATCATTATTTAAACAAGCACCAGTTTGAGGAAACCAGATTTTACACAACGCTTTGGGGCTGGGCAAGGAATCGAAAAATTGAGAGATGGAGATTCTGTCATGTCAAAGGGTTCATTATTTGTTGGGGATTTTGAATCGAAAAATCAACAACTAATCTTTATCTTTTCAGGAAAAACGTGTGGTCTGGAGCAAAAGCCAAACTTTGAGTTAGAATATTGATATGCAGTATATGATAGATTTTTTTAAAAAATCTGCCTACTTCCTCTCATAAATCCTTCGACACATGCTTAATATCGACATGTGTTCATTTTGGTTGCAATTATAGCTTATAGATTTCTTTTTATAAACTGGAGATGACCACCAAAGCTCAGCCAATAAGAGAGCTGCTTAAGGATTAGAACAAGCATTCCTTTTCTAATTCAGACAGGACTGTTGGTGCATTTACTATACTTTTTGGTGGAAAACACAAAGAGCTATTGACTCCATCTTTAAATAGAACATATCAAACGTTTCATTACAAAAACAAGTTTGATTTTGTTTCTGGAAAAAAACTAAATAAAATCAAATGAAAAATTGAGATCCATCAATCTGAGAGATAGAATGGTGATTATGTTTTTGACCAGATGTCCCAGCGCTACAGGTATGTCTCAAACATTTGAATATCAGGAAAAAGTTGTAGATTTTTTGTAAATGAATTCTGAAAGTCACACCAGTGTATAATTTACATGAGTGACACATGAAGTGAAAGAATTCAGGCCTTTATCATTCTGGCTTAAAATGGCAAAGTCTATTTTTAAAAGAAAGATTGGGTTTGTGAAAAGTTTGAATGCATTAATACTTGGTTGTGTCTGTTTGAATGAGTTCGTGCATCAGTGTGCTGAGGTCTGGAGGAGATCAGTCTGTGGCTCTGCTCAGGTCCACCTTCAGCTCATCTGCAGAGTCTCTCATCTTCTGGACAAGACTTTACAGATTCTCCATGAAGTTCAGCTCAGGTGAGTTACACAGCTTTTGTTCCTTTGTGTGGACACGAGTTAAGTCCAGCTCAAACATGAAATCTGCATCTTCACAAGTTGAATCTGTTGAAAACTGTAAAGTTCTGGTGTCACTGAAGACGCAGCGACGTCCAAACATCTGTAAATGTTTCCTGAGACTTTAAATGCTTAAAGTGCGTATGACAGGTTGGAGTAGATTTTTGGTAAAATATAGCAAACATGATTATGATTAAGATTTGACTAAACATTTAGCTTGTTTTTACCCAGTTTGGTTGTTTTTAGGAAGTTTATTATTGTCTTTTGTCCAGTAAATATGACATAAGTGGAGGGGAATCTACAAATGTTACCTAGCAACCACATTGTAAATCTGGGCCCAAATCAACATAACTAACCCAGAAGTGACAACGTGACAAAGTATTATAACTTAAAAGACTTTACTGGGAGTTTATGCAATAATAGAACACAGTTAAAAGTGTTCATTGTGTGTATAATGTCTTTGTGATGACATGTGTGGAGGGATTCTGTTATAGAACTCACATTACTTCCTCTCATTTTTACCTTTTGTTTGTTAATTTCTTCATAAATTGCAACTTAACTGTAAAACTATGATCAATATTTACCACAAAGACTAACACACCAAACTACTCTAATTTCTGCCCTATTGAGCGCACCTGAATATAAGCCGCACCCACTAGATTTAATTAAGAAAAATGATAAAGCACATATATAAGCCACACTTGTTAATAGTAAGTCTATGAGAATCTATAATTTTGCTACATTGCCGTATAAGCCGCAGTGTACAAAGCTTGAGAAAAAAGTAGCGGCTTATAGGCCAGAAATTACGGTAAGTCAAAATTAGAAAAATGTGTTAATCTGTCATATGGGCTTTAAGGATCTGTATCATCTGCTGCTGTTGGTCCACTGAGTTTTTTCCACTGTCACAGTGCGTTCTATAAGCATTCTTAACGCACGGTAGTTAGCATTGGCATTCTCAATGATCGTGGTATAAGACATTTTAAGACCACAGTATGTTTGTTTCTGCTGACAGGCTTTGTGAAGATGCAGATTTCATGTTTGAGCAGGACTGAACTTGTGTTCACACAGACAAACGGACCAAACCTGCTTCACTGACCACGCCTCAAGACATAGTATCTGTTCCGAATAGCCTACTCCACATAACTCCATCACCTGTTTATCCATTTTTATCTGTATTGCACTGTCTAGTTTCTTTGTTTTGTATTGTTTTTATTGTCTGTTTTTAACCTTTGTATTGTACGGTATCCTTGAGTGCCAAGAAAGGCGCCTTGAAATAAAATGTATTATTATTATTATTATTATTATTATTATTATTATTATTACAGTGTTTGTTTGGCCTTCAAACTCACTTGAGCTAAACTTCATGGAGAATCTATAAAATCCAGAAGATGATGAGAGACACCAAACCTAATACTACAGATGAACTGAAGGTCTCTGGTGGACCTGAGCAGAGCCACAGACTGATCTTCTCCAGACTCAGCACACTGATGCAGGAACTCAGGCAAAAGGACACACCTAAATGTTAATGCATAAAAATGAACAAGCTTTTCGGAACTCTAACAGTTCTTGTTAAAATATCCTTGTTTGAAATAATTTTGTGCAATATTATTTTTTTTTTAAAGTCAGAATAATCCAAACGTCAGAAAATAAAGGCATGAACTGTTTCACTTCACGTGTCACAAATCTAAAGTATACACTGGTTTGAGTTTCAGGTTTGATTCATAAAAACAATAGAACTTAGACTTGATATTGATACCTGTACATGACTTACCTGGATCGATTTGAGCTGAAACTAGAAGTGCGTGGCAGTCCTTCAGATGTTTCTCCGTCTCCAGTTTGTCCTTCTTGAGCTCGCTGTACTGCTGCTCTAGCGCTGTGACTTTCTCCTAAAACAGTCACACATGTTGTTTTCACTCTTGAGCATTACTCGTAGGTATTTAAACCTGCACCAGAAGATGTTTTACTTGTGTCTGAGTCAGGCTCTTCTGCAGATCCTCGTTTGTGATGCGTAGATTCTGGTTTTGCTCTCTCAGCTCTGCCTCGTGCCCATAGCGTGTGGTCCCCTGTAAAGCATCACAGCAGAATGAGTCTTTATCATCATCATCGTCTCATGAGAGGAATTCAACCGTCAGTGAGACTTACCCTTTGACTGTTTTAGAGGCAGCGTTTTTTCTGTAATGTACAAAGATACAAAGACAAAAACAGACAAAAGTAAAGAAGAATGCTTTATAAAATAACTGCATAGTTTCAGTGTTGGGAAGTAAATACACATAATACATTATTCTAAATGACTCCATGTCTCTGTCATATCAGTCGTACGAACCTGTATTTGCCTTGGTGCAATTTGATTTTCCTGTTATGAACATTGTTGGTGAATTAGATCCAAAAATTAAAATATGTTGTTTAGGTCCAAATTAATGAAATGTACTGTGGAACTCCGCCCTCCCCTGGTCGCATATGTTCCAAACATCTAAGGAGCCTCAGATTAAACACAAGTAAATGTTTCTGATGTAAAAACTTGTTTGCCTACAAGTGTTATGATACAAAACTTTAAAATAAAGGAATAGACTTAAGACTACTAATTATGTTGCTACAATAATAAAAAAAAATGCTTTTTTTCACGTCAAATTTCTACACGATATACTCACATTTTCAGAACAAAATACAAATAATTTTTTTATTAAACATTTTGTTTTTAAACTGGTTTTGATTAGGCCGTTAAAATGACTTAAAACAGAGTCATTTTAAAGGAATTACTTGCTATCTTGGTGTCTATGAACAACATTTTAATTAGAACGGAAGCAAAAACAATCACCATTTACTCTTTTAAAAGCGCACTAGGCAACTTTTCCAACAAAACGTTCTGTCACTGTCACTTTAACCATGTTCCATTATCGATCAAAAGATAAAAATTTGGTACCACTTATATTAATACACCTAATTAGCTTAGTAAAACTTAATAAAGCATGAATAAAGACTAAATTTTCATGAACAAATATCAATTAACAAATAAAAAGTTATTAATACTTAGTGACTACTTGATTACTAGATTTTTGGAGTTGGCTTGAGTACTTAAATTATTAAGCTTATAACTTTCTGATGTATTAATTTTCATTTTTCATAATGAATTAAGTTTTATTTATGCTTTATTAAGGTTATTAGGACTAATTAAGATGTATTATTATAAAGTGTTACACATTTTTTTATTCCAAATTGTTTCCAAAGTCGTTTGATTTGGCCATATTTGAGTAGGTGTGTTGCAAAAAATGTCAACCAAAGAGGTTCCATGACTCAAAAAAGGTTGAGAAACACTGCTGTAATACATTTTTGGACATAAAAACACATATTTTGATACCATGTATAAAACAAATAACTCAAATTCCAAATTTAGGTTGCTTGTTAAATTAGTGAGTAATTATGTCCAGGTGAACTAGTGTTTTTTTTAATTTATTTATTTTTATTATTATTATTATTTTTTTTTACGTCTTTATGTTTCAATATCTTCATCACTGCAGTTTAGTTTAGTTTATTACTAACTATTTGTTTCTTCAGTCACATTAAATAAGTCTTACTACAAGACATTTTACTTTGAAATGACTGAAATGTTTAGACACATTTACAAAAAAAAAAAATAAGGATACCAAGTATGTGGCCATTTTTCCAATCAAGAAGCAACAAAATAGAGACATGATGAATGCAAAACATGTATTTGCTAAGAGACAGCTGAGCTTGGGATTTTAAGAACTGCATAGTTTTCCAACCTTGGTATGTTTTCCTTACGGTGTTCCTCTTCTGGTTTATTATGCCCAGTGTTCTTAGGAAGAAACCTACAGACAAATTCTCATTTCAGAACACAACACAAATACAACAACTTGCCAAATGCGTTAGGGAAAAATTATACCTCTTGGAATTTTTGACATCTTTGAGATCAAGCAATTATTTATTCTGGTTTCTGTAAATAAATGTATCATTGAGAAAAGGTAAGTAATGAATTGACACATGCCAGGTTTAAAGATCACTTCTAACTAACCTGAAACTGTTACCTGAACGCTTTATTCATTTAGTTTGTAGTTTCGTATTAGAAAGTACATGTAAATACAATACAAATACGTGTAAAGCTGTATCTTAAATAGTCTTACCTTTTCTGTTAAAACAGTTTGAATTTGTTTTCTTCGCAGGCAAAACCGAGCAGAGCAAGCCAAATAGATTTTGAAACTGCCCGCCCTCCAACGTCACTTCCGCTTCCGGTTTTGACGCATTTTCCGCTGTAAACAAAAACTTCTCAATGCTTTTAATCGAGTTTATTGTACTTATATGTCATGTAGTTCAGTAACCAATTGTAATTATTTATTTGAACCGGGCTAAGTTCTGCCATTTACACAATTAGCTTGTAGCAAACAGTGAAACCGACGAAACGACACTGCGCATGCGTGAAGGCGGCCAAATTCAAAACTCAGGACGTTAGCGTTTAGCGTCGTCTGATAGCTTCTGTTTAAAAGCTCCACAAGAATGAAAATCACAAAAACACAACTTTTGGATACAACGAGATCGTAACAGAGCATTTCCACGTACTTGGACAAACTTCCGCGCACCAGGTATGGCGGGAAAGTCACTTGTTATGACCGCTGTTTGGTTCTTTATGTTGTCAATGCTAGCTCTAGTTTAGCTGATCCCGTTTCCTACATGTCTCTTTATAATGAGACTTCAAGCTATGCAAGTGGAATGAATTTTATGCATTTTTTTTACCAAGGAAGCACGAAAGTATAGCACACGGGTCCATGACTAAACCTAGTGAGATTTGGGATTTAATTAACTCATTACTGCTCAAAGTGCTGCCAAGCCTGCTTAAAGTTTAGTTTTATATGGGGTAAAATAACCATCTGTAGTAATGTAACAACACGTCATAAATGCTTGAAATGAATGTTATTATTGATTTTGTTCTGTGTTTAGTTGAACTTTTAAGAATATGACTTACCACTGGAACAAGAATAAAACCTCTGGTTTGACAGATCTCATAGAAAGAAAGTCAATAATAAAAATGTTAAATACAACATTTTCATCTAAGTTTATCTAAGTTCTATTTCTTCCAGAATAGATAATAGATAAATGTGAAACAATCACACAAGTGCAGATAACTTATTTGTAATTTCACATTATCACTTTTTCGGTTTTGTTTTTAATGATTTTTTTTGCATGAATGATATTCTCGATAATCAGTTTTATCACCAAAACAACATTCACGATATTATTTAAAACTGGATATATTGCCCAGTTCTAGTCTTAATTATGATTTACTTTCCAAAATAAAATTTTACAATTCTTAATTTAAGATTTTTTTCTATATTACACTTACGTTAAAGGTGCATCGCACAACTTTTTAGCCAAAAATAAACTTTAATAGATGCATATTTTTGTCATTTAGTTACTCTGATTTAGTTATAGCTGATTTTTTTTCAAATTATGACACAAAATGTATTCATCTCCATTCAAGTATAGTTTTAACTTCCTAATTCTGCTGAACTGTGTAGAAGACGCTTCACCTCCAGAAAGTTACACAGTGCACCTTTAATGCGTATCGATAATAATTAAATTTCTTGTAATAGAATGTAAAATTTGTATTTTAATGTCAAGTGAAGTAGCCATTTTTCTCATTTGAAGTTTAAAAATGTTTGACGTTTTTCAATACACAAAACAAAAATAACTTTTTACGTTTAATTAAAGATTGTATTTATTTTGTTTTCATCATTCTAGTGTGAATGAATGTGGAATGTTTTTACAACAAATGAGATATTCAACTTTTGCATCTTTTATTAATAACAACACTCACAGTATAATCCAAAATGGGATGTGTTGCCCTGCCCACCTGTAGATAGAGCTGTGTAATCAAACAATTTTCTTTTCTTGCTGTAATCTCCTTTGTGTGAAATGTGTTTGTGGGAGGAGCTTCACTTCACTTTAACTTCACTTTATCTGAATTTCTTTTAGACAACGATG
Organism: Mugilogobius chulae; assembly: GCA_038363315.1. NCBI lineage: Eukaryota > Metazoa > Chordata > Actinopteri > Gobiiformes > Gobiidae > Mugilogobius > Mugilogobius chulae. Next base: position 10,276,179 of record CM076405.1, read on the forward strand.
GAGCCTTTTGATCCAATCAGAAATGAGTAAGTGAGCCGCTTTGTTGCATGTATCATCTCATCTTTTGTACAAGCTTAATTTGAATGTATTTGTGTTTTCTGCAGGGAGGGCAGTGGATACTCCAAGCGACGCACCTCAGTCAGTACTCTCCTGATTTAGGTTGAACATTGTAATAGCAACGTTCTTATATTCTTGTGTGTTGTTCTCAGATCCTAAAAATGCCCCGGAAATCCATCAAGCCTTCTGAAGTGGAGCAACAAGAACACGTGGTGGGTCCATATTCACTGTACATTTGAAGAACTACACACGTGAACGAAAAACTCACACAATAGTCACTGAAATCACTCAAAACATACAAAAGTAACAATAAACACAAATTTGTTGAAAAATAAAAACAACAAATAAAAATCAGTCATAACTTTTGAATTGTCAACAGCATTATTAAGAAAATAATGAAGAAACAAGCTTGGACAAAAGTTATGGTCTCCATAACTAATCAAACCATTTCTGTAACTCTCAGTGAGACTTTTGTCTCAAACTGCTCCAGTTGTGTCAGGTTTGAAGAGTCTTCACCAGATGCATGTTTCAGCTCCTTCCACAGGTTCAGTGGGATTGAGATTTCCCTCAAAAATGCCTTGATAGTCTTGAGATTAGAGCTGTGCAATATATCGAATTTTAGATAGATGTTGTCTTTAAGATATGCAAAAATTGAATATCGAGTATATTGTGCAGTAAAACACACTACTAAAGAGCAATTTTACTATAAAAGTTAAATAAATGATTCCATCAATTTTCTAATTGACAGAACCAGCTTATATTCATATCAGAATATGTACATTGTACTCAGGGCGCTTCACAAACAGCAAAATTATCATGAGAGATTACAGCACTTGTAATTAATTAACAAATATTTGTTAGACAAACTAGAAAAAAATTACCCACGGAATTTAGATAACAAGTGAATATGTGCCTGGGATGAGGAGTATTTAATGTTTTGAGTAGATTTTTATTGGTTTGAACAAAGATTGCAAAAGCAACTGCTATGTAAAACAGGCTCGTTTTACATGAGAAAAAAAATACACACCAACTTGAAATTATAAAAAAAAAATTGAAATAAGGGTTACATTTTTTGTTCACTTGTAAAAAAAAAAAAATAAGAAAGTCAAAACATGCTAAAATCATGATTTACGCTTATAATATATAAGGTTGTCATTTTTATAATGCTGTCACAATTTGCAGACAAAATATCGCCCAATTATCATTATCGAGATACGCCAAAAAATTATGGAGATATTCGTTTTTGTCAATATCGCCCCGCCCTACTTGAGATTTCACTGAACCTTGTACACATTCAAGACACTCTGTCAGATGCAGCAAAGCAACTCCAGAACATAATTGAGCCTGTCCTTGTTTCACTGTAGGGATAGTGTTCTTTTTTATTACACACATGGACAAAATAGTTGATACCTCCCTGTTATAGAAAAGCTCACAACAGTCACTGAAATCACTGGAATTTGTGAACATTTATGTTGACAAGTCACAAATCTTCTGAGAGAATGTCCTTTAGACACATGAGACAAAACTGGAGCTTTTTGGTGAGACACATCAACTCTATGTTCATAAAGGCAAAAATCAAGCAAACCAAAACAAAACAGTGTCTGTACTGTGAAACATGGAGGAGGATCACTTATGTTCTGAGTCTGCTTTTCTGCATCTGACACAGGGTGTCTTCAGTCTGTGCAAGGTTCAATGAAATCTGCAGACTATCGCAGCATTTTGGAGAGAAATGTACTGCCTAGTTTCAGAAAGTTTGGTCTCAGTGGCAGGTCATAGGTCTTCAACAAGAGATCGACCCAAACAAACAAAACACAACCAAGAATGTGTGAGAGAAAAGCAGAGAACTATTCTGACTTTTGTGATCGCAAAAAAAAAAAATTAGGTTTTAGATACCATGATTTTTGTCCAGGCTTGTTTCTTTATTATTATTTTCTTAATAATTCTTTTGATAACCAATTCAAAGGTAATGGCTGACTTTGATGGTTTATTTTTCTTTTTTTTTTAATTTATTTCCACCACCATTTTATCCACGTGTGTAGTAGTGTCTGATAACCATTTTAAATACGTCTATGTCTTTCAAAGGTGGAATGTCCAAAACCTTCAGACAAAAGGATTTCAAGAAGAGTCAGTTTCGCTCCAGCCAATGATGTGCTCTTATTCCAAAAGTAAGAAGCTGTTGTATTTTAGCTGAACATTTGTCTTTTATGTGAGATCTTGAACACAACGTATTTTCACAGAGACGTCAAGAATCACTCACCGTTACAGAATCCTCTGCAGGAGTTGTCTGGTAAGAGTTTTTTTTACTTTACTTTTTTACTTCTGAATTAAATCTATGATAATTTTCTAGGATAAAACTGAACCCAGTAAATCCATTTTTTAAAGAATAGTTTAAGTCTTTAAAGTCCAAGAAATTGTGCACCATTTTTTTTGTTAAAAATTTACATTCAAGTCAAAATGTTAGCATTTTTCAAGTTTGATTTAAAATATAAATCAATTATGCTTGAAACATAGATTCTTAGCATCGTTTTATGCTTAAAAGTAGTTGTTGTAGTTATTGCCAAAATCACGAATACTTGTTTAGAGGCAACACACAACATTCAACAATTAAAAAAAAAAAACATTTATTGAAGAGCCGAGGTTGCTTGTTTTTGGGATTTATTTTCAAAGGCTTGGTCACTTGTTTCTCTCTGAAAATCTGGCAACAAAACAGCCTTTGACAGCTGGATGGAGCCATTGACAAGAACTTTTTGTACCTCAAAGACAAAAAAATATGTAAATACTAGTGCTGTCAAACGATTAATTTTTTTAATCAGATTAATCACACTTTCAAATTTTGATTAATCACGATTAATCGCAGTTAATTGCTTGATTGCAGACTTTCAAAGATATTCTATAAATTACCACAACATTTTGAAAATGACTGTTGTCTTAACAGTCAAATGTTTAGGCTACTTGAATATGTCAATTATTATTATTCGCGCTGTACAGTTGGTTTATTCTGGTTGTGATTGTTCCTCTGGAAGGTAACTTGTAAGTGGGATCACCTGTGGCCATGTGCATAATCATTGATATTTTGCGTCCCTTGGTCCTTAACGATGTTGATGGGTCTACATGCTGTGGCTCCATTTAGCAAAAGTGTTGCTTAACTTATCTGTGATGCTTTTGTTAACATTGCCGTGCTGGGCTTGGTGTTGATGTAAGTTAGTAGCAGCGCTCTTGCAGCCGCTGCCTCAAACACGTTTGGCTTTAAGGTGGTATTTCAAGCTTGTTGTCTTCTGTGAAAGGAGAGTTCATCATTGCAATATATGCACACTACCTTCGTTTTATCTAGAGTCCCGTCTGGATGTTCCGCCGAGTTCTGCCGAGGCGAGCGCACCGGTCGTTGTCTCCCCATTCATCTTTAAACGCGTATGTATTCACTCGAGCTACTACGCAGACCTAATAACAACCTGCGCCGCCGCCTTCCAGGTATCCCTCCGCGAGTACGCGCTCCCTCCGCGCTGAAGCGTGTACTGAGCGGTCAAATTAACGAGTGTGATTAATCTGCGATAATTCATGATTAATGCGTTAATTTTGTATGATTAATCGCATGATTAACGCGTTAACTTTGACAGCCCTAGTAAATACACAAGAATCGTGATAAAATCGAAATTGTGATTTGACTCCAGGAAAGCCGTGATACCATTTTTTTTGCCATATTGTCCAATCCCTACCTTCTTTCTTTTCATGTTGTGTTGTTTTGTTTTGGTTTTTTTGCCTGTCAAGTGACCTTAAGGCAATCTGAATTTTCATGTGACCAAACTTAGAACTACCCTGTATATACTTTATCAACTTAACTGCATTGTTTTTCTTTATAGCCGGCAGTGCCACACAAAACAGGTGAGATTTCTGCTAGAGTACGTAAGAGTTTTCAGTATTGTGTATTTGTTTATTAAAATGAAATATTTTCTTCTTTTTAACAATAGAGTCCAGATGAAAGGCGTGGAAGACCAACAGATCTCTGGTACATTTAGTTTTAATTTATTACATCAACACATCAGTTGTTTTTGCAGAAACAAGTAAACTAAACATTCTTTTATTTGCAGGAATGGAGACCGTTTAAAGGCCCCAAAGCAAACATTCCAACAAAAGGAGACGGTAAAAAGCATGTTATTAAAGGAGACCTGTTTTTTCTGAGTTTAAACTGTGTTACAGCAGTGTTCTCGCATCATTAGTTTACCCAAAGTTCAGACTCCTGCAGGTTTGATTAATCCTCCAGAGTTAAGAAAATCCCTGTCTTCACCTACCACCTGTCCCCGCCCATTTGTCTGTATTTATTTACTAGGGATGTACCTAAATGCAAATATCACAATGCAATATTTTTTCAATTTAAAGCTTACAATACGATATTTATCACAACGTTACAGAGGGTCCACAATATTGAGATTATGCTAACAATAAGAAAGATTAAAACTACTTTTTCTAATCATTCTTTATTTGTTGTTTTTTTAACATTTAATGATTCCTATTCGTGGTACAAATTCATAGTTTCAGACTAAATTGGTCTTTCACCATATTGGCTCTAACGTTTTGTTTTTTGTTTGTTTATTAAAATCTTCAGAATTGTATGTTTTTTGCAGGAAAAAGTGTTAATGTTCTAACCTTAACTATTTTTAATGCAAGTCAGACTGTTTAATATTGTCAGGTGATGATGGCGACATTTTTGGTATCACAATATTATCACTATAATCAATATTGTTGTTACGTCCCAAGTATTTACTTGCAATTACACAAAAAATCAGACTCAAAATTGTCATGTAGCCACTTTTCAACAACCAAAAAAATTGTCATTTAAAATCTGTGACTTATTACATTTTATTTAACCAGTATTTTATTTAAATTTTTTTTAGAGGCGGGGCTTGTCTGTTCTGCCCTTTTAAGCAGGAAGTGAACGGACCTGTTTCTGTTTCTAAGCCGTTTTACATCAATTTTGTGTTTTATAATGAACAATTTATGAATGATTGATCTGTAAATGCCTAGAGGTGTGCAATATTCTGAATTTTAAATCGTATTGTAATTGTTGTATGCAAAAACAAAATAGTAGTATAAAAACAACAAACAGGCAACAACAACAAAAAAATAACAAGTTAAGAAAATTACATTGTAAATGTTCAAATAAAGTTAGTGATGTTTTAGTCAATCGATTACTCATTGGACTCTTGGTTCAGTGTTTCCCAATCTTTTTGGCGTCTGGGCACACTTTTGTGCTTAAAAGTTGTCCGTGGCACACTACCTGTTAAAAATATGGCCAAATCAGGCTGTTTTGGAACACCATGTTATTTATCGATGTAAAAATTGTCTTTGACACTTTAAAGAGCTTTTTGGAATGTTCCAATAAATGTATTTATCTGCATGGGCCACAATAAAGCCAAGTGGTACAGGGTCAGATCTATGGAGGGGCAACCTTGTTTACAATAAAATTGATTTGACAACATCTTAACATTATTCTTTAAGATTGTAAATGGTGATTGGCTTTGCTTTCATTCTTGCGGTAAAAGTTGCTCCAAACGTTCCTAAATGATAAAGAATGTCATCAAATCTAATTAAGCTTATTTCATAGATTAAATGTTCAAAACTGACACATTTTTCATGACACACCTGGCAGTATCTAAAACACTGTCTTAGTTGACCAACATTTTTATTACGTATTTGTCTTGAGTTCACCAAGAATGTCTTTAGTCTAATCTGATTATTAAACTTCAACTAATGCATTTAAACACATGCTCTATGCTGGGTTTGAATAATATTGTCTGAATAGGTCTCCTTTAGGATGTAGGATGGTCTGTTTAGTTTGTTTGACCCGGTTTATCTCTGCAGGTCAGCGTCTACGGAGAGAAAACCATTCTCCTTCCTGCTGAGGATCTGGACATGACCCAGTGTCACACCGTCAGAATTGCAAATAAGAACGAGTTTCTAGACATGTCGCTTGGACTCCTGCATGGACACGGAGAAAAAACTGTAATGTTTGACACGTCCATGGACATGACCATGAGCCAGACTTTAAACATGATCTGTGACCAAGATGTGTCATTCTCATCCAAGCCAGCAGCCAACAGTCCGTTTCCTTTCACTACTCAGACTACTCCAGTTTCACAGTTTTTTTCCTATGAGAACAATGATAAAGAGAATCTAGTTCCAAAGTTGAGCAAGTCCATAATTAAAAAGAGAGGAGATCCTATCGTTGGGTCAGTCGGCTCTAAACAGGACGTGACTGAAGTCGATCCACTCCAGGGTTTGTTTCCACCAGAAATCTACACGGAATCTGATGAATGGGAGTCTCAAGCCAAACTTATAGGTATTAAATTATTCTGGAGTATCATTTTTTTCCTGTTTTAGTTTGTTTTGCTAAAAAAAATATTTCCCCTTGTAGAAAAGAAGATAACCGCTGAACCTGTCGGCAGTTATTCCAAGCGAAAATCAAGCGTAAGTTGCAACCAGAGATGGGATGCTAGGACATTTTCCTCGTTTAATAACGTGATAAAGAAATACAGCGGAGTGACTTTAAAATAATAATAAATTTTTTTAATATAGCGCTTTTCTAGACACTCAAAGACGCTTTGCAGACAAGGCAGATAAAGTTACAACATATGAAAACAGTGATTTAATACATAAATCAAACATTTAAAGCAAATATAAACAGATGTGTCTTGAGATCTTTCTTAAAAGTGGTGAGGTCGGTGCAGTCTCTGTCCCAGAGGATGGGGCAGTGATGGAGAAGGCTCTGTTGCCTCAGGTTTGGAGCTTGGTTCACAGAACAGCACTCAGGAACCATCTCCATGATGTGGTTGGCTCAGTCAGGGCCTTAGCTGGAGGAGCAGGTGCAACTGGAGGTTTAGCTCGGTCAGGGCCTTAGTTGGAGGAGCAGGTGCAGCTGGAGGTTTGTCTCGGTCAGGGCCTTAGCTGGAGGAGCAGTGCAGCTGGAGGTTTGGCTCAATCAGGGTCTTAGCTGGAGGAGCAGGAGCAGTTGGAGGTTTGGTTCGGTCAGGGCCTTAGCTGGAGGAGCAGGTGCAACTGGAGGTTTAGCTCGGTCAGGGCTTTAGCTGGAGGAGCAGGTGCAGTTGGAGGTTTGTCTCGGTCAGGGCCTTAGCTGGAAGAGCAGGTGCAGTTGGAGGTTTGGTTCGGTCAGGGCCTTAGCTGGAGGAGCAGGTGCAGTTGGAGGTTTGGCTCAGTCAGGGCCTTAGCTGAAGGAGCAGGTGCAGTTGGAGGTTTGGCTCAGTCAGGGCCTTAGCTGAAGGAGCAGGTGCAGTTGGAGGTGGAAACTGAAGTGAGAGAACAGATGACACAGGTCCAAGTGGATCAGATGAAACATCTGTTGTGTCAGTCGGTGATAAGGCCATCCCCTCAAAAAATCTCTCTGGAAAAAGTTCTGTCGCTTTTCAAATGTCCAAAGCTAGCAAAGTTAGCGTTCATAGCTTCATGTTCCATCTCCATGATTACAAGAAAACAAACAACTCATTTCACAAAACCCTTAAGTCTGTTGAATGTCTCAAGATGGTTGAAATCCCAAGATTCATAGTATTTCACTGGAAGATCTTCTGCTTCAGGTGTGAAAGTCTGCCATTTAACAGTGTGAGAGAGAGAGAGACTGGCCCTGTCCAATATCCACATTCCACCCTTGTGGCCCTCAAGTGCGTGTTCCCGCTGTGGGGTGGTAGTGCGTAGGGCGTCCCAATTGTTACAAACGGCCTTTAGCTCCGCACACTTCATGCCCTTTATCTGCACTTCGGTGAAGCCTGCATGGAAGTGGACTTGGCTGAAGTGTATTACCCAGAGTTCTTTGCTGCGTGTACAAAAATTACGATGTCAGTTTTCTCTCAAAGTGACAGTAACGTAAAAATATAACAAACATTAAATAATATCCAGAAATCAAACTAAATATAATTAAATGAATTTTGCTCATTAATACAGCTCAAAATATGTATGTATGAATGTAATATATGTAAAACAAAAATATAATATTAACAAAATAATAACACTTTTAATACAAACATCAGCATAAATCCACTGGCATCCACAGCACTGCTTTTATTTGTTTTAGGCAAAATCAGCAAATGATCCAAACTAAAGTGAGCTGTGGCAGCAGTTTAATAACACAGCTGTTTGACTTGATCACATCAAGTGAAGTGTGGACTGTCCCATTTCTTACATTTACCTGTCCTGCACACTTGTGCAGGTGCACACTTGGCGCACTTTCAGAAAATGCACACTTCAGTGAAGTGTGTAGTGTGTAGTATGATGAGTATTGGGACAGGGCCACTGATAATCCCTTCATATTTACTATCAGTCTGTAGCACGTTTTAAAATATTAAACAAAAACAAGGGATTTGTAAAGTGTATGTAGACTTCATATAATAGTTACATTTTGATGGTAAATTTAACCAGTAATTTCAATGATTACTTTCTGAACCGTGCAGACAAAACAGCAGCATTTGATGGTTTGATCTGAGTGAGGAGTTCGGAGGAGAAATTGTTTGACTTTTCATCTGCAAATGTAGTAAAACTGTAGCTTTAAAAACTCCTCAGCAAAAACTCATTTGACTAGTCTGACAGAGCCTGTCCTGCTATTGATAACGTGGCATATACTGTATATCGTACCATTACATTTTTAATTATTTGCCAAATGAAACCCATATTTCTTTTTGCCGTTTATTGTTGCAGGTGAATTTTGACCTTAAAGATGAAGGCAGGAGTGACAAAACAGTTGTGTTCTCCGACGGCGGCTTCATGGAGCTCACACAGAATTTCACCAGTAACATTGTAGTGACAGCATCAGTGTCTTCCTCTCTGGGCACAACTGTTGTAAAAGACAGAAAAACCCTCAGCTCTGGTCTGTCTGCGCGGTCTTCAGAGGAACGAGCTGATTCTTCACATTGTCGGGTTCCATTACAAGAGAGAGCTCAGCACACGGACGGAAAACTGCAGACAGACTCCAGCTGTAAAGGTGAGATACATGAAGGACAATTAAAGCTGCACGAATAATCTCAATTAAACTGAAATTGCGATATTAAGCCGATGTTGGTTCCTGTTGGATCCAGGTGTCTTTTTACTATATTTTTCTATTTTTTTCCACCATCTGAAAAAATACACTACCAAGCTACTAGAAATGTTAAAGGTAAAAAGAAAATGGTAGTTTTTTTTTTATTTAGAGCCAAATCAGCCATTTTGAGATGAAGTTCAGTTTACTTACAAATAAAAATATATATAAAACAAACAAAACAAAATCAATTTAGACTTAGCCTATATTGTTATTGGCTAAGTCTAAATTGTGACTGTTACTATCACAGTAACAGTCACTTTATTTTCATGTAATGGCACATGACACACACAAGGCCCAGGGCTGCATTTTAGGTGGCCCCAAGGTCTAATTATAAAGTGCACTATAAAATGTATTTATTTTACATTATGTGTCTGAACTTAGTGTAGTAGTATTCCAAACCAGCTTTTTTAAGGTCTTGGTCTTGTCTCAGATTCAAGCACCGAGACCAAGATAAGACAGAAGTAAGACAAAAGTCTTACTTCTGTCTTATCTTGGACTCAGTCTTGGATTTGGTCTTGATGCTGAGACCACGTTTCATTACCACCTCACTATACTATGACAAACTTGCATCAGGACTTCATGGCCCCATCACTGTGACCTATCCCAGGCACAGATTCCAATAAGGACAGCACAATATCTATAAAATCACCAAGGTGGTCTTTCTTGAGTTGGTCTCTTGATCTCGTCTTGGCCTCGACTTAAAGGTGGGGAAGCTGATTTTTACACTGCCAACACAATTTAGGTTTTAAATCTGACAACTTCCTCTCAGAAATCCTTCGCACATGGTTAATATTGACATGGATTCATTTTGGTTGCATTTAAGGCTTATAAATTTCTTTTTACAAACACCAAAGTGAAACTGGAGAGGACCACCCCAGCTCAGCCAATCAGAGAGCAGCATTCAGCTCCTGATTAGAACTAAAATTCTTAATTATTCAGTTCAGACAGAACTCAGAGGTCTCATTTTTTTTCACAAAGTGCTGTATTTTCTATATAGTTTATAGTGGAAAGCTCAAAGTTTACTAGTTTACAACTAAAAAAGTTAGCTACCCCAACTTAAAAAAAAAAAAAGTCATGTTCTTGTCTCGGTCTTGACCCTCAGTGGTCTAGTCTCAGAAAGGTCTTGGTCTTGATTAGTGCTGTCTTGACTACTACACTATCTGAACCTAATGAAATGTTTTGATTGTCAAAGTCAAATACAGAGGCTATTCTTTGTAGTTTGTGCAAGAGAAGAGACCCTACTTACGGCAAAAAAATGTATATCCTGATTTTCTTGGAGCCAGATCATGATTTCGATTTTATCACGATTCTTGTAGACCATTTATTTTCCTTTCCTCTTTTAGGTAAACACACTTCACTATCAACAGCTAAATCCAGCTGTCAAAATCTGACCAGTGTTGCCAGGTTTTTGGAGAGAAACAAGCAAACTCAGCCCTTCGATAAAACGTTAATAAAAGAATCGATTGTGTTTTGCCATATCATGTGTTTTTCTTACGTTAACGTCTTTTAGACATGAATACATTCTAAACATTAGTGTTCCAGTCATATAAAATGATATATTTTTAACAAATCAAACCTGAAAAATTGCTAAGCTTTATTCCATTTATGACTTAAAAGCGCAGTCCAGAAGAGACTTTGAAAAAAAAAGCCCAAAGTCTCTGTAAAGACTTGGATTTGGCAGAGGTTGGACAAAATAATCTATATTGTTAAAGACAGATGCATCAAATAGAGAAAAAATAAATCACGATGTGACGATTTCATCAAAAAAGCAGATTGTCACAGAGATGAGCTCACGATTCCATTTTTATCAGGATATTGCTCAGCCCTAAGGTGAAAATGAGTTTGACACAGCTGGCCTAAAATATACATAAAGTGTATTTTATAGCAGTTAAAATGTTTTAAATGTCTGTTTTCTAAAAATCGTATGTCTTTTGAATTAAGGTCGGGAGACAACTTTGACGACAAATCTGCCAAGACAGCAGGTAAATGTTGATCTAATGACTATCACTTCACAAGTTCAAGTGCATATGGCAGGTTTTTACGGTTTTCTCATTTCACATTAATTTGGTAGATTAATACCAAAGTAGTTTTATGTTAATCAAGAACACGTCTGTGAAGAAAAGTTTGAAAATAACAAGAAGTCCAATGATCTTATCTTCATTTTAGTGAAATGAGTTGTAGTTCAACCTGTCATAGGCGCTTTAATTTTTGCTGAATGTGTGTATTAGTTTGTTTTATTATAAATTTTCCTACCTAATGTGTGAGCAGAGCCGAGACAAACTGGACGACACATGTATGGATATGACCAGGAACCACACAGTCAGGATTTCGTCTGATCTCCAGCTGCAGCCAGACCCGGAGAATCTGCCTTATACCGGAGACAAGACCGTACGATTCACTGCCAACGACGCAGGGATGGACATGACTCAGTGTCTTACTCTCAACATCGCCCAGGATCTGATTCCCAGTTCAACGACAAAGCCAAGACAAGAATCAGTCGAGAGCATAGATTTAGAGTTTGAAAACTTTTTTGCATCACTTTCTGGCCAAAATCCAAAAGAGGACTGTCACACAAAGCCTTTTACCAAAATCAAAGCCAGGACATTACCGAAGCTCATACAGGACGCATACCGGTGAGGAAAACCTTTATCATAATGTGGTTTAAACAGGGAAAACGTCTAATGTCAAATTCGCACGGCATAACTTACCTAAGAACGTTTGCAAACTTTAAATTATGCCATTACATGAGAATCAAGTCTCTGAGTTGCTTTATTCCATAAATGTCGATATATATGACATGATTGATAACAACCTTTTGCTTCATTCATGACTTAAGCATTTCTTGTGTTTTGGGTTTGTTTTGTGTCATGAATGACCTGAGTTGTGGTAGTGTAATTGTGGTTCTGGTTACGTTGTTGTGTACATTGATTAAAATCACATCCACAGAATCAGATTTCTTATAAATCACTGCAACTGGGCCAATGAGTTACTTAGGAACACTGACAGTTTGCTTGACAGGTTAAACAGCCATCGTTTTACTGGCCTCATCATGTCCACGGTTTTTTACAGTACAAGGCTGTTATGAAATCTATGCAACTGTTTTTGACCAAGACTGACAACAAACAATTTTTGAAAATCCTCCATACAACCTTTAAATTTACTATTTTGATCATTTAGTATGATAAATAATAGCAAAGACACATGCTCCATAGCTAAATCAATCAAATAAAATAAATATAAATAGTAGCACTTATTCTCAAAAACATGCTGGGGGCGAGATTAAAACAGTCCAAGGGCCACATCTGGCCCCCGGGCTGCAATTTGCCCAGTTCTGATATACAATAATAAAGTCACTCCATCCAAATTTTGCAGCTCTGGCCAAACTTTCCCCCAAACGTCCATCTTCTCGACCTCCTGTAGGTTGCTACAACAACAAGGTTGTACTTCTGGGTCACAGATTTTATCATAGTTTGTTTAGTTTTTAGCTTTTTAGATGTAGAAAAAAAAAATGCCAGTTTCTTTTGAGAATGATCCGTAGCAAATAATAATTATTATGTTCCAATCTGATGGTAAAACAGTCCACAGAGTCATTATGAATTCATTTATAAACCGTTCACAGATTGAAAACGCACACATACACATTCACACAGGAATAGAATTACAAGAGGACGTCTGAGTTTGGAGAATTACAGGAAGGAAATTTGGGGGAACTGACGGACATTTTTACAGAGATGGACAGAACAATTTTGCTTGAAGTCCTGAGGCAAATATGCCGTACGAATAGGGCAAAAGTACTTTAAACACATCATACGAAAGATTTGCTTTAAAATAGTACAATTTTTAAAAACAGATACCTTCATGATCTGATAATATGATTCTTATTTTTTAGGAATTGAAGACTCAAACATGTTTCGAGTACAAAGGCATCCGGTAAGCACCATACTTTTTTTTTTTAACCTATGATTCTACTGTTTGAACCAGGAAACATATTAGTGCAATTAGGGATGGGCCGATATGAAATTTTGGAGCCGATACCGATAACCGATAATTAGCCCTCTGCTCTGGCCGATAACCGATAACTGCCGATACCGATAGGTATATTTTAAAGCTGATCTAAGGGACATTTTGGCTTTGTTAAATGTCTTTGTTAGTCTGTGTGATGGTTACAAATGTATTTTATTCACATTTTAAGCAAACATCTGCTCTCTGCTGCCTCCTGCTGGAAAAACTACACTTATAATTTGACAGCTCTTCTGATAAACACTGGTGCTTTTATTTGTACATTTGACAGTGTGAAATATTTTGATGTACTTTTCTTTGCCTTATTTGAAAACATTTATAAATTGATAAAAAAAAATTTACATAAGGAAAAAAGTTCAGTTGTAGGTTTGATGCTGGTGTTTGCAGAAGAGAACTGTAGGGGGAGCTCTACTGCTGAAGTTGCTTGGTTCTGCTTTAAAATCCACAGCACAACTCACAAGATCAAAAACTTACAAACAATATATTTATCTGAGCTAAAAAAATATTTTGTGGATTTATTATGTAAATATAATGACTAATTTTAGCTTAATTGTTTGTTTATTTATACTTTGTATTCTTTAGTCTGTTCAAATTGCTAATATGAAGCTTTTAGGTCAAATTGAGGCTGGTATATGTGCACAGAGAGACTGGAGAACCTCCCCTAAAAATATCGGCCGTCGACCCGATATCGGACCGATACCGATATCTTAAAATATCGTGGATATCGGCCGATACCGATATCAATACCGATATATCGCCATCCCTAAGTGCAATGGCATGTTCCAAAGCCCATGTGACAGATCATACCATTTTTCTCATTTTGACTTAGTTTGGTGTGATTGTTTTTGTGGTAAATCTTTATCATAGTTATGCAAAGATAGTGTGCACACAACTGACAGTTTCCTGGGAGTTTACTCAAATATTTTTGCATATCTTCATACAACATTCACAATCTTATTTAAAATTTGATATATTGTCCAGCTCTAATTTTATAAGCCATCATACATTACTTTCCTGTTGTAACACTAAATATTTACTCTTGGGATTGCAGGTGGATTTCGATGCTGAAGACCCCTGCAGAGAGAGAACAGTGCGTTTTGCAGCAGATGAAGCTCTTATGGACGAAACCCACTGTCACACTGTTCACATTGCTGCTGATCTAAAACCACACTTGCCATTTTCAGAGAAGACCATTAGGTTTGACGTAAATGACGCAGCGATGGACGTAACGCGGTCTCACACAGTCAATATTTCAAACGATATTGTCCCATCGTCGCTTCAAGATTTGCCAAGGGATGTATGGCGAAAAAGACTGTTCGATTTGATGCCTGATGATGCCACGATGGACATGACGAGAAGCCAGACTGCAAAAATTTACTTTGAACCAATGGACAGTGTTGCTTCTTCACTTAAACACGGAGAAAATACTGTTCGATTCGATGCTGATGATGCTACAATGGACATGACAAGGAGCCAGACAGCAAACATTTACTTTGAACCAAAGGAGAATGTTGCTTCTTTACTTAAACACAGAGAGAAAACTGAGAGATTTGATGTCAAATATGGCGAAAAGACTGTTCGATTCGACGCTGACGATGCAACTATGGACATGACGAGAAGCCAGACTGCAAACATTTACTTTGAACCTAAGGACAGTGTTGCTTCTTTACTTAAACATGGAGAAAACACTGTTCGCTTTGATGCCGATGATGCTACGATGGACATGACAAGGAGCCAGACGGCAAAAATTTACTTTGAGCCAAAGGACATTGTTGCTTCTTTACCTAAACACAGAGAGAAAACTGAGAGATTTTGATGTCAAATATGGGGAAAATAATGTTCGATTCGATGCTGACGATGCCACGATGGACATGACAAGAGCCAGACTGCAAACATTTACTTTGAGCCAAGGGACAGTGTTGATTCTTTACCTAAGCACCAAGAGAAAACCAAGAGATTTGATGCCGCGATGGACGAAACACAGCGTATGTCACTTAACATTCCTGCAAAAATGAGAAGTTCTGACCAACAATCTCAGTAGATGCAAGAGAAAAGACTGTATCATTCAGAATCGATGACGCCGTTGTGGACGTGGACAAATCCTGTTCTAAGACAACACAAGTCGACCAGGATTTGAACGCTTTGCCCAGAACTGAAGACAAAACCATGCAGTTCAATTCAGAGGAAGGCGGAATGGAGATGACTCAATGTCTTACTTCAAATATTGGACTAGAAACTGAGAAATCCCACTCACATTTAAGCCCCATATCCACCAGCAACACCGTAGAAGCTCCTGCTCTTAAGAAAACGAATCCATTATTTACAGTAACCGTAGAGGCAAGTCGTTGGGAAGAAAGAGTTCAAATGTAGCCCTGGAAGCAAGGAGGAGTGTCCCATGGGGAAGTTCTCTCGCTCAAACAATTTCAATTCCAGGATCTGTAGACGATGGTGCTGTCAAAGTTGAGAATGAAAACAAAGGATTTCTGTCAGTTATTGAGGAGAAGTCTATAGTCGAGAACGAGAAATGTTTAGCAAACTCTACGGACGTGAACATGACAGAAGCGATGCCAGTACAGATGCAGAGAAACAGCTTCTTAGAATCCGCTGAAGAGTCACAGACCACCGAAGATCCGATATCCAAGAGCGAAGTTGACCTAAAGCTTCATCCGGGATCACCTCAGATAAATACCAACAACGATGATGATAAACCAGTCGTAGATAATCTCGAGATTTCTATGAACAAAGACGGTGAAGAAACCCATTCACGTAAAAGCCGCCGGAGGACTTTAGCTGAAATCCAATCAAAAATAAGACGTTTTAGTCAGAATCTAAACGCAGACAATGTCGTAGAAGACCTCAACATCCCTGCACCGTTACTGGATCCAGAGCCCAAAATCGAAGAGGTAAAAACACAATTACCACAAGATGAACAGCCGATGTTGATGAAAATAAATCCGTGGATGAACCATTACAACTACTCCGTTTAAACTTGAGACTAAGCAGCTCATGTCCAGATTATCAGTGGTGGGATTCAAGCCAAAACTCACCAAGAGGAGTAAAAGTGAAGAGATTAAAGCTCTGGATGGTAGCGTCGTACAGGCTGCTGAAGGCAAACCAACCAGAACTTTAAAACCCCAAAACCAATCTGGCAACTTTGACCTCAACGTTAGCGACATTAACGACGAAGAACTGGAGAGCTATGAAGATGTGTCTGAAACGCTGGATGCAAAGGTCAAGACAAAGGCTCAGGAATCGAGGTGTCGTTTCGCGAGTTTGAGCTGGACCAGGAACTGCAAGATGAAGTGTTTGAAGAAGAGTTAGCGTTGTGAACGAAAAGAACGGCCATTTCCAGACGAGGAATGTATCGCAGAGGACGAGAAGAGAATGAAGACGTCCAATGACTCCATAATGCTGGTGGGTTTCATTTAGAGCTAACCATTATTTTGGTGATCGGTTAGTTGAGCGATTATTCTTTCGATAGTTGTTTAGAACACAAAAGTGACTTTAGTACAAGATTTTTTTGCCAATTTGAGCTGAGGTAATATCGCTTGAGGACGTCCTGGTGATGTAGATTTTGGGGTTGTCAAAAGTATTAAAAATCAGATACTGGTCCATACTAAAGCTACAACTTGAACAAGCATCGATACTTCAAAAATAGCATTAACAAGACAAAATGTTTAATGAAGACAGTATTTGTATTTTGTGCTGAAAATGTCAGTCTAGGTAAAAAGAGTATTGTTAATTATCATTATGGTATCATAATTAGTATCAAGAATGGAGTCTATTTCCTAGTATTAAAATTGAGTTTGAAATTTAGTATCAACACTAGGCTCAGACAAACTAGTTTTCACATCAAAAATACTAAATTTACAAAATATTCATGCATGGATGTTCGGAACCTATAGACCAGTTAATGATTATTCGATTTGATTACTAAAATAGTTGGTGATTATTTCAGTAATCGATTAGTTGTGATTAATCAATTACTTGTTGCATCTCTAGTTTAATGTGTGACCCATTCATTGTTTGAGTGAGTTTTATTTAGGGCAGGAATCGAATAATTGTGACGAGGGCTGCAACAAGTTATCCAATTAATCTATTATTGAAATAATCAGCAATTAATTTAGTATCAATCAAATGTAAATCTGCACATCCAGAATGTCCTAAATAAGCTAATATGGAAACAGTGCTGCTTGAATTAAGTTAATTATCATTTCAGACTTTTTTTTTTTTTATCCTTTGGATCACAAGCAATTATCTGGAGTCTTTGTGAAGCTGTATCCCTGTAGTTTTATTTTCTGAGACTTACAGGCTCTGATCAGAAGTCACAACTTTCTCCAAACAATAGAAAAACACAATCTCATTTTCGCCTACATTTTTTCTGTAAATCTAAGGATTGGTAAAGCTGGTGTCTCAGCTGTAACAGCAGTAAATCTACCAGCAGTAGATCTGGCACATTTTGGGGTTTGGACCATTCCTCTTTAAAAGCTGAAGGTCACTGAAGTAAAAATTTGTTTTAGGGACATAAAATTACTCACAAAAATAAATAAATAAAAATTTGGCGGAGCCAATACGAAAGTCCTATTAAAACTTTTTATTTTTTTATTTGTCGGTTTACAGTAGAAGCTGAGTCTGATTGATCCAGAGGGTGATTTGACTCTAAACAAGAGGCAAAATTATATTTTTATCTTTTACATTTCTAGGTGCTTCATAGTTTGTTTTATTCAGATCCTGAACAAAAAGGAATTTTCAAGAAAAGTGGGACGGCCCTACGAAGGGACGACGGAATTAGAAGGGGTTTAATATGATTTTGTTTGAAGTAGGGATGCACGTTTTCAAAAATTTCTTTAACCGTTAGTTGGAGCTCTTCGCGGTCAATAATCGGTTAACCGAACACGTTAACGCGGTACTTTTGTATTGCTGTATTTTCACTGGACGTGTTATAATTAGACACAGCAGCGCTACGAGAGTGAATTTAGAGCAACGAGTCAGCGACAGGACTTTAAACTGGGCACAACACGGCTGAATAGAAGCCTCTATAAACACTGTTTTAATGCACTTTTGCACTTTGTATTATATAAAACTACTCTCAAATAAGGAGTCATGTTTTAAAGTTGATGCTAACGTTATAGCTGCTTACCTTAGCTTGTCTTGAACAAGTAAAAACATCGATAGTTTCACAGGCAAGTTAGCCCAGTCTGTTTAATTCTCCAACGTAAAATCCAAGTTAATAATCCATGCATGGTTGATATTAGTCCATAAACACTGCAGTGTCATGCAAGTTTGCTCAGTCCTAATGTGATAAACAGTTTTTCTGTAGTTTTAGCGATCTTTTTTCCTTCTCTGACAAACGCCAGAGCTGTTCAGGGGCAATTGGCGCCATCTGCTGGAGCAAGTGAATATTGTCAGTTAACCGGTGAAAGACGTCTCACTCGAACAAGGCATTAGTCACGGTTAACCGGTTAATCAGTTAACCATGAACATCCCTAGTTTGAAGTATAATTTGACTTTCTTACCCTAATATTACCAATACAACAAGCAAGTTTTACTCTTATTTGAAGCAAAGAGCCCCCCCCTCCCTATTTTAAAGTGAGACATTAAAAAATGAGATCACAAGTTCATAATTGATTGACTTTAGAAGCATTTATTTTAATTTGAGCTTTGCTTTAGTGCCAGATTTACAATTGTATTTGAACCCCTTATTTTGTCTTTCAGCAGGATTCCCAGACTGGAGCGTTGGAGTCTGACGATAACGTTACCGCTGCAGCAAACACACAAACGACAAACTCTTCTAACTGTAGTAACACCACCAGCCTTAGATGTGAGGCCACGTTTGAGTCAAGTGAGTGTTGTCAGCCTGCTACGATCATTGAGAAGAGTTCTGATGGGTCATTCTACAAACTCGATGCCTTTTCCATCCCCCAAATATTACCAGTTATAAAAAAAAAAATGTTGGATTGTTGATGTTATTATTTAGACATTTTCAGCCAGTTTTAATATTATTACCGGTAAGTATTATCAAGGTCTAAGTGGTAAAAGTTTTGGGAGTTGTCCCTCGAGTAAAAATTCTAGTTTTAAACAGGTGGAATAAATGTAATTGTAGACTGAACCATGAAAACAAACATAATTAAACATAATTTCTTGGTTTCACAATGTTTTAGTCATGAATATACAGTAGTGCGGAAGACCGAAAAAGACGCTTACGGAAAAACAGTATTTAGCCGAGCATGGATTGTTGTTATTTACACGGAGTCAAACGGGACGTAACTACGAAGGAGAATGGTACTATTTGGATCGAGGAAAACACGGGGGAGTTACGGGGACCGCAGTACGAAGGACTGTGGAGGGAAATACGAGTTGAGCTTAATCCGTGAGGTAAGACTAGAAACATCTGTTTGCCGTCAAAGTTGACAACTACTACTCACGTGTGACTTATGTTTCGTCATTTTCGTCAAGCATTACATCACACACATGCTCACTCTGTGTTTGTTTGGCGACTGTTGGCTGTTTGGATCGTGTTTGTCTGAATGTTCTTTCACATCGGTGCGCCCCATAGAGACGTGAACAGACCCTGCGCTGCTCCTCCCACCGACAGCGACTGGGGGTTGTGTTGGTGTGAAATACCCTTAACCCTACTTCTATTTTCTGTTGCCATACTGCAGACTTCAATTAAAAAAATCCCAGGCACAAACTAAATACTTAAGTTTGGCATATTTCAACAGGTGCTTTATATTAATATTTTGTAGAATGACCTGTTGAATTAATGTTTTAAAATTTAAATTAATTAATAATGTACATGTTTTTTCTTTTAGCGTCTATGCAAACGCTTTATGATTCTTCACTCGATGACTACGCAAATGACATTCAGAAGGTACGTGCCAACTGCTCCTTTAGTTTAGTTTAGTCTTATTCGGTAAATAGAAATAGAAATCTGCTGCGGCCGCCATTACAGCTGTGACGGAACTATTGAATCTAATGGAAAGAAGCTTCTCTGGTTTATCTTTGGCAATAAATTAGGCCGTAATTAATAAAATGTCTATACTTATAAATGTAAAGCTCTTTCTAAAAATGGATAATTTATTGTGTTGTATGAATACATTTCCTGAAGTCAGAGAAAAGTTGGGAATGGTTATGGAGAAGGCATAGAAAACTAATGTATCTTGAGTGAAGAGTTGTACATCTTCAAAACACAATGAGCACAGCATTACCTCTTAATGACATCACAAGAAAGTGTTTTCAGAACATAGCCTTAGCACGCTGGAGTTTTATCTGAAATGTGTGCAAATAGAAGAAAGTAAAGCACAAGTTTTAATGAGAAACAATCTAGAGCTGCAACTACAGTAATCGATTATTGAAATAATCGTCTAGTAATGGAATAATCGTTAACTCATCTTAGACAACTGATTCAAAAAACTGTGTTAGGTCGAAAATACATTTGGACAAAATTGACATTTTCAACTTACCGTAGTAATTTAGTGTCTTGGTTATGTAAAAGTGATATATTCTATATATTTGTAGTAAATCATTTTATAACTGTAAGTAATTTTTTTAGAACCAATACCTGGTCAAATGAGAATCTATGTGATATTTGCTTATGTGATTTTTGATGCTTTCTACTTTTATACACGTTTCAAAACATGTCATGAGCTGAAAAAAACCCTCAGACTGTAATAATAATAATAATAACATTTATTTGTATAGCACCTTTCAAGCCAGTAGGCAGTTCAAAGTGCTTCCCAGAGACCAAACCGAAAAAAGATTGTCAGACATCACATTATAATAAAAGTCATGGTTAAAAACGGCTGTAGGCAGAGCGCAGCCTATTATTGAGTAAATTACTATAGCTAAAAAAAAGCAAATTTATAGAAATAGGTTTTAAGTTTTGATTTAAAGGAGTCAAGAGACGAGGCTTCCCTGATACCAGTGGGAAGTGCATTCCAGAGAGTAGGGGCGTAGATAAGGAATGTAGCATCCCCAGCCTTTTCCCTCTATTAATAGGGATTTCTAGAAGGCCCACCTCGGATAAGCGCAGGGTTCGAGTTGGTGTGTAGTAATTTAGCATGTTTGTAATATATGTGGGGCTAGCACATGAAGGGCCTTGTAAGTAATTAAGAGAATTTTATATTTTATTCTAAAAGATACTGGGAGCCAGTGCAGGGATGCCAGGACTGGGGTGATGTGTGCTCCTTTGTTAGTGCTGGTCAGGTTGGCGTGCTGCTGAGTTCTGGATAAGCTGCAGCCTATTAGTAGCTTTTAGTGGGAGAGCAGTTAGAACGGCGTTGCTGTAATCCAGTCTGCTGGTGATAAAAGCGTGAATTAATT
The DNA here is from genome assembly GCA_038363315.1 of Mugilogobius chulae. NCBI lineage: Eukaryota > Metazoa > Chordata > Actinopteri > Gobiiformes > Gobiidae > Mugilogobius > Mugilogobius chulae. The sequence goes on from CM076405.1 coordinate 10,297,654, forward strand.
TTTCCGCGTCACTTCTACTTAAGAAGGAGCATATTTTGGACTTTTCTATGACTTTTCTCTTCTAAACAATCTAATCAGTTAATCAAAAGAACAATCGCCCAACTAATCGATTACTAAAATTATTGTTAGTTGCAGCCCTAAAACGAGCATAACAGATCAAAAATCTCTCTCTCTGTAAAAGTCATTGTTGTTTGTCTTGTTTCACAGAAATATGACGAGGGCACTCTCACCATGATGGAGTTCTTCAAACTGTTTCACATCGACTTTGTCATTCATAACCCTCGACAGAGTGTGGCTCCTGCCAGAGTAAGTTTGTCTCCATTTACAGCTCGACAAGGCAAATAAAAGTTACAAAATAAACATGTTTTTTGATTCATAGGTTTCATCAGACACAGAGAGCACCTTGATGGTTTTGTCCTACGACCGACATGTTAGCTTACCCAAACAGCTGGTTTATGAGACGGACATGCAGAACCTGACGGAGCAGGTGGAAGGGTATGTTGGAGCCAAAATAGTAATGTCACTGTTTTTTTTTTTAAATTGAAGCTGAGTACATCACTTTTTGTGTGTAAAAAAGTAAGCCTAGTCTTTTCCACCAAAGAGTAAGCTGCAAAAGTAACATTCCAACTCAGTTTCATTTTGCTGTTTGTCAAACGCTCTTCTAAAGTCATAGATAAGGCCAAAACGAAATGTGGAATTTATATATTTATTTTTAATTAATTTGTTTATTTAAAAAAAACAAAACAGTGACAGACAAAAAAACAACAACAACTAAAATAATAGTTGAAAATAAATAAAATTAAGACAAAACCTACATAAATAAAATTAAAAAATACTTAATGACAATAATACAAAACAAAATAAGATCATTTGAAAAAATAAACTTCACACACACGCACACAGCCCTTCGGCGTCCCATTCAAGCAAAACTCTGAGCAGCTCTTGTTATAAAACGTGGATTTTATTAACCATGTGCAAAGGGTTAGTGAGAACTAGGAATGAGTTGAACGGGTTAAATATTTATTTCAGATTTTTTTAGTCTGAAAATCAAGCAACACAACTTTAAAATAAACAGGGTTTGTCTCACAAAAAAAAACTAGTTGGAAAAGTTATTGGAAAACTTAAATCACATTTCCAGACCCTGGAAAAGTTCTAGAATTCTAGTGGTTTGGCAAACTTGTGAAATGGTGGATAATTTACTCCAGCAAGTAAGGTATTTTTTGGTATTAAGACCAATGTGCAATTGCTTTACATTTAGCTGCACAGCTATTTCCCATCTGCAGTCCTGGGAGAGGTGCTGCTGGGGCGGGGAAAACCAAATCACCCAGAAAAACCTACACGGACCATTTCCCTACCGTGTCGCACAGTCCTGCGTGGGGTTAGCTAAGACAGTGTAAAAAGCAATGTTGTAACTCAGGGTCCCAACCACCGGTCCGGGCCAAAACCGTCCGCGAGCATCTGCTACTGGCCCAGAGATTTTAAGATGTATTTTATTTTTATTTGATAGTTTATCACTATTCCCTGTGCTTTACTATGAAAATATTGTGCCATTTAACCAAATAAAATGCTAATTAAAGCAATAAGAGCTAAAAATATGCACAATAATCAGTTGTATGCATTTTGCGTTTTTTATTGGCTACCAACTCGACCGGTCCCGAAAAGAAAACTGTGACTCTACGTCCTTGTAAAAAAAGGTTGGACATGTTGTAACTGAATGGTTTGAAACATGTAATCATATGATTGGTTGAAACGTGTGTGAATACAAGGTCACAGAAATGTTGGGATTTGTTTTGGAGATGTTTTTGAAAGTAAATCTGTATGAACCTTGTATAAAGTATTTGTTTGTTGCTCTCCACAGGCTCAAAGGTCGAATGCGTGACTTGGATAAACCATTGACACGGGTGAACAGAACTCTATGGGAGGAGATGGAGCACTTTTCTGAGGCAGAAGTAAGGAAAATGAAATACATGTGCTTTTTATTTAGCATCATACATATTTTTTTTTATGTGATGATCTTTAAGTAACTGAAACGAAATGAGATCTTGGCCTTTTTCTATTTTTGCACACAAACAACCATATTTCTCTATGAAAACATTTCCCCTGCAGAGCCTCGCCTTAAGTCTTTCTGTGATCTATCTCTAACAGTCCTCACTAACCTAAGATTGTTTTACTTGTTTATAATCATCACCTGTGCATTCTACCCACAGTTCAAATCTTTTGGGGCCAAACTCAAAGAAAAGCACAACTTCTACAGAAAGATGAGCCGAGCTAAGTCCCATGAGATGAAGGAGGCTTTGTACGCAGAGCTAGTGCAAGCTAATGCGGTAAGTTTTCTTTCTTCCTCAGGGCATGTATCATTTTTCTAGACTAAACGTTGCACTTTTTTTTATAGTCTGGCTAGGCATGTGACCTATTCCCAGGTGTGATTTATTTTGAAAAATGTGTAAACATTTTGCTTAAGTTGTGTTCGTGTAGAGCAGGGCTTTTCAACTTTATTTTTCAGAGGGCCAGATTTTATTGTGGACCACGGCTTGTGGGCCGGGCAGTTGTACAATACATCGCAGTTTTTGACGCAAGATTGTCCCCAAGACCAGAGTTGTTTCTATAGTGATAATAACTAATGCTGCGTCTGTTTTTTTTGCTCTACAGCAGGGCTATTCAATTATATGTTACAGCGGACAGAGGACTAGGGTCTATGGGCCGAATAACAAAACTGAACCAAAAACCAAGAACTTGTTTGGTAAATTGAAAATAAGTCTAAATTGCTCTGTCCTATAACAGGCTTAACTAGCAGAGATAAATGAAAACTAGAACATGAGCAAATCAGATCAACAGATAAAGGACTAGGCTAAACCTAGAGTCAATCCAACTCTATGACTCTAGGTCTACATATTTGCTACTTCAAGGGTGAACCTCAATTTGGAACAAGACACAAGAACAATTTGTGAACCAGAACAAAAGTGAACAAGTGGAATTTTATCTGATTAAGTTGATTACTATGATGGGCCAGTCTTTATTGCTTAGCACTATGTTGCTGTATCCACCACTGTTCATTGTAAATCAGATATGGATTGTTTCCCTGGCGTCTTTACAATGTGTCCCAGTCCATAGACCATTTTACCAAGGTGGGCCGCTATTTGAATAGCCCTGCTGTAGAAAATATATTTTCAAATTGGTGATTTCCAATAAGTTGACCCATTCACCTTTTGTAGAACAGAAAATGCTGAAAGTTGGGGTAAACCTTCTGTTTTCCACTAAAAAGTCTATGATAAATGCAGCACTTTAGACCACAGAGTACTGTCTGAATAAGTATTTTTGTTCTAAACAGGAGCTGAATGCAGCGCTCTGATTGGCTGTGCTTGGGTAGTCCTCTCCTGTTTCACTTTGCTGTTTGTAAAAAGAAATGTATAAGCTGTATTTGTTTAGAAACCTCTGAGTGAGTCGATATTAACCTTGTGTGGAAGGATTTCTGAGAGGAAAACCTAAATTGTGTTTGTCACCTTGGACTTGCAGTCCAGTGTGACTTATGTTTATTTTTTTTTTCATTCTGCGTTGTTTTGGCTTGTGTGACTTCTACATACATCTACTGACATATAGCAAACCTTTGTCTGTTTTCAGGAGGAGCAAAACAAACTTAAAGGATCAGTTGAGAAAGCAGACGCTATGCTCAAAACCCTCGACGACGCCATCGCAGAACTAGAAGCAGGTACTGTAGACGAATGATGCATCGTATAATCTGTTCTATGTTTCACAGACATTTCATTTAATGATTTTTGTTTGTAGAGCTGGCTGCAGTTGAATGTGACGTAAAATCGAATCAGGAAGGTAAGAATTTGTTCACAATCTACAATTCTGAAAATGTTAAAATGACATGTGAAGTAACCACTTGTCTTTTATAGAACTGAATAAAGTGACAGAGGCCATGGACAACAATGAAAGGTTTGTACAAATATGCAGTAGATATTTTGGAATTTTAAAATTGATAGAAAATATATGTAATTCTACATGTTACAATGTCAAATTTTATTGTTATGATAAAAATTGCGAGACAAAATATCACAATTTAGCCATTATTCACAATTGCCATTGTCGACACCAAACAGTGAAATGCTTTATTTTTATTTTATTGTCATTGTCTAACATGTAACAGTTTTATAAAGTCAAACTCTTAATATAACTATAATCTGTTTTGTAGATTGACTTCAATACTTAAATATGCTTCCAAAGTTGACTGGTTTTGTTTTTTTAATCCTTCTAGTGTCAATCAAGATTTGCTTATGCCACAAATAGAATTTTTAAATCACAAATTGTCTTTTCCCTATAGTACAAAATAAATAAGTAAAATCCAAGATATAGCATACACTGTTAAAATAAATAAATTGTAAAGCACAAAATTGATGATAAACAGCTAAGAAGTAGAAAATATGTCCATTTACTTCCTTAGTTAGCATGTTAGCCTGTTAGCATCACTAGCTAGCGCTGCTGTTAGACCATTTTTAAAGTTAGTTTAACCACAGTCCTACTATAAAGGCTAAATGAAACATCACAGAGGTAACACAGATATGTGTCTGTTTATATGGAGTATTCTATGTTTGAAGAGTCTCCACTGAGTTTTGTCCAGCTGCTCATAGCGTTAGCCGTAGCATTAGCCACGAGCAGAAAACAGCTGCTGCTACGACTCATCATTCAGGACAAAACAGGCCAGTATCGGATCAGAGATTTACGATGAGTACTTGTCAATACTGATACCTGAAAAATTCACTATATCTGAGGTTTTGCCGTTACCAGTATCTGTATTGAAACAACCCTAGTTCAAATAGCGTGAACTATAAATATTTAATTTTGCGTCTAAGATTGGAATGATTGTTTTCCTTTGTTCTTGTGATTATACTGTGACTTAAATAATCATGATTATCGATTAACCTCACGAGCTTCTCTAAATTCTCCTGCCTGTTGCCTCACAGAGCCACGTCTGAACTGGAGTTTCAGAAGAACCAGAATCTAAACAAACTGAGAAGAGTGAAAGAAGAAACCAGGGACTTGGACAGACACCTCACCATGCTGCACACGTACGATTAAATGGTTAATTTCCTATTTCAAACAATCAGTATTAATGATCATTTGCTTGTTCTTACAGGATAAACGAATGGAAGCTGGAAGAAATTACAAGCAACACTGTTTCTTACACCTTTCTCTATAAAACGTTGCACTTGGACTTGGTCTATGAAGAGTCAGAAGGTAGTGTTTCCACTTAGGATTGTATGTAATAAATACAAATAGTAAAAATGTGTTGCACCTCCTGACGGCAATAACAGTATTATTAAACCGATTCGAACGAAGCCTGAAATTTAGCTTTTTTTGGTTTCTCTTTGATATTAAATGAGGCTGTAAATAATTGTATGTCTAAAACAACTCAAATTAACATTAGCGACCATTCTGAGGCCCGACTTTGTTTTTAATGTGTTTAGAAGCATAAATCAGGCTCTGAATCGGTCATTTCTGTTCATCTGATTCACTTTCACCTGCTTATCTCATTCAAATGTTTTTCTATTTGACTCTAAAGCCCGGGACATAGAACGTTTACGCAGACTGAACATTGAAACAATCTGATCTGAGACTAAAGTGAAAACACTAAACATTATTTGGGTTTAACATTGGTTCACTTGGTTTAACTTTAGTTTGAGTTTTGTAGAAACACATTTGCTATCGTTTTCTCCTCTCACTGCTCACTCTGATTATTTAAAGTGGGGTAGTTGATTTTCACACTGTGCAAATACAATTTAGGTTTTAAATCTAACAACTACTCTCCTACACGTGGCTTATCACATGTATCAATTATAGTTTAAAAACCTGTTTTTACAAAGAGCAAAGTAAAACTGGAGAGGACCACCCAAACTCTGCTAATGAGAGCGCTGCATTGGGCTCCTGAAAGGCAGAAAATATCTGTTTTACTCAATTCAGACAGTACCTTGTGGTCTCATTTTTTCACAAAGTGTTGCGTTTCTTATAGACTTTTTAGTGGAAAACAGAACGTTTACAAACTTACAACTAGAAAAGTTAGTTACCCCAACTTTAATAAACGAATTAAACATAGAATAACCAAAACACAATCGGATTGTTTCAAAATCTCTGTGCTTCTTTCACACACTGTTGCTGACCTCTTGTATTGTGACCCTTTATTTTTCTAATCAAGACTTTTTCTCCCTTTTTCCAGGAAACGACGAGGAGAGGAAAATAGTTGATATCTCCTTCAAACATTTGTTCGGTAAGACAGTTAAACCCTTTGGGTTTCTGCCTAAACATTCTCTCCTTGTTTGAAGTTGTTGCCATGGCAGCGGCCTTGGTTGAAGTCTAAACGTATGTGGAGATTTAAAGGTGCACTGTTGCAACTGTGTCAAAGAAAGTTAGGAACTAGTTGGACAGATTGAAATAACTGCTTCTGATTGGTCTGAAATTCAGGTTCATCAACTTTAAATCAGGAGAAAATTGATTTGCCTGAAGCTCACTTATAATTTTTTCACAGCTTAATATTTACCTCGGGACCTCATGTAAATTCTAATAATTCCGGACGTCGTCTGAGTTTCTACTCTCGTGTGAATCGATCATGTCTGTAAACATGTCTGTAAAGTTTCCCCCAAATTTGACTTCCTGTAATTCTCCAAACTCAGACCTCCTCATGTAATTCTAAAGTCGTGTGAATGTGTGTGTCTGTGTTTCACTCCGTGAACAGTTTATAAATGAATTAATGACTGTAATAAGTCTGTAAAAACAAGAGAATACAGACATTAAATATCCCGGCGTTAATGCCTGTTAAAAAACTCCGATGTTTGTGAATAGTACGATAGTGTACGGACTGATTTTGCGTTTGGATGAATGATTATGAGTCTTGTTTTCCAGCTGAAGAGTCGCAGTGTCACGTTCATCTGGTTCACACTCTGGTCTCTCACTTTACACAAGACAAGAGTTTGACTGAGAAATACCCCACCAGCAAACATGTCCCTGAGGTAAGGCCACTCTGTTTGACTTCAAACATAAAAAGAAGTTATGCAGGTGACGTTTCAGCAGTGAGTCAGGAAATTGCAAATATTTGTAAGGACTCAAACATTATTAAAACAGACTGATTATGACTATAAACAAACACAAGTCCTGCTGAATATTGAGTTTGTATGTGTCTAGTAAAAAGAGAAACTCAGGTAAACAGTGGTATAAAAGCAGAAAAACAACAGGAACACTTCTGTTTCTCTCACATTTGTTACACAGAGAAACTCAGTACTGATTCGTCTGATGAGTAAAAATGTCCTAAATTTCCAACTGCAGATGCACTGTAGTGAACGTCTGCACTGTTGCCGTGACAACAGAAAAGCTACTTTATTAAAATTCTGCTAAACAAATGCTCGTAAATGATAATAAATAAATTTTATTATCAGTCAGTAGCTGCAAAAACTGTATTTCTACAGATTTATTATCAGATTATTTATCTACATTTGTGTCTATTTTCACTAGGTAACATAAATGTACTTGATGGACCAAGATTATATGTTTCAGCTTTGTGTTCTTCCTTCAAGCTAAAATACAGTTGCCAATGGATTAAGAAATTAGAAATGAGATTGACCCTTCTTTATTTTGTGACCTGTAGCATGCTGTGACGTCTTGTGCATACCTCTGTGGCTTCAGTGGTGGTCACTCACGTTAGATCATGTGTGTGTGTGTGTGTTCAGCTGCTCCACGACGTCAGCCTGGTGGTGAGTCGCTGTCGGCAGCTGGGAGAGGAGGTCCGGACGCTCAAAGCCTGGTGCAGTCTGCGCTACGACATCGTCCACATGCACTGTCTGCAGTCTGAGTAAGAAGTCAGCCTCTACACCACTATGTTTAGTGTAACAATGCAGCATATGACAGTTTTAGAGTATATTTGAAGTACATTTGAACCGCAACAAAACTCTGAAATCCCTAGATAATCCCACTGATAAAGTAATCCATAATGAGGTAAAGATATATTATCATACACAGAGTAAATGGTTATAGCAACATCACTATATTATTTTAGTACAATATGTGACTATGATTATTAAATCAGACAAAGCCACTGAGATACCATCATTGCCAGATACCTAGCAACATGTTTAATAATAAGTAGCCATTTTATTGTGTAATAAGTTAGTCCTTTTATTTTGTAACAAGTAGTCATTTTGCAGTGTGTGAGAAATACATTCTTTGATTGGATCTCTCAGTGGGTCTGCTAAAACATTTTTACATTGTCCGTGTCAACTCAACTAATAAACTAAGCTAAGCTAGAGATAATGGGCGTCAGACCTGGACTTTTCTCATCTCACATGTGTAAAATGCTGTGGAACTCCAGTCGAACTATCCCACTTATGAACTGGGAGCTGGTCGAGGCACTTTACATTAGAGATCCACAATCTCCACACAAAGTGAATCTGAGGAGTTTAACTGACACATCAACTATGTAAACATTAGTTACAGTTTTTTTTTGCGTTATTTTGGTTTAGTCTAAAGGTTGGCATCAGTAATACTGTTTACATACAAGTTGATTCAGTTGAACACTTTGAACTGGGAAGCGTCTTTATTTTCCCCATCGCAGTTATGTTTGCAGACCTTTCCCAAATCCCTAAACTCAATTGTTGCTTCCATAGCCACCAATGCAAAGTGATGGCAGTGTGGCAGAACTGACAAAACACAATCTACATAAATGACCCAGACATTACAAAAGATAAGATCTTGTAACTAGGGATACACCGATCTAGCTTTTTCTGTTCCGATACCTATTCTGATACTTTGACTTTAACTATCTGCCGATACCCGATATAAACCGATACCAGTGTAAGGACGGAAACACCTTATTTTCCTATCAAAACATAAGACATTTGGTGTAATGTTAGGTTAACTATAATTTATTTTGCAACTTACAAGTTGACAACTTAATCTGAACAAAATGTCATTATATTCTTCATTATTATCATTATTATGTTATTGATATTAACATTATGAGATGTTTTGGATCAACATAAGTAAATTAGTCTTATTATGTTCAATTAAAGGCACAGCTACGATATTGGCTGAACCGATATCATGGAGCCGATACCCGATCCAGTAAAATGCACTGGATCTGCACTGATATCCGATCCCAGTAGTATCAGATCAGTGCATCCCTACTTGTAACACTTTAATTGTGTTAAATGTTGTTTAAATTCCAAGAAGTTGTCAGTTGTCTTTACATTTAGTGCTTTCTGACAACTGGGGAGGGATCGTCTTTTAAAACCTAAATTACTTTCAACTTTTATTTATCCACTTCTACATAATTTGCCCCTTTACTGCTGTTAAACTATATATTTACCACAAGGACTACACTATTAGAAATATGCAATCATCTGTTCTATGAGCTTCAAAGGTTACAGGTTCTCAATAGAACTGTGGTCGACCAATGACAACAACACTAACAAATAGTTTACTCACATATTCCTTTTTATTCCTTTCTTTTTCCTGCTTTTCAGAATCCACGTTACCTTCAGCAGTCTCAAGACATTTCGAAAGTTTGAAGTGGTCTTCTCCGTGAGCCTGACCAACCAACCTTATGGACTTGAGCTGAAAAGTTTCAAAAACCTCATCGGAAACACAACGTCAGTATTATCTCCATCATAACCTAAAGATTCTTCAAAAGACAACACTCAACTTCATCCTTTCTTTCCTCTGTTCACAGGATTCAGAGCGTGGAGGAGATCGTGTCTTCTCTGACTCCAGCACAGAAAGGCTTAACAAAGACGATCCAAAACATTCACAGTAGTTTACTCTGTTTCTGAGCGTGGCAGTTCCTTTGGCGTCCTCTTGATGGTGCACTTGACCTGACTGTGTTCTTGTCTTAACTTCGGCTCTGCTTTAAAGGGCCCAGATTACACCAAACTCAGCCTTTTACAAAAACAGCCCCAACGTTATGCTCTGTTATCCTTGTGAGGCATGAAGTGGTAGTTTTCTTGTTACTGTTAATTTAGCACAATTGAACAGTGATGATCCTGGTGGTACTGGAGACCCTCTGCAGTTTGACTTTTTTGTTTATTTTTACTCAAATTGATGTCGTTGTCATTTTTTGGGTAAATCATGAAGAATAAGAACTCTCTTATCTAGAAGTTAAAGTTGGGGTAGCTAACTTTTTTTAGTTGTAAATAAGTACATTTTGTGTTTTCCACCAAAAAGTTTATGATTGAGACCTCAGGTACTCTCTGAATCAAATAATAAGGATTTAAGTTCTAATCCAGAGCAGAATGCAGCGTTCTGATTGGCCGAGCTTGAGTGGTCCTCTCAGGTTTCATGTGTTGAAGGATTTATTAAAGAAAGTTATCAGATTTAAAAACCTAAAATGTGTTTGCAGTGTGAAAATCACCTCCCCACCTTTAAGCATTTTCACACATGAAAGTACCTAGAACTAAGTTCCCACATTCCTTTAGCCCCTGTTTAGTCAGAGAAACTACCCTGCCCCATGTTTGTGTTCACACAGCAACAGTTTGTGAAAGTGGGGCTAAAAAGCTTGAACATTAGCATCTGTTTAGTCTGGAACATTGAAATAAGGCATTTGTTAATAAAAAAAATGTTTGTTCCCTTTCTACATAAAAATAGACATAAATGTACAATAACTAAAATCATTAGTGAAATCAGCAATAAAGCCCAACTACTCACTATTGTTCCTTACAATAGTTACTATTTACACAGGTTTATTTTGGGAGCTACTGTATTTAATGCAGTAAAAAAAACTACAAACTGCTTCTGCACAAAAACTACAAAATCATCAAAGTCAAAGTTGGGGCTGATTTATGAAGTCTGTACAATTAATAAAACACTAAGGATTTTTTTTTTTTTAAGTCAGAAAAGAAGTGGATTGACAGATTAAAGCAAAAAAGTAAAAGGCTCTAACAGGAGATCAGGAACTTTTCTCCAACGTTACACAAGGAATAAACAAGGTTAATACAATATATGTTAGTTTGACTGATCCAGGGCCGAAATTAATCAATGAAGTTTGTGGAGTTAAAACACAATGGAACACTTGTAATTTCACTTGATGACATCACAAAGAGGATGTGAGTGTTTTTAGTCGGAGGAAAACTGAGTGTAATATTGGCCCTTTAAACACAGCTCTGTACATGTATGTGAGTCTGTTTTGTATTTGTAAATATATTTGTTTGCTTATTATAAATGTATAGAAAACAATAAATCCGATACATTTTAAAGATCCAAATGTATTTTTCGAGCTTTGTCTTAAGTTGCTAATTGAAAACCGTTAACTGTTGAACTGACAGGCTTGTTGTTTCGTAGGGTCGTTTGTCACATCGACCGTCCGGAGACAAACCAAAGGGTCAGCGTGTCTTCTGTCTACTTTGGAAAAACATTAAAAGGGTCAGAGTTCACGTTCCAACTGTCCTCGTGACATCAGGGAGACTCCACTGGACACAGCACATGGCTCTTCTGGACAGGCAAGGGTTAAGTGTGATTTGTGCTGCTGCTTGTCTGATCTCAGGGTTTTAGGGCTGTGGTATATTATATGACTTTAGTCTGGGTTGACTAAAGACATGTTCCATCAACGTTAGTCGACTAAAAAGGGGGCGTGGTCAGTGCTCTTAAGCTAAAAAAAAAAATCTTTTGATCTGACCATGTATTTGACCCAAGCTTTGCTAAAAAGACTCTTATTGTGGAGATCAGGCAAAAAACAACTAAGGCGTTGAATAGAGATTGACCAGTGGCAAGGCAAATTTATCTGTATAGCACAATTCATACACAAAGCAATTCAAAGTGCTTTACAACGCAGGAAAATGCATCAAAATTACAAAACAACATTATTAAAAAATATAAATAATCAGCGTACTTCCTGGTTCTGGTCAGGACTAATGTGATGGCTTCCTGGTTCTGGTCAGGACTAATGTGATGGTACTTCCTGGTTCTGGTCATGACTAATGTGATGGTACTTCCTGGTTCTGGTCAGGACTAATGTGATGTACTTCCTGTTCTGGTCAGTACTAATGTGATGGTACTTCCTGGTTCTGGTCAGGACTAATGTGATGGTACTTCCTGGTTCTGGTCAGGACTAATGTGATGGTACTTCCTGGTTCTGGTCAGGACTAATGTGATGGTACTTCCTGGTTCTGGTCAGGACTCGAGCAGCAGTGTTCTGGATGTACTGCAGCTGTTTTACAGCTCGTTTGGATAGGCCGGTGAGCAGGCCGTTACAATAGTCTAACCTACTGGAGACAAATGCTTGGATAAGTCTCTCCAAGTCAGGCTTTAACACATATTTTTGATTTTGGCAATGTTTTTTAGATGGTAAAAAGCTGCTGATGTTATTGACTTAATGTGGCTGTTAAAGTTCAAGTCAATTATTACCCCCAGATTTCTAACTTGACTTGAAGGTTTCAGAGAGAGAGACTGAAGGTGACTGCTGACACTTTCTCTGTGTTTCTGTGGCCAAAGATGATAACTTCAGTCTTGTCTGAGTTCAGCTGGAGAAAGTTGTTTTGCATCCACACACTGATCTGTTTCATCCACACACTGATCTGTTGGATGCAGTGACAGAGTGAATCCACTGGCTCATATTCACCTGCTGTTAATGACACATAGATCTGAGTATCGTCTGCATAGTTGTGATAGCTCACATTATTATTACGTATTAACTGACCTAATGGCAACAAGTAAAGATTGAACAGAAGGGGTCCCAAGATTGACCCCTGAGGCACACCACAGGTCAAGGCCATGTGCTCAGACACGCAATTTCCAATTTCAACAAAATACTTCCTGTCTTCTAGTGCAGATGTTGTCAGGTGATGCCGATATCAAAGGTTGATTTTTGAGGCGGATTTTCTTATGTCATGTTTTTTTAAGCAGAGTTGGATGAGGTGGTAGAACCAAACAAGAAAAACATATTGAGTAATTGTTAAACGAATAAACACGTTCATCCACATCACAGAACATTTTAAATTGCAAAAAGTGCTCCTTTTCATCACACAGCAAGTGTTTTCTCTCCCTAAAAGAACAGACACACTTCATCGACTGATCATGACAGTTTGTTTGTTTTGGTGGTGGAAAAAATGAGGAAAGAGGGGCAGGGACTAACTCATAACACACTTAATAGTTGCACAATTTGCTTTTTTAGTTAAGCAAAAATCATCAAAACTGTGTCCAGTTCAAGTGTGAATAAATGTTCCTTTCTGCTCAAACCTGATTGTGGGATTGTGAACAGGCCCTGGTGACGTCCTGTTGTCAGCTCCAGGACACTGATGAGGTTAGTGAGGTGACTTACAGCTGCTACAATGTGTCCCTAAACAGATTTCAAATGGCCACTCTGGGCCCATGGAGACACATTATACAATTAAAGCAACAATCAGGCAGCAGCTTGTCACTCTCAAGTCTCTGCTGCCATGGTCACAGTATTCAAGTGCAGTGTATAGAACTGCCATACGTGTCATTTGTGTTTGGAATAAAATAGTAGCCATAGCAAAAGTATGATACTATATAAAGAACACTAATGTAACGAACAGGAGTCCGTTACTTATTTAATATGGCCTATCACACATGCACTTTCATTCACTTTTGCACTTTAAACTATTTCATTGCACTTTTAAAGCACACAGCACTTTTAAGACACGCTAATTTGCACATACAAAAATATTGCACACGTTTGTATTTTTTAAAATTATTTATTAAAAATGTTAAGTTTCCCCGCAGCACCGGTCGGGTGGGCACTTCCGGTAATGGCGGCGGCTGGTCTGCGGAGGAAAACACAAACGTAATTATAATTGAGCAACGTGCAATAATATGTGCCTGGTTTTTAAATTGGTTGTGTCTTGAATGCGGTTGCGTGTGTGTAGTGAAACTGGTTTTAAGTGTGAATGTGGGGTGAATGTGGAAATGTGATGTTTTAGCTGTAACTTACCTGTCTCTTGTGTCCAGGTGTCCGGGCCAAAAGAGTCCCCGGGGGACGGACACCGACATAAACGTTCCGGGCCAGTCCAAGATGACAGACAGAGCAGGGGGATTTAGGCCAATTTTAATCGGGATTTTTGTTAGTTATTTTTATTGGTGTTATGGTTTTAGGGTTTAGCTTTTGTATTTGGGGTTTTAGATGTTTGTTTGGTTATGGTTATTTTTAAATGGAGGATTTTAACTTAGTTTTAAAAAGCTAATGTTAACTGGTTACACCCATGGAGTTTTATAGTTTTTACCTGCAGTATATAAGGCGCCAGATCACACCATTCATTGTTCTACATGCTCCTGATTTTAATCCTCCATGCACCTTAGTACTTGCACTTTTGTTTTTGTGCACTTTATTTTGTATTATTGAAAATGGGAAATTAAAAAGAAAAAAAGACGTGGACCACAGAAAATCCTGTCTCAGTCTCTCTTCTTTGGGTAACTCACTGACATCCAGCCGCTCAGAGCCTGTCCTGTCTACAACTAAAAAGGATGAAGATTGTCAGTTTAATGATATGCTCCTGTCTTCTCAAGATTGTTCATTTTGCAAATATCAGTGGTAGAAAATAAAATAAACTCATAACCTGCTCCGGACTAGGGTAAATTCCCGAATAAGTTAGAAAAGACAAGATGCTGGCCAATCAGAGATGAGAATTTAGGAGGAGAGAGAGAGAGAGGGGGCTGTGGAGAAATGAGGAAATGTGAAAGTCACAACGTTTTCTTTTATATCAGTGAGATGCACGTAGCCTCTTTATGAAGAGGAGCCATGAGATCTTCTATGTAACAGAGACTAGACTGAAGAATCCTGTTTAATCTGTGAGGATTAATAAACTTTCATTGTCAAAAATATAGAATGACTGCACTTTGTGCACATTTGGCTGTGGATCTTTACGCATCACTTTGACTCAGACAAAAGACTTGTCTGAACTAAAGACACAGCTCCTTCAGACTAAGCAGTGGATCTGTTCAATGTTTGGTGATGGTCCATGCAGGACATTTAAATGAACTCTGTAGTGTAACTTCTGTGTCTGTGATTGGTCGCAGCATGTTTCCATCACATAGATTTAATATATATTTTGCTTAATGATTGATGTTTCCTCACGTTTGAAGAGCACAGCTCGGTTGCTCTGATTGGTCAGTTTGCATTAACCCCGCCTCTGCTCTGTGACACGGCTTCATTGAGTAAATCCAGGGTTAACACATCCAGTTGTGAACTTGTTTCATAGGACAGCTTATCGAGAGAGGCTCATGTCTGGGTTTGTCAACCTGGGGAAGAGACACTTATCCAGGATAAGTTCAGCCATGTTCGTAGTACAGGCCTTAGGGGTCTCAAACTGGCAGCCCAGGGACTTTTGATTATTAGTGATAGTGGCCCACCAATCAATATTGTTGAGATGTGACTATAAAACTTCTAAAATGAAGTGGAATTCAGCAAATTATTTACAATTTATCCAAAGTTTTCCAAGACTGATCCGGGTTATCCGCTTTTATTTACTTTATTACTTGTTTGTACGGTATAATATGTAAAACAATGGATGTGGACATATTAGAATATGCCACATATGCTTATTTATATAGAATATACAGTAACATACTGAGGCCTGTATCTTTACATCCTCCTTCTGTCCTTACATCCTCCTTCTGTCCTTACATCCTCCTTCTGTCCTTAGTCCCTCCTTCTGTCCTTACATCCTCCTTCTGTCCTTAGTCCCTCCTTCTGTCCTTAGACCCTCCTTCTGTCCTTAGACTCTCCTTCTGTCCTTAGACTCTCCTTCTGTTCTTAGACTCTCCTTCTGTCCTTAGACTCTCCTTCTGTCCTTAGTCCCTCCTTCTGTCCTTACATCCTCCTTCTGTCCTTAGTCCCTCCTTCTGTCCTTAGTCTCTCCTTCTGTCCTTAGTCTCTCCTTCTGTCCTTAGTCTCTCCTTCTGTCCTTACATCCTCCTTCTGTCCTTAGACCCTCCTTCTGTCCTTAGTCCCTCCTTCTGTCCTTAGACCCTCCTTCTGTCCTTAGTCTCTCCTTCTGTCCTTAGACCCTCCTTCTGTCCTTAGACTCTCCT
The DNA here is from genome assembly GCA_038363315.1 of Mugilogobius chulae. Taxonomy (NCBI): domain Eukaryota; kingdom Metazoa; phylum Chordata; class Actinopteri; order Gobiiformes; family Gobiidae; genus Mugilogobius; species Mugilogobius chulae. The sequence goes on from CM076405.1 coordinate 10,313,677, forward strand.
TCTGTCCTTAGTCTCTCCTTCTGTCCTTAGTCCTCCTTCTGTCCTTAGTCTCTCCTTCTCCTTAGTCCCTCCTTCTGTCCTTAGCCTCCTTCTCCTACCTCCTTCTGTCCTTAGACCCTCCTTCTGTCCTTAGTCTCTCCTTCTGTCCTTAGTCCCTCCTTCTGTCCTTAGTCCCTCCTTCTGTCCTTAGACTCTCCTTCTGTCCTTAGTCTCTCCTTCTGTCCTTAGTCCCTCCTTCTGTCCTTAGTCTCTCCTTCTGTCCTTAGACCCTCCTTCTGTCCTTAGACCCTCCTTCTGTCCTTAGACCCTCCTTCTGTCCTTAGACCCTCCTTCTGTCCTTAGTCTCTCCTTCTGTCCTTAGACCCTCCTTCTGTCCTTAGACCCTCCTTCTGTCCTTAGACCCTCCTTCTGTCCTTAGTCCCTCCTTCTGTCCTTAGACTCTCCTTCTGTCCTTAGTCTCTCCTTCTGTACTTAGTCCCTCTTTCTGTACTTAGTCCCTCCTTCTGTACTTAGTCCCTCTTTCTGCACTTAGTCCCTTCTTCTGTACTTAGTCCCTTCTTTTGTCCTTAGACCAGGGTGTTGAACTCATTTTGACAAAGGGCCGCATTGGCATCGGGGTTGTCCTCGAAGGGCCAGTTGTAACTACAATGAACCTTACTAATCATTCTGCAATTGATTATTGTATATTAATTAAAGTGACAATTACTGAATATACATCAGCACTAGTCTGAAAATGACTTACTCTTTAAGTTTCAGGCAAATAATTTCATTAGTTTTAGACACCCAGATTACTCCTGGTACTAATATAAGATTAATGTAAACCTTATAATTCAATTTATTCAATTCAATAAGATGAGGTATAAAATGAGGTGGCAGGCCGCATCCAACCCACGGGCCTTGACTTTGACATATGTGCCTTAGACCATCACTGCCCAGTTCGTCAGCTCTATCTGAAATGTGGTTGTGAGCAGTTTTTCAGTGACCTTCCATTCCTTTTAGTTCAGTTTTCGTGGCGCAGACCATTGACCTCTCCCTGTGACCTCGGGCTTTGTCTCACAGGACTAAAACACTGTGCCCTCGGTGGCCATGTTTGTTTGTCATCGCTGGAGCATTGTGAGCCCACCACACTGCTGCTGCGTGAATGTAACTGCCCCAGAGACAGGTCCGTCCACAATCTGAAGACAATTCTCTCATTCTTAGGTCATTTTCACTCTCCGGATGGTGACAAAAGCAGAGGAAGATGTGGTGACAGAATAGAGCTCTGAAGGGAGCGTTTAGTGCATGTTTCTATTGAACAAACCTACAAACGTTTTAGTGCCAAAGCCGTTGGAGAAAACAATGCTACTTGCTTTATTCCTACACTTTTGTTGCTTGTTGACATTTATGAGTATGTATAAAATGTTGATGCGGACTCTCGAAAACTGTGTTTTCTCCAAGCCCCAGTGCAAAGATGATGGACAGTGCATCAACGTTTTGCTCTACAGTACATGATGACCGCGGCAAGCTCGAGCCAAACGGAGCCAAAAGCACTAGGCCTGATGATACTAAATGTCCTCTTTCACATGAGACTATGGAGAACAGCAGATAAATGATTCAAACTAAAAGTTGTACATATCGTTTCACTTGTTTGTGGAGGAGTGTTCAGTTTGAATCCAGAGGCCACATTTATAAAGCCTGTGTACGTAACAAAAATGAGGTCAAAAGTACGTGTTTTCCCATGTCGTCTTTGGGATTTATAAAAAGAAAACTTGACATGAGATCCACACACTCTGGAGCTACTGTTCGGACTTTTAGAGACGAAGCCGAAGGAGGTTTGTGTTAGAGGAGACAGTCTGAGGACGTTGTTTGTATGTAATAAGGGCACTACAAGTCTGTACAAATAATAAAACACACGCGTTTTTTTTTTCAAATTTGGTATTTTAGTCAGAACAGAAGTGGATTAACAGATTTAAGCAAAAAAAAAAAAAGTTTGAAAAGGATATATTTTGGAGTGAAGTAAAAGGTCGCTAGGAGATTAGGAACTTTTTTCTAACAGAGCACAAGGGTCACCAGAGCTAAACAGGAAGTGAACTGCCAACAAAAGTGAAGAACCAATATACAGCCAAGGGTATTTGAGAAAACTTGAAAAGACACAAAACCCTAACCCCTCCTCATGGTTTTGCTGAAAATGTCAGTTTTAGTGTGCATTCACACTAGCACTGGTCAGTACGCTTTAATCAAACTCTAGTTCTTTTGCCCAGAAAGTCCGGTTCGTTTGGGCAGGTGTGAATGCGCAATCGAACTTTGATGCGGAACAAAAAATGAACTCTGGTCCGCCAAAAAACGTAGATCTCGTTCGGTTGAAGTGAACTCTGGTACAGTTCGAGTGTGAACGCCAAGTGAACTGTAGGCCGCTTCAAAAGCAGGAAGTGGACTACAGCGCAGAGCATTAGGTAAATACAACCAACATAAACGCACACGGAGCTAATAGGCAAAGCCTTAGCAGAACTGTTGCCCTGTTGTCAGTAAATAAGTAAATAAATGGAAATCAAAATTAGGCCAACTTGGATGGATCAAGTGCGCCCTTTCCTAGCCACACATCAAACAGAGAACGTATAGCCCTGTACTTCCGTTTTATTTAGAAAAAAAAGGACGGTACGAAAAGGTCCTTGACAACGCCATTTTGTTGCGTTGTATTGACCAATAGATGAGCGGTGTTTCCTGTTCAAGGTTTTTTGTCTCGTTTCCTTCCGTGGTTTTGGGTACAGCGCCACCACATGTGAAGGAGTGGACAAGCTTCTCAAAAGGCTTAGTTCGTTTGACAAAAGAGCAGTGTGAAAGCGAACCGCTCCAGCTGAAAATGTTAACAATGTTTCAATTTCGGTCCCCAATCGAACTGGACTGTTAGGTGTGTTTTCATTAGTAAGGACCACACCAAAACAGAGATAGTTATACGTTGTTTATTGAATAGATGTAGATGTTGAAGTTCCATGGAATCAGATGAGCGATGACCAGGCAAGGAGACTCAGTGTGGGGGTCCTGTCTCAGCAATCTGCCCGGCCGATTCAAGACCCCCAAAATGTAAGAGTTGAGTGGCGATTGAATGACGAAGCGAATAGTAGTGTAGGAATGAGGTAAGAGCCACGGGATATCTTATCGAGGTAGACAGTGATGTTAATGTTGACTGAAGAAGCAGTAGGCCAGGAACTGAGGTACTCAAGGGTGTAAGGAAGGTGAACCGACAGCCGTCAGGAGATGATCTCAAGTTGTCGAGGTGAGCTATAATGGTAATGACTGGTCTAGGGCTTATCGTCTGGGCTGCAGAGGCGAGGAGCGAGGTCTGCGCCTGGAAGCGAATACGAATAAGGTAGAGGAGCAACACAATGGCGTAATCTTGAGAGAAATGGCTGGTGGAAGTAAACGTAGAGGGTCGGAGGATAGCGATGCGTGGAATGGGCGTGCTGATAGAGAATCCAGGAGAAGCGGAAATGAGACGAGGACAAGATGCAGAAGACCGCGGATGGACAAAGTAGACGGACTGTGTGGAGGCAGCTCGATTGACTCGTACTCCTGCCAAAAGACGGAACGTGACGATTGAGATTTACTTGATAGGGAAGCGATGCAGAACTACGGAGGATAGGCAAGGTCATCTGATGGAAATGCTCAAGGAAGATTGACTACGTCTGGCTGGATGACGATGAGGTAGAATAGGGGAAGTGCAGGAAGTGGTTTCTAGACTAGAATCTCGGGGTGAAGATTGAGATCTGCGACCAGACGTGTCCTAGTGTTGACAGCTCGAACCCCCAAAGATTTGAAGAGCCAATGTGGATGGCCTGCTGGGAACGATGCATGGGTGAAGTATCAGGACGAAATAGAGGGAACGCTGAAATGCCGGGAACAGCATCTGCATCAGCGATATGAACTGAAAGGTGGAAGATGAGAAGGCACCTCGGATGAGTCGGAATACGGAAGTCTTGATCTGTATGAGGTGGAGCCTGGAGCGTGAGTTAAAGGGCGAGAATTGGAATGATGTGGGTGAAAATGTGAGTTAAGATGGCGTCAATAGAATAACATGAAATGAGGTGAAATGGTGTGAGACGAAATGACGTGGATGAAATAGCGTGAGACAAGATGGCATTGATAGAATGACGTGAGACGAAATGACGTGAATAGAATAACATGCGGCGAGATGGCATGGATAGAAAGGCGTGAGACAAAATTGCGTAGATAGAATAACGTGAGACTAGAGATGGCATGGATGGAATGACGTGAGGCGAAACGATGAGGATAGAATACCATAAGATGGCATGGATAGAATACTGCGAGACGGAATGGCGTATGTAGAATGACATGAGATGAGATGGCGTAGATAGAAGCATGAAACACAGGAAAGTTAGCAGAGATGGTATGGATGGAATGGCGCGAGTCGGAAGGACATGAATCAGGGTGTCACAAGTGGGAGTGAAAAGACGCATAACCTGGAGAAGCGATGGAAAACATGAGATGGTATATGATAGCGCTTGAGCCGGAGACGTGTTGATCCACCTAAGCTGAATAGGGATGGCTGCCATAAGCCTGGTAAGCACGCAGGAGCCTGAGCTGGCGGAGTGTTGAGGCTGGAAGGCCTGGCGTGAACTGGAGGTTCTAAGGAGCCGGAGCTGGAACGGCTGACATGAACTGGAGAAGCATAGAGGCTGGAACAACAGACGTGAGCTGGAGAAACGTAGAGGCTGGAACAACAGACGTGAGCTGGAGAAACGTAGAGGTGTACAACAGACATGAGCTGGAGAAACGTAGAGGCTGGAACAACAGACGAAAGCGGAGAAGCATTAAGAAGCCTGAACTGGAACTGCTGGCGTGAGCTGGAGAGCATTAAGAAGCCTAAGCTGGAGCGCAAAGGAGCCTGAGCTGTAACGATTGACATGAGCTGGAACGGCTGGCGAGAACTGGAGAAGCATTAAGGAGGCTGAGCTTGAACGGCGTTGGGGCTGGAATGACTCGTGAGAGCTGAAGAAGCGTTACGGAGGCTGAGCTGGAACAGTGATGAGGCTGGAATGACCGGCGTGAACTGAGGAAGCGCTAAGGAGGCTGGCTGGAACAGTGTTGAGGCTGGAACGGCTGGAGAGAGCTGAAAAAGCGTTAAGGAGACTAAGGTTGTTGACCGAGGCGTGGCCTGCGTGGGGGCCCATAAAGCGTGGCCTGCGTGAGGGCCGAGAAGGCGTGGCCTGCGCGGGGGCCGAGGAGGCGTGGTCTGCCGAAGAACGTGGCCTGTGTGGAGGCCGATGCGACGTGGCCTGCGTGGGGCTCATAAGCGTGGCCTGCATGAAGGCCGATGAGACGTGCCTGCGTGGAGGCCGATGAGACGTGGTCTGCGTGGAGGCCGATGACACGTAGCCTGCGTGGGGGCTCATAAGACGTGGCCTGCATAGAGGCTGAACAGACGTGGCCTGCATGAAGGCCGAAGAGACGTGGCCTGCGTTGGGGCTCATGAGGCGTGGCCTGCGTGGAGGCTGATGAGACGTGGCCTGTGTGGGGGCCGATGAGGCGTGGCCTGCGTGGGGCCGATGAGGCGTGGCCTGCGTGGGGCCGATGACACGTAACCTGCGTGGAGGCCGATGAGACGTGGCCTGCGTAGAGGCTGATCAGACGTGGCCTGCGTAGAGGCTGATCAGACGTGGCCTGCATGAAGCCGAGGAGACGTGGCCTGCATGAAGGCCGAGAGACGTGCCTGCGTTGGCATAGGCATGGCATGGCCTGCGTGGAGGCTGATGAGACGTGGCCTGCGTGGAGGCTGAAGATGTGGCCTGCATGGGGGCTCATGAGGGTGCCTGCGTGGGCCGATGAGACGTGGCCTGCGTCAAGGCCGATGAGGCGTGGCCTGCGTAGCTCGAGTGCGCTGAAATAGAAACAATAGATTGCGGGAAAGGGGACGGGGGAGGGTTGGCGTAGCCAAAAAGAATAGGAAGATGGGGTGGAGACATGGGAAGGGGACGGGGAAGGGTTGATGTAACCAAAAAGAATAGAAAGATGGGATGGAGGCATGGGGAAAGGGACGGGGGAGTGATTGGCGAAGCCAAATATGGGGAAGAGGTGATGGAGATGAGGGAAGGGGACGGGGGACACGGGTGGGATGAGGGTGGTAGGAAGGATGGTCTAAACTGAAAACCCACTTCTAAGAAAAGACAGCATACGGGAGTGTATGCATGTAAACATTGTTTTTTTTTTTTTTTATTATTTATATTTACATTTTGTTTTAATGAGAAGCACTATGTAACTGTACGAGGTGCTGTACGAATCAAGACAGACGAAACAACAAACGAAACCAAATCTTGAAGGTGAATTGCTCGATGTGTGATGTGTACAAAGAGCCGAAATAAGATAAAACTATCATGTTCAGTTGGTCGAAGGAGACAAGAGAATGGAGTAAAGTGATAGGGTTGAATGAAATTGGAATGGGAGAAAATTACCTGACAGAAATAGAATAAATGCAAACATGAAGGACGAGAAATACAACAGATGCGTTACCGTATGTCTTTCGCTAGAGGGAGCTGATGCAGCATGTGACTGCGTGGACTGCTGCTGTAGAGACGTCGTGACGCACGCTTGCAAACCCGGAAGTGGAGCGCTAGCGACGCGGGCCTAGGGGCCTAGTATGACGAAGATGACTGAACAGCGAGAACTTGTGCACTGCCGCACTCATCCGAATGGGTTGTTCTTCAGTTGGTCACGGCGGATCCGTAGATGCTGAAGAGAACGTGCAGAGGTGCGCTGAGCGCGGGAGAACCCGGAAGTCTGAATGAACTGGCGGGAACTCTTGAGCGGGGCTGGTTCTATGATCGACCTGGAATCGACGGACTGATCCCTGGGCCGCTGTGGAGGTGTGTTGGCGAATAAACTCTGCAGAATGGCGCGGCGGTGGAGGCGATGGGAAGACGAGTGAGATTGTATCTACCGTGGAAAGGGACGTTGCACGTCGAACGCTCCGAGCAGGTCAGAATTCGATTAGGAACTCTGCCTATGTCGCGCTTGCTTAGTGTTGAATTGCTGTTGTGGCTTTGTGACCCGAACGCGCTGCGTGTCTGACTTGTCGAGAGCACAGAGTTGAACTGAGATGAGGCGCATGGTCAAACTGAGACGCAAGCATGAGCTGGGATATGAAGGTTTCCGGTGACGTGGGGTGTGGTTGGAGTGCGATGGGGGCGTGGTCCCACTCACGAAACTTAATTAACCAAGTAAATAACGCTTATTATTCAGAATTTTAAAAAATAAAATATGTATTTTGATCCAAAAAAGGGGTGCACTAACATTTGTCAGGGGTATACTTAAATGAATAAAATTTTTTTTAAATTCTGAATGAGTTCAAGCTTAATTAACTCTTTCCCTGTCATTGACGTCTATTTCCATAGAAGCAGATGGGAGAACTGTGAGGACTAGGACCCAGAGGAGGTTTTTCTTCACAGGACTGCTTTAGAAGCAAAAGATTCTAAATGTTATAAAGTTGGTTCCAATTTTAACATTTTAACATGTCAGGATCAACTTGTCCCTTAGTAAGTTGTATATATTATTTTTATTATTTGTTCACCTTCCTTGGCAGTAACAATCGCTATATCTTTATTTCTTTTCTAAGATTAAAAAAATAAGTAGGGGGCGCTAGTTACAAATGATCTCGAAAACATCCTCAACCTCTCTCTTCTCCACAAGTCACGCCCCCAAGCTCCGAGCAGAGAGTGTGTGCTGAAAGCCTTCCATTTGACACCACATGAAACACAGTCACCTCCAGCCTTCACTGTTTGTGCTGCTGCTGCGTGGTCATACATATGGATCACTCCTGTTTCATGTTCTTTCACTTCAAATGTGAACTCTACCACCAAGCCATTTCTCACTCGCACTGCCGAGAGAGAAGAAGGAAGTCATTGGATAAGTTCATTATTATTTCAAATCTAATACATCAGTGTGAGTTTTTGCTTCGGATAAAGTAGTTTGAAAAAGGAAGTAGACTTTTGGTGAAAATTTAATGTTTGTCTACAGTAATTCTAATGATTTAAGCTCATTAAGCAAATTATCATATTGTTCTCATTTGGGCTTTGTTGTGGTGTGATAGTTCTTGTGGTAAATAATGCAGTTTTACAGAAGTTTATAAGGAAAATGACATGTAATAGTTGAACATTACAGGAAGTAAAGATTGAGTGATTATTTGGCTTTATATGGCATAGAATATGACACATTAACTTTTCAAGAAAAAAAAAGATCACATCCAGCAGCCATACCAGCTGCCCAAAGCCTGATCTCATCAGATCTCAGAAGCTAAGCATGTTGGGCATGGGCAGTACGTGGATGAGAGACTGCTGGAGGAACCTCAGGAGCCACAGTGGGGCAACAGAGGAGACACTTGTTGTGTCCTTAGGTAAGACACTTCACCCACATTGCCTAGTATGGATCTGGTGTGAGTGTGAATGGTTGGTGGAGGTCGGAGGGGTCGATGACGCAAAATGGCAGCTTCGCTTCTGTCAGTCTGCCCCGGGCAGCTGTGGCTACAAAAGTAACTTACCACTTTCGAATGTGGAATAAATGAAACATAACTAATGTGAAGCGTCTTTGGGTGTTTTCAGAAGCGCTGTTAATATAGTATAAGTTCAATAGCATTAATATTAGCCCTGAAATACATTTATCTTTTCCCTAGAGCGCAATGCAAACACAAACTGCTCATGTTTGACAGAAACGGCATCTACAACATTTGAATTGGTCGGATTTTGTGGCAATTCTTACCTAGTTTCAAAGCCTTCCAGCTAACTAGTATAACAATAATAGCAGCAGTAGCAGCAATAGCACAGTTTACATCTTTTGTTCAGTGATGATTAACTTGTTGACTTTAAAAAACAACACACTAGAAATCTTGATATTTACTCTTTCCACATTCAGTTATGAAGCTTGGTGGACAAAAGAAAACATTTGTGTTGAGTTTGATCGTTAAAAACAGATTTCTGTCAACACTGGCCCTTGAGTTTCCACCGCTCTCAAACTGGCACATCATCTATCAAACAAACTGAAGAAAAAAAAAACAAAAACGGTGTAGTTACTGGGATGTTGTTGTCGAGCTTGTGCACTGACAACAAAAGTCATGCTGATTCGGATTCGTGCCAGTGCTACAATTACATTTTTTTCACATTGTTCCGTGCAGCCAGCCAGCAGAGGAAGTAGTTATCAACAACAAGAAGCTGGATTAAATGCTAGTATAATATGCCGGTTGAATTTTGTGAATGAAAAGTTCAGTTGCTAACAGTTGCTGAAGGAGCTTTTGTAGCCGACTAGCACACTTGTCTAGTTTACATGAGAGCTTTCCAAAAACCACGTAAACACTTTTAAACCAATTTTTTTTATTAAGTGGGGGGTTTAATCCGCTTTTAAAACCAAAAACCTTCATTCGTTTGTCATGTAACCATTTAATTCCGCCTAAAAACATTTCCGCTCGCCGTACCATGCTGGCGCGTCGTCTGTCTGATGGCAGTGACGCACTTCAAGATGGCGGCACAGACCCGAAACTTTGAGTGAGAAAAGAGTGGAGGCAAAAAAACACAAAACACTAACCTTTTCAAAGACGCAGCGGAAAGTTTTGAACAAGGAGTGTACGCAGAGAGACTCCCAAACAAGTGGAAACTGGACTGAACTTTTCCTCCGCACACAGAACATTACGTGGAGCTGATGATACGATTCTCCTGCTGCTGCTTAAAGACTTTCATCAGAACGACACCTAAAAAAGTTACAACAATCACAAGATTAAAAAGTTGATTTCCAGCCGATATGTTTTTCCTTTAAGACGTATTACATAATGCAATGGTCCCCAACCTTTTTTTTCCAAACTTTTTTGGTTGAATTTTTCTTTTGCGGCACAACTACTCAAAGATGACCGAATTATAGTTTAGAAACAATGATTTACTTTTGTGAATATTGGCATTTATTAATTTTATAGGGGCACTATCCAACTTTTCTAGTAGAATGACACTTTTACAATCAAAGAGAAGCATATTCAGTGGTACAGGTCACCTTTAAATGATTCATTAAATTAGTAAATGGTGATTGTTTTGCTTTGACTCTTGGTGAAGATGTTGTTCAGAATAGCAAATAATTCATTATAGGCTTAATCTTATTTCATAGATTGAATTTTGTATCTCAAGGCACACTAGTGTTCCCCGACACACTGGTTGAAAAACACTGACATAATGACGTATGCTCGCTCTTGAATGAATGAATGAATGAAATTAGTTTATTTTGGTTGTCAATATTCACAAAGCGGGAAAATATATATATATATAATATATATATATATATATATATATGTAGCACCCGTATCGCCACTCTATTTGTTGTGTAGTTGAGAATGGTGGGTGCTTGGGTTCGTTTTAAGTTCAGGTGGATACCACTAAGGTGCACCTAATAATAAATTACTTACACTGTGTTAACCTATTTAAGAAAATTGAGACCCAGAGAGAATGTAAAGTTTAGCCAAAAATAATAAAAGGCGTAGTTTAATGAAAAGAATAATTTGGTAAATTAAACAATAATTATCCCAACAAAACAAAAATATCTAATTAGGCAAAATATGTAAAACAAATAACCAAAAATATCCCCCCAAAAATATACTGCAATCCCCTTGTTTTTCACAGCAACCCTTGTTTCAAGTAGACAGTCTCACCGTAATACACTTTACAATAGTAAATATTTCACACCGTCCGTGTTTCAAGTAGACAGTCTTACCGCTTTACGTTGCCATAGTAACAGTTTTCCCAAGAGTTAGTGTTTCCCACCCAAACTGTTTGTCCCAAAAATGTTTACTGGCCAGAAAAAAAAAACAACACACAATCTTCGAGCTCACGATGCGATGAATAGGGCACGCCCGGCGTGGTGCTTCTGGCTCCCTCGCTCCTCTCTGCTCCCGCTCCGCAGGCCCCGCTCCGCCGGCGGGAATCCGGCGTCGAGGGTTCCACAGCGGCTACGAAACTTCACCGCACACACGACCGGCGCTCACAACCAGGACTCACGACACACGAGTCCGCGGCCTTTCTGCTTGCTCCTCCGCCGAAATCACCGAGTTCCGGGCTCTTTTCTCAGTCTTTTCGAGAGTTATTTCTTACAGACAATGCGTGGCGTCCTCACTCCGTGCGAGTCTGGCGAGAGAGAGAGAATTCCTAGAGGCCTCGAGCTTTTTCCTCTACGTCTCTCACGCAAGGTCACGTGTACTCACGCAATGCGTAACAACGGCCAATCACAATCGACTATACAGAGTGAATACAGAAAGGACCAATGAAACGTAATATTATAACAAATTAAAAGTAAACAGAAGCTAGGCAAAAAACAAAAACCTCTAAAGATATTATTTAAACTAAATAATATAACTTGAGCTTTTACATCTAAATCCAAAAATACATATCTTGGATAAATAGTGCAATATAATGTGTCACTGTTGCTTGCTAAAGTAAATAAACGTTTACTTATATTATTTTGTGTGACTTACTTGTGTGTAATGAAAAGTTAAACAAACCTATCATCACTTGTTACCGGGTAATACTCAAATTTACCACTGGGCTACACCCTCCCCCTTCTAGAAGATTTTGATGTCCTCATAAAAATAAACTTTACAGGACTCTAATAGTCTTACAACTAAGGGTAGAGGCCAAATGGGAACAAGTGAAACACAACGCCATGGGGTGGCACCAGAGGGTACGACAAAGACTGCTTCTGGGGTCTCTGTAGAGTCCGCTTCCCACCAGCACACCATGGCTTAGGACTGTTACTGGATGTTCAGAAGGTTTGCCAAGTTCATCATAGCTCAGCTTTACCACTGGACGGGTGATTCTTCTGGCACGCTCAGCTTGTTCCATCTCAGCTTGAGTGTCTTGGCTTTGGTTGAGGTCTGCTCCCCCTTCTGGAACGTTGACTTCTGGATCAGCGCTGGGAGCGGCTTGGAAGATCATTGACAACAGGTTCTAGTTCGACCAGCTCTGGAACTTGTCTTTCCGGTTCAGCTTGTGTGGTGACTGGCTTGGCTTGCTTGGTGGACATGTCTTGAACTGTCACCAACTTGTCCCAGTCGAACTCAAAAGGTCTTGGTAGGTAAACTTCTTCACACTCTGATTCTGAGGACCGGTCTTCATCAGGGTTGGTTTTTTGTGCAGTTTGTTTGGTCTTTTGTGCTCTGGTTTCAGGTCTTTGTAGTGGCTCATTGTCACTTTCATTGGCAGGGAGTCTCACCAGGTACCAATGGGCAAAAGGTGGTTGCGGTGAATGTCTTCTCTGCTCCCATACCTCTCTCGGGTTTGATCTTGTAGACTGGCAAGTCAGGTAGCTTTTCAATAACCACATAGGGTGCAGGTCGCCATTTGCACTTTAACTTGTTTTGCCTGTGACTCCAAAGTTTCTCAGCAGCACTCTGTCGCCTTTGTCGAGAACTTGTTCTTTAACGTGTTTGTCATGTGCTTTCTTGTTTCTTTGGTGGTTCTTGTCTGAGGTCTCTGTGGCCAGGCTGTAGGCTTTCTGAAGATCTTGCTTGAGCTTTGCCACGTATTGATGGTAGGACTTTATCTTTTGGTTGTTGTCAGTTACGCCGAAACAGATGTCTACAGGGAGGCGAGCTTCTCGGCCGAACATTAGCAGGTAAGGCGAGTAACCAGTTGCGTCGTTTTGCGAACAGTTGTAGGCGTGGACCAACTGACTAACTTTTTGACTCCACTTTTGTTTTTGCTTTGGATCGAGAGTGCCAAGCATTGACAAGAGTGTACGGTTGAATCTCTCTGGTTGGGATCTCCCTGAGGGTGGTAAGGAGATGTTCTTGACTTGCGAATGCCCAGCATTTTAAGAAGGTCTTGGATCAGCTTGCTTTCAAAATCACGGCCTTGATCTGAATGAATGCGGGCAGGGAGTCCGTAATGTACAAAGTAACGCTCACACAGGATCTTGGCTACTGTGGTCGCTTTTGGTCTTTGGCTGGAAAAGCTTGAGCGTACCTCGTAAAATGGTCTGTCACTACAAGGATGTTGGCGAAACCTTGAGAGTCTGGCTCAAGTGACAGAAAATCTATGCAGACGAGGTCTAGTGGGCCTTGGCTGGTGATCTGGTTTAAGGGCGCAGCTCTTTGAGGAAGTGCCTTGCGGGTGATACATCTGCCACAGTTCTTTATGTACTGTTCAACCTCAGCTCCCATCTTTGGCCAGTAGAACCGGTCTCTGACGAGTTCAATAGTCTTGTCCATGCCCAAGTGACCGGACTCATCATGCAGGATCTCAGGACCATAGGTACAAACTCTTTGGGCAGTACCAGCTGCTTCACTTGAGTGCCTTCCTCTCAACCTTTCTGTAGAGTAGATTGTCTTGAATGACCAGCTTACTTGCTTCTTTGCTCAGCAGGACAGCCGTTGGATTGTCGGTGCTGGAGACTGAAGGACCACCACAGAGCGACTGTTTGACTGGAGCAATAGTGGGGTCAGAGTCTTGGGCTTTGACAAGGTCTTTGTGACTGAACTGAGTCAAGGAACCGAGATCTAGCCGGACTGGGAAGACGAAACACTCAGGTAGACCATCAGGCGACACTCCAAGCGACTCTGCAACTGTAGTGTGTTCTTTAGGAGTTCCACGGCACCTGATCTGCTTACACAGCGCTTTAACACTTTCGGGTGGTACACTTTGCCAGCCTTCTTCATTTGTAGGAAGAGGATTGCGTGATAGGGCATCTGCGTCGATGTTGCTGCTGCCAGGCCTGTACTGCAGAGTGAAGTTATAAGTCGAGAGTGCAGAGAGCCAACGATGACCTGTCGCGTTGAGCTTGGCTGTCGTGAGAATATAAGTTAGTGGATTGTTGTCGGTTCTCACAGTAAACTGGGATCCGTACAAGTAGTCGTGGAATTTGTCTACCACAGCCCACTTGAGAGCCAAAAACTCGAGCTGGTGCACTGGGTAGTTCTTCTCTGAGGTACTTAGCTTGCGGCTTGCAAAGGCGACTGGTCTCAAGCCTTCAGGATACTCTTGGTTGAGGACGGCGCCAAGACCGTGAAAGCTTGCGTCATGTGAAGTACGTACGGCTTGGTTGGGTCAGCGAATGCCAGCACAGGTGCGTTTGTGAGGCAGCGGATGATCTTTTGGAACGCCTCTGAACAGGACTGGTCCCATCTTTCACCAAAAGGCTCATTGACTTTGAAGTAGGTCTTGTCTGGCGATGGAGAGGACTTTCGCTTCTTTTGAGTGGGAGGATAACCTTTGCACAGCTCGGTGAGTGGTCGGACAACGATGGAGTAGTTTTTTATAAATCTGCGATAGTATCCGCAGAACCCCAGGAATGACTGCAGGGAAGGAAGATCGGTCGGCTGCTTCCACCTTGTCACGGCTTCCACCTTGGCTGGGTCTGTGGCGATACCATGCTCAGAGACAATGTGCCCCACATAGGTGACTTGTGGGCGACAGAACTGGCACTTATCGAGAGACAACTTCAACCCAGCTTCTTCCAGACGAGAGATGACTTTGAGAAGTCTTTGCTCATGCTCCTCCAGGGTCTTGCCAAAGACAATGAGATCATCAAGGTAAACAATGACTTCGAGCATGTGCATGTCGCCAACTGCCTTCTCCATAAGTCGTTGAAATGTCGCAGGGGCCCCTGTAATCCCCTGTGGCATCCGCTCAAACTGAAAAAATCCCAGAGGACAGATGAAGGCAGTTTTCTCCTTATCCTCTTCAGCCATCGGGATTTGATAGTAGCCGCTGCGCAGATCCAAGACTGAAAACCACTTGCTGCCGGACAAGCAATCGAGAGCGTCATCGATGCGTGGCACAGTGTATTGATCTGGGACAGTTCTGCGATTCAGGGTGCGGTAGTCGACACACATGCGAAGTTGACCATTCTTTTTGCGTGCAAGGACGATCGGTGACGCATATGGACTTCTTGACTCTTTTATGATCCCAGCTGCCAGCAGCCCTTGGAGATGACGCCGGAGATCATCTAAGTCAGCGGGGGCAATGCGTCGCGACCTCTCTCTGAAGGGAGTGTTATCGCTCAGCCGAATGTGGTGCTCGACGCCCTTGGCCAAACCAACATCCCACTCTTCTGTAGAGAACACATTGGCGTGCTTGGCTAGCTTTTGACCAAGCCTCTCTTTCCACTCTTTGCTAATGGGCGAGTCACCAAAGTCAAACAGAGAAGGGTCCATAGCTGGTGTGGTTTTGGTGTTGGAGCTGGGCGAATCAGTCACAATGTCGGCAACGTGCAGGTGAGCGATCACGGTGCCCATTGGAATGGCTGTCTGCTTTAAGGACTCATTACGAAGGAGCACCAGGAACTTGTTTGGGTCTAACATCTTGGAGAACAAGACAGTAGGCTGGACCAGAACACTTGGAGGTAGAGAAGGTGAGTGAGCTCGTTCAGTAATCAGAATACTATCTCCGATGTCTTGGTTCTCTTTGACTTTACAGATGACGACTTGCTCAGAGCCAGGAGGGATGACGAGAGGACCAGGCCCGGACCACTTAACTTCAGCAACAGGTAAGTCTTTGTCTTTCGTGGGCGATACTGCAGGACCAGGTAAGTGTTTGTTCTCTTGCACTTGGACCTTGACTGAGTTGACATTCTCAGCGTCTTCTTTATTTGCGCTTGACTTGAAAGGCTGAATACCACTGACGTTTGTGCCGATCAGGACAGGTATGGTCTCAGAGCAACGTGGGTCAGGACACACCAAGGCGAGGACGGGGACAGACTTGACTTTTTTGGACCTGGACTTGGACTTTTGCGGCAGTTCCAACTCAATCTGGATGTAGCCTTTGTAAGGGTAGCTGCTCTCCGATTCACTTAGGCCCCAGATGGCTAAACCGGTCACAGGGTTTAGTGGGATGTCTGACAGATGTTGGGCGTACCAGCTGTCAAAAATGATGGTAACTTGGGAGCCACTGTCCATCAGCGCAGTGCAGAGGTTGCCATTGATTTTGACTTGAACAGTAGAGGGCGGTCCGACGAGTCCCTCGGGCAAACTGTTGGTTTGGGCTTTTACTGAGCTTCTCTGTACACTTGCATTTGTGGTCTTTACTCTTGTCTCATTATTTGATTTCTGGTTCTGCTTGGACTTTCTTTGGGCTTGCAACAGTTTCTGGACAACTTTGGGATAGTTCTCAGGAGCAGCACACTTGTTGGCGTAGTGGCCATCTTCGCCGCACCTATAACAGAAGAAGTCACTTGGGTCTCTGGACCTTTGCTGCAGGGGTCTTGACTGAGTCTCTTTTTGACATGGCTCAGGAGCAGGACTGTACTTGGGCTTGACTGACATGACAGAGACTTGCTTTCGGAGCTTGACAACTTCTTTCTTGAGGGCTTGAAGGTTTTTGTCTTCAGAGCTCTCTGCCGCTGGAGTGACTGATGGCAGAGCGCTCACTGGGGGAAGACTTGACAGGGCGGAAGGTGCAGAGAGTTCACTTACTTGTGCTCTGAGTTGGTGAATCTCGGCTTTCAAATCTTTCAGCTCAGTAGTTTCAGTGTCAGGTGTCACAGTGGCAGCTTTGGCGTAGATGGTCTTTGGCGGGTGGAGTCTGCGACGTGAGGCCTCATGCTCTTCCTCCAGGCGTATCTCGTTTAACAGCTCGAGAAATGTGGGAGGACTGTCTCTGCGGTCTCTCAAGCCGAGGTTAAGAATCATGAGGTCTGACCTGACGGCTCCTTTAATAACTTGGTCAAGGCGTGCTTTATCTGCTGCTGAAGACTGGAGTCCACCCTTTTTGACAACTTTGGTGAGTACTCTTTCAAGGCGTCTCAGGAACTCAGAGAGTCTCTCATTGGGATGTTGACACAGCATTCTGAACGCAAAGTAAAGTTCTTCGCCACTCTCGGGTGTGCCAAACGTGGTCTCGAAAATGTCAATGTAGTCAGAAGACGTGGCGTCTGGATTGTTGAAACGGACAGCTTGGAGGATCTCGAGAGCAGGACCTTTCACACTTTCCATTATCCTCATTTTCTTTTCTCTTTCAGAACGATCACATTCTTCGATCATGAGTCTCGCTTGTTCAACCCAGTTCTCCAACTGTTCTTCTCCAGGGGGTGTGGGCGTGACACCCGAGAAAGTGCGAAGTCTTCTGTACAGGTTATTGTCATTGTTTGTTGGTTTACTTGTCATTTGCAGTATATCACCAACTGCCCTGATGATAGCTTCAGGAGTAGATGCTTGCAGTGGGGACTGAAGACTGGAATCAGGTTGCGGCACATCTTGACCATCACCGGCTGCTTGACCTTGGGCTTCTTCGTGCTCAGAGGGTCCAAAGATTCTCCACGCCACAGCAGATCCCTCGGGCACGACGTCAAGTGGAATAGCGGCTGCATTCACCTTCTCTCTGCACTCACATAGTACAGTTAAACTTTGAGACTGTGGGTCATACATTCTTCCTCTCACTTTGACTCGTCCGAGACCTTTGATAGTCTGTAGCGTTTCTTCAATGAAACTCACTTCGGCCTCTGGAGGTACATCTTTAACCAGCAGGGCGTTCGTCAGGTCCAGGCCTTCTCCCACACACCAGTTCTTCAGTTGGGCCATTCCCACGGGTTGTGCGCTTACGGTGATCACTTGTCAGGACTAAATTTGGTAAGTTTTAGTGATATAGTGGCCTAAAAGTGGCTTAGTTTAAGTTTTCTTACTTTAAAATAGTTAGTAGGACTGTACTTTTAAAGTTTGAAAGTTTTGTAGTTTTACACTATAGGTACCCTTTAATGTGATTTTACATACATGAGCAGTAAAAGAGATTTTTAGTTCTAAACAACTTTTAGCAAAACTAAATAAAATCTCTGGGTCAAACTAATTTTAGAGCTACGTTTTAACTAGTTTAGATCTACTTTTGAACTAAATTTATCCCAGCGGTGCCTCCATTTTTTGTGTAGCACCCGTATCGCCACTCTATTTGTTGTGTAGTTGAGAATGGTGGGTGCTTGGGTTCGTTTTAAGTTCAGGTGGATACCACTAAGGTGCACCTAATAATAAATTACTTACACTGTGTTAACCTATTTAAGAAAATTGAGACCCAGAGAGAATGTTAAGTTAGCCAAAAATAATAAAAGGCGTAGTTTAATGAAAAAATATTAATTTGGTAAATTAAACAATAATTATCCCCAACAAAACACAAATATCTAATTAGGCAAAATATGTAAAACAAATAACCAAAATATCCCCCCAAAAATCTACTGCAATCCCCTTGTTTTTCACAGAAACCCTTGTTTCAAGTAGACAGTCTCACCGTAATACACTTTACAATAGTAAATATTTTCACCACCGTCCGTGTTTCAAGTAGACAGTCTTACCGCTTTACGTTGCCATAGTAACAGTTTTCCCAAGAGTTAGTGTTTCCCACCCAAACTGTTTGTCCCAAAAATGTTTACTGGCCAGCAAAAAAAAACAACACACAATCTTCGAGCTCACGATGCGATGAATAGGGCACGCCCGGCGTGGTGCTTCTGGTTCCCTCGCTCCTCTCTGCTCCCGCTCCGCAGGCCCCGCTCCGGCCGGCGGGAATCAGCGGCTACGAAACTTCACCGCACACACGACCGGCGCTCACAACCAGGACTCACGACACACGAGTCCGCTGTCTTTCTGCTTGCTCCTCCGCCGAAATCCACCGAGTTCCGGGCTCTTTTCTCAGTCTTTTCGAGAGTTGTTTCTTACAGACAATGCGTGGCGTCCTCACTCCGTGCGAGTCTGGCGAGAGAGAGAGAATTCCTAGAGGCCTCGAGCTTTTTCCTCTACGTCTCTCACGCAAGGTCACGTGTACTCACGCAATGCGTAACAACGGCCAATCACAATCGACTATACAGAGTGAATACAGAAAGGACCAATGAAACGTAATATTATAACAAATTAAAAGTAAACAGAAGCTAGGCAAAAAACAAAAACCTCTAAAGATATTATTTAAACTAAATAATATAACTTGAGCTTTTACATCTAAATCCAAAAATACATATCTTGGATAAATAGTGCAATATAATGTGTCACTGTTGCTTGCTAAAGTAAATAAACGTTTACTTATATTATTTTGTGTGACTTACTTGTGTGTAATGAAAAGTTAAACAAACCTATCATCACTTGTTACCGGGTAATACTCAAATTTACCACTGGGCTACATCAATGTTGTCAAAGTTATTTGATTGCAATCACCGACCATTATTTTACAAACTAAAACAGCCATTCACCAGTTCTCTATTTATTTTGAACAAACAATTATAACTTTATGAAATTTAACATTTTACATACTTAACACATTTATTTCCACCGGTTTGATCTGCTCAGACTATAGGAGACACATGTACTAGATGTGGGAGATGTGCTGTAGATAACCAGGTCATAACGGTCTCCGCAGAGCCATGGGTTTTTAATGGGATTCTATTTGTACACAGGCCCCCGGTGAGTTTGTGTTTGGACAGGAGCGCTGCCCACATGAGGCCGGTCCTACAGCAGATTGAAAAGTATTGATCACTGCTCCGGGACGTCCAGTGTCTCCGAGGGGGGCTGAGGGGGTTTATCATGAGGGATTGGAAGGAGATGTCGGTGGGGCTAAAACACAAGTGGTTATTTCACGGGACGCTGGAGAGGCCGCGTCCAAGTCTGCCGAGGCCAAAAGGAAATGGGACAGAGAGATAAGTGTCACGTGTGGAGCGAAGTCTGTCATTTCAATCTTGCATTTTTTAGCCTGGGAAACGTCACACTGGGGAAATAAACAGTCAGACAACACATCAGTCAAGCTAACATTCAGCTTTGACTAAAAATTAGTTTTAGGGATTTGCAAACGTTTAGGTCAGGCTTGTCCAAACTGCGGCTCTGGGGGAAAATAAAGCACTTAGTCCAGACCTAAAGATTTAGCTCAAACAGCAAAAAGCAATGCACTTTCCTCTGAGTTTTACAAAATAGACCTTTATAAAGCCGATATCAAGCACTGAACAAGTACAGAAATGGTTAAACTTATCATTTATATCATAATCATTGACATCTAAATAATCTTAAATGTTCATTGTGAGATTTAAATTGGTTCAAGAAGAAATTAGGACAATCTTTAAAATATCAGGTCAATTGGAAAAATGTATTAATATAAATGAATATACTTGTAATAGAGTCCACATAATATTATTCTACACTGGAAGGATGCACATCTAATAGGTTACAGAGATTTATTTAAAGTCCAGTTACAACTATTGTGACTGAATCCATCTTGTTCAAAACGCATCTATTGGAAATGTTCACTGTATTTCATTTAGTGTTTCAACAGGTGACTCTTCATCAAAATAGTTTAGACAGAGCTCACAGGAAAGCCCTAATATTTTCTTCTAATGCTGCTTAGCTTATTGTTTGTTTGTCAGAAGGACATTTGAACAGTCACCGTATTACATTTGATTAGACTGTAACTCAGAGGGACACATCGACTTTTTAAATATCCTGACATTTGACTTGTTCTTGCATATCTATGTATATTTTTATGCAGAATAAATTGATAGATTTGATGCAATTTCTTATGTATTCTTGTAAAAAAAAAAAAAAGAACTTTTCAGTTTTTTCATTTTCATTTCATTAATTTAATGCTCATGAACACACATCCAATGCCTGGAGCACAAACAACTATTTTCATAACAGAACAAAACACTACACGACTAATGTAACAAAGAAAGGGCTTTTTTCTCAAAAAGCCACCAAACTTGGACTTTTTTTTTTTTTTGCAAAAGTATCACAAATGTATACTTTGCTTGGTGATAGACATAATATTTAACGTTAGAGCACTCAAACAGTAAATGAAACTCGTCGTCATGGTTACCAGTACAAAGATTACAGAAACGTAAATTTCTGTCTATGCCTTTATGTCGACCAACGATTTTGACAGTCTTTTACAGTGCTTACCAAATTTGTTTAGGCCAAGGCACACTAATCAAGCTATTTTGCAAAACAACATTGTTTAATTATTTTAAATACTGTTCTTTACACATTAAAGGGAAACTATGTGACTTTTCTGGTGGAGGGCCTGCCTACTTTTTGTATATTTGTACTTGTAATGTTCCTCCAAACTTACCATATGCATAGAGAGAAGCATATGATGCAACAAAACCAAGTAGTACAGGTCAGATCTATGGAGAGGCAACCTTGCTCACAATAAGATTTAATTTTTCCAAGCTATTTTGAAAAAATTACCTTATAACCTGTCAAAGTGTGTAATATTTTATATTGGAACATTCCAATTAGCTCTTCAAAATGACAGGAAGTTATATAATGCACCTTTAAATTATTGTTTTATATCTGAAAAAGTTATTTTGAACACTATACTACACTATATGGTAAGTGACTCAATTAAATCTGTTTAAATTAATTTCATAGATTGGATTTTGAGGCACACCTGACAGTATCTATAGGCACACTACAGGTATAGTTCCTCGGCACACTGGTTGAAAAACACTGGTCTATTATATCAAGTTCTTAAATTACAAACAGATTGTCTGTTTTATTCTCGGATAACAGATATTTTTTAAATTATTTGTTCAGATGTAAGAGAGACCGCAGTCATCTCTGAGATTTATATCATCTGCAGTAGCCATGGAGATGCATAAACCCTTGTATGAACTTGTATGTGCAGTTTATTGGCAGGTAACACTCAATAATAATCAGATATCATCATCTATTCAAATGTGTTTAGCTTTATAATATAAAAATTGCTTTCTGAACCTATACGCAAAACAGAGTTGGTCCACTATCAGAAAAAAGAGATACAGCCAAAAGATTGAACAGTAATCTTTAATCTGGCCTGTGTTAGAAATTAGAATATGACTTTGCACAATTGGTTTAATCCC
The DNA here is from genome assembly GCA_038363315.1 of Mugilogobius chulae. Lineage (NCBI taxonomy): Eukaryota > Metazoa > Chordata > Actinopteri > Gobiiformes > Gobiidae > Mugilogobius > Mugilogobius chulae. The sequence continues at coordinate 10,335,481 of CM076405.1, forward strand.
GATTTTGTCTGTCATTTTGCCTCAACTGTAACACTGCACATTTCTCTGGGTTTGCAGAATGGAATAAAATATGCTATATCTTCTTGTAAAAGGTTGACGCAATCCCCGAATCCCTGAACGGCCCTTTTGCTCTATCGGTGCAAACATAAAAGTAATTGACTGGTTTTAAACTTGACTTACAGTGGGTTTCATCATTCTCCTGCTGGTCACCACCTGAACAAAGCCTTTTCTGTCTCCAATTCACTTTTGATTCAACGCAGCAGCATGACTTATTTAAGCTTTTGTATCGAAAAGTGGTCCGAGAAATGCCTTTGAAAATGATCACCGCCAATTCCAGCGGTAATAAGTTTTAAGTGAAAAGCCAGATTCAACTTTTTGTAACAAATGTAGCAGCAGCGGGCTCTATAACTTCTGTGGCTGTGGCAGAGTAATAATCATATTGTGGGCAGTAAAAATGTAGATTTATATGAGCTGTAGTCTGCACTGGGATCTCGTGAGCAGGAGAAATGCACTTTATATTTTAAGACGCAAAGGGAAAGTTTGAAGCGGAGTTTCTGTCGTGACAGTGCTGGAAGAAGGACAGATACAGGCGCAAAAATGTACTCAAGGAAACACAGTTGTTTTTTGTTTTTTTTTCACATTTTAACGTTTGAAGTAAAAACTAAAAAGATTTTGTGTGAATTTTTGAGTCAAATCTGGTCATTTTGATAGAGAATAGAAACACATTTTATAATGCGATATTCGATATAAATATGGCTACTATCCTGTAGTAAGAAAAATACAATATGCACCATAACATGCCCTATTCATTGTCTTTTTTTCTGCCGTGGCCCCTCCCCGTCCCATGTCCATGACGTCAGCTGCGTCTTTCCTGTTATTTCCTGACCCACTCCTCACAAAAAATCAACCTTTATTTAGTCTTAAAATCTTTAGACCAAATGAGTCATGAATTGTGCAAAAATAAATCCTCAATCCAAACGTAAATTACTTTTTACTTTTCTCTCTCTTGCTAAAAGGTCCTGTAGTACATTCATTTTTATCTTTCAAATGTTGCTACATCATCAAAAACATACTTACACTTTTAATTTATCTTTATCATAAATCTTGCATGTTTTTCTTGTGTTTTTTCCTCCAACTAAAAACACTCAATTCTCAGAATGTGTTTCCCTGTGTTTTTGAACTCCAAACCTTCACCAGAAATAACTGATTACTTTCAGCTCCAGATTTTCCAAGCTTTGAAGCTACAGCTATTGTATTAACCTCATTTAAACTGCTTCACTTCCCAGTTGAACAGAAAAATACTGAAGATTTTCAATGGAGAGCTTAACAAAAGATAGGAAAAAATAAAATTGTAATATTGCCCAAAATAAGCATCAACTTAAGGTTCTTTTAATGTTTTGTCAAGAGTTCAAATGAAGCCACCACTTTGTGACATCACAAGTTGGAACAGAGCATTTTCAGCATGGGAGAGAAGATATTTGTGTAGCTTAAAGCTTAAATACAAAATTTCCATTTTGAATTGTGCTTACGCAGTATCATAAGCAACTGGTGACTTATGTTTACATGTGTCTTTTTGTATGTTTTGCATGTTTGAAATAAACTAATCAATCAATCAATCAAGAATCATAATTACTTGAACTTTTCTCAAATAACCAAACAGTAAATACAACTTTGTGGATGATTTTGGTGAGGTAACTACATTCTTTCCTTGCTAAAAGCTCACATACGTAAGTCTCTTTTGCGTAATCTGAGAGAGTACTTTTACTTTTGTTCTTGCTCCACTGTGTAGCGATGAGTAATTCAGGTAAAACTGGCTCCAAATGTGGCGACGGCTGTGCCAGGATGGTCTGAGACTTGCCAGGACTGGTTTAGTTTTTAAAAGAGAGAAAAGGCATGTCACGTACAGGCGTTTACACGATTCCAAAGAACACCGAATCCAAGCTCACACAGCCGCATTGCACAAGAACAGTTTGATCCAACATCTCCTCATGTTCGGGAATGTTTATTTAAAGGAGACGCATTATGTAAATTCACTGTGTTTTTTACAAGTGTCTTTCATTATTAGTTTGCTCAAAGTTGTGTTTGGATTGATTCATGCATGTTTGAGTAGTCTCAGATAAGTCTTGTTTTCACCTTCAACCTATCCTCACCCATTGTGATTACTCAAAAAAAATCTGATTCCAACTAAAAATAAATTAAATGTAGTAAAATGTAAGGTTCAAAATGATCACGTAGCCTCTTTCTAACATTCAAAATTAGTCATAATAACCAGTTAGGACTTTCTCGAGGCAGTATGGACCTTGTTGTTTGATAAAAACAATATATAAACTATCAAGCATGTGGATACTATTTAAAATAAATAAAACTTTCTTATTTCAAGTCCATCAACCAATCTGGAATGTATCAGAATCAGTTTGCACCTAAACCTACAGAAAAAATACTGAATCAGAAAAATTCTGTTGCATTTGGAATTTTGTCCCAATTGATACAGTCGTCGACCATGTCAACACAGTCTCACTAGATGGCGTACTTTTACCACGACACAAAAACAGCGTATTTGGACTACGACTTCACAGCTATTTTTAGTACTTATGTTACGCCGTGCATTTAGCACGATATGAAAAAGCGTAAAAATGACACGAGATTTCACAGCGTCAAAAAAACACAAGTTTTAATTGAAGCCACGTGGGGACGTTTTCTTCAAGTGAAACGGGTAAGTTCTTGCCTGGGATCCAGAATGACATTTCTCTGTATTTTTAAACAGAGAAAATGTCAGTCTGGTTGCCCTCCCCTCCAAGGGCGTTTCCTTCGAAATCCAGATCGTACCGTGCAATGAAAATCGTTTATTTCAGTCACGTGGTTTTTGCTAACAACGTCCCTGCTGTGCGCAGCGCGCATGGATCTAGGCAGCGCGGCGGAAGGATAAACAACATGGCGCATCGGAAAACCGAGTTTGTTCCATTCACCGGTAAATGCCGTTTTAAATTACCAAAAAGACATCGCGTCAATAGTCGTGTTCAAGTCGGCTCGAGGGACCGCCCTTACCGGCAGATGACAGCGCGAGAGAAATCCCATCAGCTTATGGCATTAGAAGCCTTTATGCTCTTCTCTGATTGGTTCCCTCCGCTGTCTGTTAGGTGAGCTTTGTTCCGCCCTAGAAATCCAGTTGACTCGAGGGGCGACCAGACTCATCCGCTGGTGCAGCGGTGAGGCTGGATTCTCCAGGCAAGGTAAGTTCAGGCATAAAGTTACTAAAATTGGTAAGATTAGGTCTGGGGCTTGGGATAGGTTAAGATTAGAATCAGGGTTTCATGAATATTCATAAATAAGAACAAGTCTTAACATGCACCAGTGAAATGAATGGGGACTGTGACGCGTACTATAATTACGCAGGACGGCTGTGAACTCATGCTAATCATACCTAATTTACATATTGTGTAATGTAAGGTATACTTTATTGTCTCCGTAGGGAAATTTGTCCTCTGCATTTGACCTCTGGGGCATCTCCTCAGGAGCAGTGATCGCCGCAGTGCAGCGCTCGGGGACCCATCTCCAGATGTTCTTGCTAGGCTTGGTCAGGACTACCGTAGCTGGAGGATATTACCCTAACATGGAGGAAACCGGAGTGCTCGGAGGAAACCCACCCAGACACGGGGAGAAACATGCAAACTCCACACAGAAAGGGAATCGAACCCGCGACCTTCTTGCTGTGAGGCAAGAGTGCTAACCGCTCAGCCACCGTGTCGTGGTAAATGTATGCTTTCTTGTGAGATCGGGCTCACCATGTCCTCTAATGGACCTCTGTGGGGGAAACAAAACAGAGTGAATCGGAAAAACGGCTTTATCACTCACTGCTCAACAACTACAACAGCAAATGTGGAGGTGACGTGATACATTGTGCCAACAACACAAAGACATGGAGAAGAATAAAGGGACCCAAAAGCCCAAGTTTGTAAACATACCCAACTAAGCTAGTGTTAGCTGTGGGTTAAATGCTAGCCAGATGCTAATGTGATGCTAGCGCAGCTTGGAATACAACATCTACAGAAATAGCTGTTCGTTTTTTGGATAAAACACTACTTCAACAACATTCATTAGTTGTGACTCGACTTGAAACATTTGTGCTCAAAAGGCAGGAGCCAGGATATGTCTCAAAAGAGCAAGAACGTTGCAGTTCCCAATAAATTCTTATGAATCTTTCCCCCACTGCAAGCTCACTCCCTGTCGACTGTATCTATGCACTACATGGTCACTAGGCAACTTCCTAGTGTAATATCATAATTTATAAACAGGAAAAAAACTATTTTAGGATGAAATGTGTAAAATATAATGTCAAGTCTTAAATATCATAATCTTTACAATGTTGCGTTGAATTAAAACTGGTGAAAGGTGATTTAAAATCTGTTTGGATGAAGTATATATTTATTGAGTATCTGACGCAACATTTTGTCATTAGAACAACACTTTCAAGTGTAATGTCATTTCTTTCTATTTTGAAGTTATAAATAAAAAGTGTTAAATAAAAATAAATAAATGTTTGTTTGAAGAAATAAATCATAATTCCTGTACTTCCCACCCAGCAGGTTAAATAATAAATACAATTCTCTCTCTGCCTGTCCATTCTCTCTGTGTCTTGTCTCTTGTCGTCTCTGTGTTTGGTGAGTTGTGTTTCTGCTGTGAGTTTGTGTATTAAACATGAGAGAAGCAACTCTTCTTCTGTCACATGGATGAAGACACAGCGGACAGACAGAGATACATATTTTATCAGCAAAGTGCGCTCAAGTCACACAAGTGCTTTTTTTGTACAGTACAGTGTATCACAGTATCACTTGTTCAATTCAGTGTATTTATTTCTAGGATTGTCCTTGTTTTAAACAATGTCGGTCTTATTTCAATACATTGCTTCTTACCTTGAGCCTAATTATTTGTTAATGACCTAAAAACATTTTGTTGGTAAATATATTTTCCCTTGTTAAACCATCATCTGTCAAAAATGTCTTTAAACCAATGAAATAGTCTGTATTACCATAAGGAATTAAATCTTACCCAGTTAAAACTGCTCAAATCCAGATTAATGCTGCATTCACAATACACTTTTGATTCAGATCAGGATTCATTTGCCTGGATAGTTCTGTTCGATTTAGTGATAGTGAACGACGTGCAAACGAACTGTGGTACAGTCTAAAATCTATTATCTGGTTCGGTTGGAGAGGTCGGTCTCGGTTCGGTTGAATCGAGCTCTGGAGCGGTTCGTTTGTTTTGTGAACGCAAATGGAGCGAGAGCAAAATAAAACCAGGAAGTGAACACTGACATGATCCAGGCTGAGACACGTGAGGATCAGAATCACAACAAACAGCATGTGTGAGATCGATAATTAGACAACTAATACGCAAAAATGCATGAAAGTAACAGGAGAAGGACAGGGGATGATTCAGGTTTAATTAATTATGATCGCACAACAAAGTTATAAATTTTAGATAGAAGCAAATATATAAAGTAACACTACAGCTCACATTACTGCTGGGAAAATGGTTTATGTTCACCCCAATATTTAGTTCTAAAGCTAAATGAGCAGATGACATACCTTTCAGAGACAGATTTACTCAAATAGACTTTTTTTTTACTTTGGCACGTCCAGTCCTCCTCTCTCGTCTTTTGAAGTGAAAGTCCACATTGTCTTTGCTCTAACACTTCGTCTGTCACTCACTCTGGTCCCGTTAATGTGAGAGAAGTTGTGTGATAGATTAATAAAAACACAAATATAAAGTCCAGCATTGTGTTTGTTTCTAATGTAGCTGTAACCACTGATGTAGCAGAGCAGCCGGGTGTCTTCTTTGCTGTTTGCGTAACGTGTTTCTGTCTCACAGCGCCTCTATGGGTGAAAGGCAGATGTGTCTCTACAGCACTGGTTTGATTGGCAAAAAGTGTATTGTGAACAGAACCGAGTCTGTTTAGAGAAAAAGGCAATGTTGCAACTTTGGTTCTCAATCAAGCAGAGTCCGGTTCGGTTTGTTTTCTGAATGCAGCTTTAAATTTAGATGATTAGACGTAAATCATGTATAAATCTGGAGAAATTTGAGTAGAGTGCGATTCCATTTTCCTCAGAAGAAGCAGCACCACAGCTTGAGAAGCATCATCTGTGTCTCTCTTCTCTCTCGTCTTCTTCCACAGAGTATAATTTAGTGTGTGTCTTTTATCCGAATCCACTGCTCAGTCCCTGAAGTTTCATCTGTCAGCGCTGCCATCTGCTCCTCTCACACCACGGGCTGCTTCTGGTGCCAGTCCTTTCATTTTGTTTACATGTGCACACTTTTTACACATTCCTTTCTTTTCAGACATGTTTTCTCTTCTTTTAATCGCAACACAAATGTCTCCACAGCCTATAAAAGTACATTAAAACATACAAACATTTGAGTTCAGTTGTTGTCAGTTCACACGCCAGATCTGTCTATTGCACCATGTTTTCTGCTCTTTTTCAATCAATTAGATCAAGAGGGACAAGATTTAGGACTGGCTCTATTCACCTTATTCTGATTAAAGGGTGGCCACCTCAAAAACCTAACTTTAAAGTGGGACAGGTTTGGGATTTCGATGGGTTTGATCTCAATTTAAAAGTTTGCGTTATTTTGAATTTTCGGTAACACTTTAAAGTACCGCCCGCTAGTTAATAGGTAACTACGGGGGTACTTACTGGTACTTCTGGTGTTAGTACCAGTGGTAGTTACTGGTAACTACAGTGGTACTTGTAGTGGTACTTACAGTCACAAGTACTGGTAACTAAAGTGACAGTTACCAGTATATTTAGTATTAACTACAGTGGTAGTTACTAGTACTTTTGTGGAATGATAATTAGGGATTATGGTGGCATCATTTGTACTAATTAGTGGTACTTATATGGGTACCTCTAGTGATACTTAATTGTGTACTTGGTGGTTTTATTAGTGATGCTACACAAACAAGGTAAAGACTGTTATGAAACAAGTTTATTACTGCAAATATTGTGTATAATACAGATTATGATAAAAATCAAACACTGGGCAATCTAATACAAAGAGACACCTCATTATTATGCTCACAGCCACAACAGATATGAAACACATTAACAATTTACAAAATGTTTATCGATAAACCCCAAAAAATATTTGCATACTACAGCTGGTTGAGCTTTAAACAGTAGTTACTAGTAAATAATGTATTGAGCACTATCTAAATTACAGTAAAAGTTGGTAGTAGTTCCAAAAAAAAAACACTGACAGCTGGTCTTCTTGTACAGTTTAATACAGTGGTACTTCACTGATAGTTACTGCATTAATTAACTGTTAATTAACACTGACAGCGGGTCGTATTTTAAAGTGGACAAGGTGGTACTTCACTGTCAGTTACTACATTAATTAACTGTTAATTAATACCGACAGCGGGTCGTACTTTAAAGTGGACAAGGTGGTACTTCACTGTCAGTTACTAGAGTAATTGATAGCTAACTAACACTGACAGCAGGTCGTATTTTAAAGTGGACAAGGTGGTATTTCACTGTCAGTTACTATAGTAATTGATAGCTAACTAACACTAACAGCGGGTCATACTTTAAAGTGGACAAGGTGGTACTTCACTGTCAGTTACTATAGTAATTGATAGCTAACTAACACTAACAGCGGGTCATACTTTAAAGTGGACAAGGTGGTACTTCACTGTCAGTTACTATAGTAATTGATAGCTAACTAACACTGACAGCGGGTCATACTTTAAAGTGGACAAGGTGGTACTTCACTGTCAGTTACTACAGTAATTGATAGTGTAACGGGTATGGTCTTACACATGTCCTGAGCGGGAGTCGAACCCGGGTCTCCCACGCGCCGGTCAACCTGACAAACGCATTGAGCTAAAGGGAATGCTTCCCTTGGCCCAGTTTGTTTGTGGGTTCTTATACCTGAGGGAGTGAGTTTACTATAGTAACTGACAGTGAAGTACCACATTGTCCACTTTAAAATACGACCCGCTGTCAGTGTTAGTTAGCTATCAATTACTATAGTAACTGACAGTGAACTACCACTGTAGTTAATACTAAATATACTGGTAACTGTCACTTTAGTTACCAGTACTTGTGACTCTAAGTACCACTACAAGTACCACTGTAGTTACCAGTAACTACCACTGGTACTAATACCAGAAGTACCAGTAAGTACCGTAGTTACCTATTAACTAGCGGGCGGTACTTTAAAGTGTTACCGAATTTTCTTGTTGTTGTGCCTTTTATGATGAGCTTTGTGTGTGGCATGTTGTTTTAAGTGATTTGAGAAGCTCGTTTTACTCAGACAGTACTGCTCTCCGTGAGTGTGTTTCAGTCTAGTCCCTTTTGTACTTGCAAACCCTGCTTTTCTCTGCCTCACTGATCATAGTTTGGTTTGCTCACACACCAACACAGTATCATAGTAAAGCGCATTTCCAACACAACATGACAAGCATATGATGAGCATGATTTCACGCCTTTTTTGCGTCAGTGTGTTACATCGTATATATTGCACGATATGAAAAAGTGGGAAATACCAACATGGTTTTAATGAGCTCAGCTTAAATTTTTCAATACAAATCTATAAAAGTATTTTTAATTAAAACAGCTTCAACGTTTGAAGCAAAACCCCAAATATACCAAATCTATTGTCATTCTGTCCCAGGCTGTGACACCAGCTATACTGATTCTTATATTTATCAAAGAACATTTAAGCAGACTTTTAGGCTGCATTCACAATACAAACCAAACCGGGGTCGGCTCGATTGGGAACCAAAATTGCAACATTGCATCTTTCTCTGAAAGGTATGTCATCTGCTCACCTAGCTGCATAACTAAATAATAGATGAATATAGACCATTTCTCAGTGGTAATGTGGCTGTAGTGTTACTTTCTGTCTTCGCTTTCATCTAAGAGTTATAACTTTGTTATTTTTGTAAATAACGCGAGAAAACGGTGATATACGGTCGTGTGATCATAAATAATTCGACCTGAATCACCCCCCGTTCTTCTCCTGTTACTTTCATGTGTTTTTGCGTATTATTTGTCTCATTATCAATCTCAAACATGCTGTTTGTTGTGATTCTGAGTCTCACGTGCCTCAGCGTGGATCACGTCAGTGTTCACTTCCTGGTTTTGTTTCGCTCTCGCTCCGTTTGCTTCACAAAACAAACGAACCGCTCCAGAGCTCGATTCAACCGAGCCGAGACCGACCTCTCCAACCGGACCAGATTTGGGCATTTTGGATCTATAGACAAACGAATCCTGATGCGAATCAAAAGTGTATTGTGAATGCACCCTAAAACTTGATGTTCTTTTGTGCAGAGCTTCTTCTCACTTAAAACTAGAGTCAGACAGACATCAGAGGTTAGTAAAGACTAAGTAAAGAGTAGAGTAAGTAAAGACTTCGGTGGCTGCATCGGAGTTGGACTGAATGCAGTGTGAGCCTGAGGTAAAACTAATAGACCTCACAAAAAGTCCAGACAGTTGTACTCCAAAAGATTCAGAAACAGTTTCCATTTGAATTTGACATGATTTTAAACAGGCGTTTTAACAAAAAGGGCCCACGATTGCACATTCCACTCCAAACTGAACCTGTCTGAGGGATCCGGGCTAATGGAAACATGGCTATTTTTGTTCTTGAAGAGATTCCAGGTGTGTGGGAAAGTAACACATTTTCAGATACTTTGCTTCATTTTGTCTTTCTAATGAGCTGTTGCCCTGCATGTCACTGCCCCGACAGAGCCAAAATGTCCGCCTCCTTTCTCACAGCTTTCCCTTGATCTCTGCGTCGGCCTGTGTCTGTTTTGATGGCCTCCCAGCAGAAAGAGGCAGCGCAGAAAGTCAGAACAAAAGAGACGCTGATGTAATGTGTGGTTTGGGGAGAGAAAAGGTGCAAATGTTCCAGTGTTTCGGGGCCGGACACATGTGGCGTGCAGGCGTAACCCGGGCAACACAGACTGGAGCTCTGTTTGATGGTGTCTTTGCTTTCATCTGCCGTGTGAGTCGATATCCATTAGAGCCTTTTCAATCTCTTTACCTGAGCCCGCCGTGTCTAATGCCATGTTTTATATTATGTTTTTAAAAATGTCCAGGTAAAAAGACTGAGTGTGCTTTGTGTGAACATTTGAACTGTGAGTCTCATTGTACAAACCATTGCAGCTTCATCAAAAACAGAGCTGAAGTGTTGTCTACTACTATTCTTTCCCCTCTGAGCCTGAGAAAACACTGTTCTGATTTTTCCAGGTATGTGTTTGTCATGTATTGACCCTTTGCACCTACGTCACTTGATCACGTGGCTGTGCCATGCTGGAGGGCAGAAGTGCGTGTATGCAGCATTACAGAGAGCTCAAAGCTGAAAAATTCTCACATATTTCCTTTTTTCCATAAAGAAAGCAGTGGATGCTTCTAGTGCATGTTCAGTACAATTGTCTGTGAAAGTAAGACATCTTTTGGACGCACACAACACAAGGTATTTGGAAAAGCTAATGAATGCTAGTTTTTCCACCATTATGTGGTAAACAGGGTTTTGTCTTACACTGGAGCAGATTTAAAAGCTACAAGAGGTTGGTTTCCATTTTCAGTAACTTAGCCTCGAGGAGCGTGATGACACGCGCAAATGGTGAATATCCCTGAGATCCTATGCACTGTTGTTAGATTCATAAAAAGTTGAAGAAGCTCTAACTCTAAGTTCGGGGAGGCATGGTCAGAGGAAGGATTTTCATAAGATATTTTTGTAGTTTCTCTCCCTATGTCTGCGACTCTGAGCATGGTGAGTGACGGCGACTCTTAAAATGTAAAATAAAGAAGAAACATTCACTCATCTGTAAATAAATGTAACACTTTGTGCACTTCATCTCCGACACGCTTGGTCCTTAAATGATGAGCGAAACAACTTTACTAGAGAACATGGCCAACACTTAGTTTGTGAAAACTTTTTTATTTCATCCACACAATGTGTCATTGTAACGGCTCCTTACCTCTAATGAGCCTTCGCTCTCCTATGACCTTTATAAACCTAGTTTAATCGTTGTTGTTGTTTCACTTTTATAACCGCACACATGAAAGAAAAAACACTCTGTGCTCGATCACATGACACACGCACTGTTCTTTTGCTGCGACTGTGAGACAAATAATCATTGTAAATGTCGTTATGTCTGTGGCCTGTTCTTACTCTTGACTTGTCTTAAAAATGATAAAAGATCTTAAACTCCTGAACTGACTTAAAGCACATCTATAGCCTGTCCATCCATTGAGGTGGATCTCTCTTTCAGTGTTGTTCTTTTTTCTTGCCGAGAGGGAAGGTGTAAGGACAGGTGATGCTCTGGGACAGTTATTCATTTACTTGTTTGCTGACCAGTGAATATATTTGATTATTTTTATGTTTATGTGGTTGCTATAGCAGATATGAAATTGTCTGTATGTCATATTAACGAAACAAAGGGAAAGTTTTACATCTCATCAAAACAAGCAAAATGTTCAGTATATAATCATGTTTACTGTTTGGTCTAACCTATAATACAAATTTAAATACGTTGTGGTCTAGTCCATTTGTGCGATTACAAAACAACTTCAGTTATATTAGCTGTTTCAGGTATTTGATCCACTTTTTGTTTGTCAGATTATTTGTAAAAACACATGATTCATTTCTCAATACAATCTAGACTCACAGTTTGTGTATTTGTGTCAGCTGTGACTTCGACCCACAGTTTTGTGTATCTCTATTTACATTAGTGAATGATTAATGTCATTTTTCCACTGCGGAAACACGCGTCCAAGCAACACATTAATTCGTCAAGGTTATTTGGGGTGAAGGTCTGTTGAAATGTGCTGTTACATTACCATTAAGAGGAGAAAATTGGCTTGGCTCTGATTTTCTGACGCCAAAACCACAAATGCTGCAGGTAATAGATTGATTTTCGACACAAACAAACTCCTCGTTGTCATTATGTAAGCGCTCATGTGGGATCTGCGTGGTCCACCTCCTGATACAAGCCCACAACACTTAAGCAATCATTTCTAAGTCTCATTCTCTAAGTGTGATTTTGATGTAGATCCAGTCAGAACCACACAGAGGACACATTTTGTACTTCTGATGTCGTCCTTCGCTGACTTTGCCACAACACAACACTCACAGATGAGAGTTTTAATATTTAAACAGAGACTTAGCAGCAAACAACAAAAACAGATTTGCATGTCCCGTAATGCAGCAGCAGCAGCGTCTGGATTGACACCAAATGGAAAACATCTGTCTACAATGTTGCCAGACAAACGATAATTATCAAATTTGTACGATTATTATTGTATTTGAACGATAATTTCAACCTCGGTACGATGTATGATTCTAAGTCACTATAAAACTTATAGTTCCATTTATTTGCATACTTTATTTAATACTTTTTTGGGTAGAGGACACCCTATGGCATGTAAAAACAGTGGTCTTAAGTGTCCTGTGAGGGGCACCTGGTTTTCAGGCTCAGAAATCTGCAAACAGAGCACCGCTATTTTAGTGAAAATTGAAAAATCACATTTCTGGGCGTGGTGAGGTCAATTTTTGGACCAGATTGATCAAATTTCACCCAAATCATGTTCTTTTAAGGAGGAAATATGTGACAAAATTTGGTGGCTCTACCAATAAAGTATCTATGGTTTTTATGACAAACATAATTTAAGACGAAGCAAAAATGCCTTTCACGCAATGCACTGTAAGACACTTTAAACATTTAATAGAGTACAAATTATTTATTGATAAGATGATTTTGCACATACAAGTTTTCCACAGACCCTTGGCTTTGATTTGAGGGGTTGATGATGTTTATACCTTTAATGGTGTGGATGTTATATGAGTTTTGCTGGACCCGCTCCTTGCTTGATAAAAGCCAGTCCTGTGGATCTTTTCTTCTCTGTGGTTCTCCTCAAGGTTTCTCTTTTCCCCCTTAGTTTTTCCTTGCCAAGAAGGAGTGTCTAAAGACAGGGGATGCGTCTGGACAAGTATTTATTTGCTTGTTTACTAATAATCTGCTTTGACATGCTTGTTTGACACTGTTTCTGAATGTGTATTATTTTATTTTTATTTTCTACCATTCATGTTTGCTACATTAACAATCTTGGGAAGTCCTCCTACAACTGTTGTTGTGATATTGTGCTGTACAAAAATAAAATGATTTGATTTGATCTGGGGTGTGAAGAGGAAAAAGCTGTGTGCATAAACACAGGCGAAGTTGTATTGTTTCATCTTCGCAAGTGAGTGGAACATGATTACAATTTAATTTCAGGAACAACCGTCATTTAAACTCGAAAAAGAAAAACATTGTGTACAATATGTTTTTGCAAAATATGATAATTTTGAGGCTCTGGTGTGATGTTTCAACATTTTCCATCTGGCAACACTGTCTATCTAGGAATATCTAGAATCTAGATGAAAATATGAATAGTATTATAGTATAGTTCATTATGACATTAACTGTGCTGTAGCTGATTTTTACACAGCAAATACAAGTTAGGTTTTAAATCTTACAACTTCCTCTCCTCAATCCTTCAACACAATTGGTTAATATCAACATACATTCATTTTTGGTTGCAATTAAGGCTTAAAAACTACTTCTTATAAGCAGCAAAGTGAAACTGCATTTGGCTCCTGATGAAAACTAAAATTCTTTATTATTCAATTCTGACAGACTTTTTTCATAAAGTGCTGCATTTACCATATATTTTTTTAGGAAAAAAAAACAAAGTTTACTATAGTATAACTAAAAAGTTAGTCACCCCAACTTTAAATGCTTTTAACAAGTTGGACAACGTATACCATAGAATGCATTTAAGAAATTCAAGATTTTTATTTTAATAATTTCATTCCTGTTTTGTCATTTTTTAGAAATACAATTTTACTTCCTGATTATGCATGATGACATCAAACCAGGAAGTCTTTTATCAACCCTGTTGCACACTGGGCCTAAAGTCTTCAAAACCAAAGCATCCAGTGATTATTAATAGTATTCACGTTGTGATTAAATCGAACGAGCCCAAAGTCACAGCTATCGTTGTCTCTGTGGACTTCACAAGATTGTTGATTTAGCAAACATCAAAGTCAGAAAATCAAACAATGAAACAGTCTTTGGTCAAAACCAAACAGAAACATTACAATAAAAAACACAAACATTAAATATAATCTCTGCTAATTCTGTTCTAATATTAGTAAGTAAGTAAGTAAGAAAGTAAATCTTTATTTGTATTGCACATTTCACAGACAGGGTCAAAAAGCCCCCCCTTCCCACTCAGTGATAGTAAACTGCCCTGGAGCAGCTCAGCAGAGGTGATTGACCTAAACACCTGGCGCCTCAACCTCCGACTATCACCAAGTGTTCCCTAACATGCATGTTATTGGTTTGGTAAGATTAAGTCGGTAAGATTAGTCTAAGCCAGAGATTCTCAAACATTTTTATGCCAGTTACCCCTTATCGCTTCAAAAACATTCTGAGGACCTCCCATCGTTTTTCATATGAGCATCACATTAAAATTCTGTAATTTAAGACAAGTTTATCAAATTTGGAGTAAAATCTCTATCCCCCAAGGGTCCTCGGTCCCCACTTTGAGAACTACTGGTCTAAGCCAAATCTAAAATGAAACTAAATTGCAGATAAGTCGGTCCTGAGAAATAATTTACAAAAAAAGGTCATAGATTTCAATAAAATAGTAAAAATTAAACAAATAGTCAAACTGCAGACTAAAAGTATCACTAGAGGCTGTCTGCATACCACAGTTTGAGCAACACTGTTATAATCACTTTGAATTCTTTAAATGAAAATAATAAATCTTGTTGGAAGTAAAGACTGTCTGTGTGCGTTCTGTCCCTTTGTTGGAGATCGCGACAGACATATTGATTGTAAACGCATTATCGCTCGGGAAGTTGAGAAGGATTATGTGGCAGCCGCGCCGTCGTGTTGACACTTCTGTCGCCTCTACAACCCCAATACCGGCTCCTGCCAAGACGAGCATGTTCCAGGGTCAATGGAGAGGCAGAAGAGGATTGTGGGTAATTGTGGTGACAGAGGGGAGGCCGGATGAACGGGCCAACTGGCAGCCTTGGATCTTCAGAGGTCCTCGGGGTTTTGGCGCAAGTCCTCTCGTCCGCTGACAGCTGGGACCGGAGTGCCAACCAGACGCAGCGCGCAAATATACACAAACTGGCAAGAAGTGAGGAGACAGGGGAGAGGAGAGAGGAAGTAGAAGATAGAAAGAAGACAGGAGGAAGAACGCAAGTGAAATAGCTAGGAAGCAAAAGAGAGGAAATAGGAGACAAAAGAGGAGGTAGGAAGCTGAAGAGGAGGTAGGAAACAGCAGTTCGACTCAGATGCTATCAAACACTTAGCATCTGAGCTAGTCCGGTAAGATTTGAGCTAGTCCGGAGCGTTCTAATGTTTGTTTTCCTATAGCCATTAGCATTAGCATTAGTATTAAAAAACGCAAGTTATGAAAGATCCAGAGAGTGTCAGCTGGTACAAACCTACTGACCACATTTAGCAGACGTCAGAGCCTTGTTACGAGTTATTGTCGAGTTTACAAACCTTTTAGGATTTTATTGTAGATAATATTAGTGTATAAAACTGCTAACGGCTAGCAAACTTCAACATGACATTTCTGATCTTGTGAATCTTTTAAGACTCTAATTGTAAGGAGTTTAGTGCCTTCCTCCTCCTGTGTGTGTTTTCCCCCTCCCTCTTGTCCTGTCTGTCTCTGTGTGGAGCTGGGCGGAGTTTTCCGGGAGCCTGTTGAGCACACCTGCTCTTCATCAGCTCAATCTACTCATCTGCACCAGTATAAGAAGTCTCCTCATTTCTCCATTCTTCGCCAGATCGTCCGTTACCTTTTTGTGGTATAATCTTTGGCTCTAAAAGTCTTAGTTTTTTGAAGCTACTTTGTTTTTTACACTGAACTTACCTGTATGCAGAACTCCGTCCCAGCTCCTGATCAGCCTCCTGTCATCGTCTCCTGTGCTCGTCCCTGCTCCAGCTCCAGTGCCTGTGCTCGTCCGTGCTCCAGCTCCAGTGCCTGTGCTCGTCCCTGCTCCAGCTCCAGTGCCTGTGCTCGTCCCTGCTCCAGCTCCTGTGCCTGCTCTTGTCTCTGCACCTGCTCCATTGCCTGCTCTCTGCTCCAGCTCCAGCACCAGCTCCAGCTTCAACTCAGCTCCTGCTCGAACCCCTTCAGCATCAATCTCTATAATAAATTTTGTAAACCTTTTTGTGTCTGCCTTGAGGGTCATTCTGGTCATTACAACAGAACGATCTGGCCAACATGGACCCTGCAGACACCCAACAGGAGGCCCCCACCGTACAAGATGTCGTTACTCATCAAGGAATTCTACTTGGACAACACGAGCAGAGTATTCAAGCTCTACTTGCCTCTAATCAGCAGCTAACGCAACAGGTATCTGCTCTTACACAACAAATCTCTGCTCTGCTATCTCTTCAGTCAAATGCCTCAGCCCAACCAGCACCTTCAGCGAGTCAATCAGTTCCTCCAGCTGTGCAGCAGATGGCACAATTACGTCCACCCCGAGAGTCATGCATCACCGACCCAGATCCATTCTCAGGTCAGTCAGATCTATGTCGAGGGTTTCTTTTTCAATGTGATTCAGTATTTAATCAGCGACCAACGGCTTTTGCAGCAGATGTCAATAAGATTCAATACATGTGTGGACTCATGAGGGGAAAAGCATTAAAGTGGGCTGAAGCTAGATTTAGTAATAAACCCATGCATGAGATAAGATATGATGAATTTGTGCAGGAGGTCAAGAGAGTTTTTGATCATCCTGATTATCAGTCAGATGCGTCGTCAAGTTTAATGTCATTATCACAAGGCACTAAATCAGTTTCAGACTATACTATTGAGTTTTGGACATTAGCTGCAGAAGTGGATTGGACTGACAAGGCCTTACAGGCAGCCTTCAAGAGGGGTTTGAGTGAGCACCTGAAAGATGAGTTAATGTCACGAGATGAACCAGCTGACTTAGACTCTCTTGTATCTTTAGCTAACAAGATTGACAATCGTCTGCGGGCACGTCGTAAAGAAAGATCATCGTGCAACCGACCAGTGACCCGGCTTTCTACTCCTCCCCCTCACGTCACTATGCCTCCATCTGCTCCTGGTTTTGACCAGTCCTCAACCAATGCTCCTGAGCCTATGCAACTTGGAAGGGCCCGCTTAACTCCAGAGGAACGTCAACGCCGCCGCCAAGCAGGAGAATGCCTCTATTGTGGTAAAACGGGACACTTTTTGTCTTCTTGTCCAACTCGGCCAAAAGGGGGGGCTCATCTGTAAGTGTGGGAATACAGATGGGCCAGTCAAACCCCACAAACTGCACAAGAGTGAGATTTCAGCTGCAAGCCACAATGTGCTACAAGACCCTCGCCCTGCCATTGTTGGCCTTAATTGATTCTGGTGCTGAAGAGAACTTTCTTGATCAAAGAGTAGCTGAGCAGGCTGGAATTAAGCTGGAGGCCCTTAGATCACCTGTTACCACTCTTGCTCTGGATGGTCGGCTTCTTGCCTACGTAACTCATCGCTCTGAACCAGTAACCCTGATTTTGTCTGGTAATCACCGGGAAGAGATAAAGTTTAACATTCTCTCGGCACCCTCCACTCCATTGATCCTCGGTCACCCATGGCTGGTCAAACATAACCCTGTTATCGACTGGAAAGCAGGGAGGGTGAGTAGCTGGAGTAATATTTGCCATGCTGAATGTCTGTTATCTGCATTTCCACCAGCAGAGGGAGACAGTCCTGTACCTCCTGATATCGAAGTTCCAGACCTGTCTAATGTCCCGGAGGTGTATCATGACCTGCATGAAGTTTTCAGTAAGTCTAAAGCCTTGTCCTTGCCTCCTCACCGTCCTTATGACTGTGCAATAGACTTGATTCCTGGTGCCAAACTTCCTTCCAGTCGATTATACAATCTGTCTAAGCCAGAAAGGGAAGTGATGGAGAAGTATTTAAAAGACTCTCTAGCAGCCGGGTTAATCCGTCCTTCCTCCTCTCCACTCGGTGCTGGTTTCTTTTTTGTATCTAAAAAAGACTCGTCCTTAAGACCATGTGTCGATTTTCGAGGGTTAAATGAAATCACTGTCAAAAATAAGTACCCCCTGCCTCTTCTGGACTCTGCTTTCACACCCCTCCAGGGAGCCACAGTCTTCACTAAGTTGGACCTTAGAAACGCCTATCACCTAGTACGTATTAGAGATGGCGACGAGTGGAAGACGGCCTTCAAAACTCCCATGGGACATTTTGAGTATTTAGTTATGCCCTTTGGACTCACTAATGCTCCTGCTGTATTTCAGTCTCTAATCAATGACGTCTTGCGAGATTTTCTCAACCGCTTTGTGTTTGTGTATCTGGACGATATTTTGATTTTTTTCACAGAGCCATGCTGAGCACCAGATTCATGTTCGTCAAGTACTTCAGAGGTTGCTGGAAAATAAACTCTTTGTGAAAGCTGAGAAATGTGACTTCCACTCATCTAAGGTCAGTTTTTTGGGTTTTATCATTGAGCAAGGGCAAGTCAAAGCAGACCCAGAGAAAATCAAGGCAGTTATTGAGTGGCCCATTCCTGAAAACCGAAAGAAGTTGCAAAGATTTCTTGGATTTGCTAACTTTTACAGAAGGTTTATCAAAGATTTCAGTCGAGTTGTGGCACCCTTAACTAAACTTACCTCTCCTTCTGTGCAGTATTTTTGGACTCCAGAAGCTGCCACTGCTTTCAACCGTTTAAAGAACCTTTTCACAACTGCACCGGTCTTGAAGAATCCAGATCCCACTCGCCAGTTTGTTGTTGAGGTGGACGCCTCTGAAGCAGGAGTCGGAGCAGTGTTATCCCAAAGATTTGATCCGGATGGACGTCTTCATCCATGCGCATTCTTCTCCCGCAGACTGTCAGCTGCTGAGAGAAATTATGATGTCGGGAATCGGGAACTCTTGGCAGTAAAGATGGCCTTGGAGGAGTGGAGGCATTGGTTGGAGGGGACTGAGCAACCATTCTTGGT
Organism: Mugilogobius chulae; assembly: GCA_038363315.1. NCBI lineage: Eukaryota > Metazoa > Chordata > Actinopteri > Gobiiformes > Gobiidae > Mugilogobius > Mugilogobius chulae. The sequence goes on from CM076405.1 coordinate 10,354,523, forward strand.
CTGGACCGATCATAAAAATCTTGCCTATATTCAGTCAGCAAAGAGACTCAACTCGCGCCAAGCTCGCTGGGCGTTGTTTTTCAGTCGATTCAACTTTACACTTACCTACCGCCCAGGATCCAGAAATGTCAAACCAGATGCCCTCTCCAGGCAGTTCAGCGTTGAGGAACCTACCAGTGAGCCTGACCCCATCCTGTCACCAACTTGTGTGGTCGCAGCTGTCTCTTGGCAGATCCAAAACATCATTGAAGATGCTCAAAAGACTCAACCAGACCCTGGCAACGGTCCTCCCGGAAAACTATTCGTTCCAGATTGTGCCCGCTCCAAAGTGCTGCAGTGGGTCCATGCCAGCCGTTTTGCCTGTCACCCAGGAGTTAATCGAACTCTCTCTCTTCTTAAACGTCATTTTTGGTGGCCTTCCATGGACAAGGACACCCGATCCTACGTCTTTGCCTGCCAAGTATGCGCTCGTAGTAAGACCCGTCACTGTCCACCCTCTGGGCTTCTGCAACCTCTTCAAGTGCCTTCCAGACCCTGGTCTCACATAGCTCTTGATTTCGTCACCGGTCTACCATCTTCTCAAGGTAACACAACCATCCTAACTATTGTAGATCGTTTTTCCAAGGCTGCACATTTTATTGCCCTACCAAAGCTTCCCACTGCTAAAGAAACTGCTGATTTACTGGTTAGTCATGTCTTCAGACTGCACGGCATCCCACTTGACATAGTTTCTGATCGTGGACCCCAGTTTACTTCACAAGTTTGGAGAACTTTCTGTCAATCTCTCGGTGCCTCTGTAAGTCTCTCCTCAGGCTTTCACCCACAAACTAATGGCCAAACTGAAAGAACCAACCAGGACCTGGAGTCAGCCCTTCGTTGCATAACTACCCACAATTCTTCTGCCTGGAGTACCTACTTACCTTGGGTGGAATATGCACACAACTCGCTGGTCTCTTCTTCTACTGGTATGTCCCCGTTCGAAGCATCTATTGGTTACCAACCCCCTTTATTTCCTGAACAGGAGCAAGAACTGGCGGTTCCCTCTGTCCAACACCACCTCCAGCGTTGTAGGAACGTTTGGAAGAGGACCAGAGCTGCTCTGTTGAAGTCTGGTGTTCGGACTAAGGCATGGGCGGACCAACGTCGTACACCTTCTCCCCAGTACAGTGAAGGTCAGTCAGTATGGCTGTCTGCCAAAAATATCCCTCTCAAGACAGACTCACGCAAACTCTCTCCCAGGTTCTTGGGTCCATTCAAAGTTACTAAGATCATTGGTCCCTCCGCCGTCCGCTTGGAGTTGCCTCCAGCCCTTCGTGTTCATCCAACATTTCATGTCTCTCAACTTAAACCAGTTTGTTCCAGTGACCTTTGCCCTCCTTCCGATCCCCCTCCGCCCGCCCGGATTGTTGATGATTACCCTGCGTATACTGTCCGTAGGCTCCTGGATTCTCGACGGCGTGGTAGGGGGCTGCAGTATTTAGTTGACTGGGAGGGTTATGGACCTGAGGAGCGAACATGGGTTCCTCGTTCTAGGATCCTTGATGTGGAGCTCGTACGGGAGTTTCACAGGGACCATCCTGACAAGCCTGGGGGTCGCCAGGAGGCGCCCCTTAGAGGGGGGGTACTGTAAGGAGTTTAGTGCCTTCCTCCTCCTGTGTGTGTTTTCCCCCTCCCTCTTGTCCCTGTCTGTCTCTGTGTGGAGCTGGGCGGAGTTTTCCGGGAGCCTGTTGAGCACACCTGCTCTTCATCAGCTCAATCTACTCATCTGCACCAGTATAAGAAGTCTCCTCATTTCTCCATTCTTCGCCAGATCGTCCGTTACCTTTTTGTGGTATAATCTTTGGCTCTAAAAGTCTTAGTTTTTTGAAGCTACTTTGTTTTTTACACTGAACTTACCTGTATGCAGAACTCCGTCCCAGCTCCTGATCAGCCTCCTGTCATCGTCTCCTGTGCTCGTCCCTGCTCCAGCTCCAGTGCCTGTGCTCGTCCCTGCTCCAGCTCCAGTGCCTGTGCTCGTCCCTGCTCCAGCTCCAGTGCCTGTGCTCGTCCCTGCTCCAGCTCCTGTGCCTGCTCTTGTCTCTGCACCTGCTCCATTGCCTGCTCTCTGCTCCAGCTCCAGCACCAGCTCCAGCTTCAACTCAGCTCCTGCTCGAACCCCTTCAGCATCAATCTCTATAATAAATTTTGTAAACCTTTTTGTGTCTGCCTTGAGGGTCATTCTGGTCATTACAACACTAATGACCACCAAACGTTTGTTTTTACATGTTACTAGTGAGAACAGTAGACAAATTAAAAAGGTTATAACTTTTCTGTGGAGGAGTGTCTGTCCACCACAGTCTCACTAGAGGGCGTACATTTACCACGACACAAAAACAGCACATTTTGTGCATGATTTCACAGCTATTTTTAGTACTTATGTTACACCGTGCATTTAGCACGATATGAAAAAGAGTAAAAATGACACGAGATTTCACAGCGTTAAAAAACACGAGTTTTGGTTGAAGCCACGTGGGGATGTTTTCTTCAAGTGAAACGGGTGAGTTTAGGCATAAAGTTTTTTTTTTGTTTTTGTTTTTGTTTTTTTTAGGCATAAAGTTACTAAAATTGGTAAGTTTAGGTCTGGGGCTAGGGGCAGGTTAAGATTAGAATCAGGATTTCATTAATATTCATAAATAAGAACACGTCTTAACAACCAGCATAGAAATGAACTGGGACTGTGACGCACACCATAACTACGCAGGACAGCTGTGAACTTGTGCTAATCATACGTAACTTGTTGCATAATGTCATGGTAAATGTACGCTTTCTTGTGAGATCGGCTCGTCTGTCGCATCGGCAAGTGATGGGATTTGTATAGTATTTCCAGCATTACAAATGAAGTAAAATATAATCTCACAACGCTAATGTTTTAAAAAGCTTCATGAGACACAAATCAGTCAGTTTTGCTTATGATTTTGCTGAAATAGTTTTGTTTTAGCTTGTTTTATCCACAAAAGAGTAACTTCTGCTATTGTGTTCAATTGCGTCATCACATCTCCTGGAGGAACATGGCGTTGAACTGTTCATGCTGTAGCAACAGAGTAGAGCTGCTGATTGCGCGTCTACTCATTTAATGTCTATGGGAAACAGAACACAAGAGATAGGAAGCGGGAGAAAAGGTAAGAAGCAAAACACGGACAATAGGAAGAAGAAGAAGAGGAGGTAAGAAGCAGTACACAGCAAGATATACACGGAAGAAGAAAAGGAAAAAGTCATGAGTTTTACTTTGAAGAAACTCTGATCTAGAAAACATTCTAGCATTTTTAATTATAATTGTTACCTTTTCTGGTTGATGCAGTATAGTGGTCTTGTTACCTTTTCTGGTTGATGCAGTATAGTGGTCTGGCTGTCTGTCAAGCGTGTGCCAAACAAAGTAAAGCAAAACTGGGCAGTGTCAGGTCATACCTCCTCACAAAGGGCAAATCTAACTTTGTACAAAACTCCTGCATCTCAGATCTATTCCATCAGATTGAAAATGACTTTTAGGTGGAAGTCAAAATGTGCCAATCTATAAAACATTGTCCAGGGCCTTCGAAGGCACAGTAATCAGGCCAAAAAGATGTGATTACTCTGCGACAAATAGGTAACCTCACTTCATGTGGCAGAGTAGAATTTCTTTACGTATGTGGAAAAGGGACAGAATCCTAAAAGAACCGAAGGAGGGACGTTTGGTCACAATAGTCTTTGATGTAAACGTTCTGTTGCCATAGCCTGATTGAAGTGAGGCTGTCATTACCAAACCTTGACCCCTCTGACCAACGTCATGTGCATCCACCACTTAAGAGGAGGGGTGAGAGACATGTAAATTGTAATATTTATGGACGTCTGAGTAGTTCTGTGGAAATAGTCCATGTCTGTGAAAATGTCTGTAACGTTTCTTTGGAAATTTACTGTAATTTACCAAACTCAGACGTTCTCATGTCATTCCAGTCCCGTGCAAATTTGTATGTCTTTGTTTTCAATCTGTTTATGAATTAATAATGACTTTGCAGCCTTTTTTACCTTTAGATTTTAACTAAATTATTATTGCTTTTGACTGCAAATCATTCTCCAATGAATCTATTGTTTTTTCTCACAATTAAAAAGCTTAAAATTTAAACAAACAATGAAGAACAACCCCGTTTTATCGACCTCCCATGGTAATGGGAGGTCGATAAAATAGATGTTTGGGGAAGGATTGGACAGAACGCAATCTGATTATCTGAAATCTGATGGATGTGATTCTTATCGATGAACACAACAACCTGACGAAGAGTCACATTTACACTGCCGCAGCTCAGGTCATTCATGATAAAACACAAAACACAAGAAATGGTTGTTGTCATAATTACTAATTACAGGCCTCAATTATCCCTGTACGAATCCCTGTTAAAAAAAAAAAAAAAAAAAATCAAATGTCATAGAAATAGGACAAAAGGATGCAGTTTACATTGGAGTACCTGCTGCCCTACTGTGGCACCCATGGACAAAGTCTTCAAGCTCAAATGCCTCCAAGTATTCTTCGATTGTGTCTCTTCAGTTGTGCACAAAATAAAACATTTGCTCCAACCCTGACTATCAGTGACCTTACCATCATCTTATCCCTTATGCACACTAACAGATGCCATGCTGAATAGATCATTGTAGTGAAATGGCGTAAAGCAGCTCTTCTTAGCCAATCACGCGGAGAGTCGTTCACCTGGTGCAGCCTCTCCATCCTTTGACGCCGGTGCAGGTTCGAGGCTAGTGTGTAATGTTAATGTTGGTTGTACTTGTGGTGATAGGAGAGCTAAGCTGCCAACAAAAGCCGTCATAGCCATAAACAAAAATAACACAACATCTTGCATCACTGGTGAGCATCTATTATGTGACAAATTCAGTCAAATTCTTAATAGGAGCGCTGTTAATGCTAATGTTTGTCACGTCTCGCGCTGGGCCATGGAGAAAGCTGCTGTAAATCTGGATGGGAGCGGGTCTCAGTGTGGCTGTGGGTTCAGTGCCACGTCCACGTCCCTGGCAGGTTTTGAAGAGCGTCTTCGGTGCATAATGATGTTACATTTTTCGTTGGTTATTTGTTTATTTTAAATGGGTCTGCCAATGTCTTCCTCTTTTCCTTCTTTGGACTTGAAACGGTGCCTGTGACTGATGTGGGCTGCATAATGTGTTAAGGGCTGGTCCCAAATTTATGGACTTTGGACTGCAGCTTGTTGTGTGTGCAGCTGATTAAAATGTGTCATGATCAAGACTTTTAAATGAAACCAAATTACAATTAAATTCTTCAAACTTTTGTAAACTTCTGCCTTTGTCCACTCAATTTATTAAACCTGTGTTTTACTTTTATTTTCTGGATTAAACTCCACCGACGTTGTTGGTTGTTTTAGGAATCATTTCATTAGGTTTATGTTAGGTTTATATTATTCATTCATGTCACCATCCTCTCCCCGGTTACATAATGATGAATGAATTCTTCTTTTCTTACACGAGGAAAGAATTGATCTGCTTCTTGCTTATAGACAAATAACTGTTTCAGAAGTTCAAACCAGGTAAAGCTTTCTTCCCCAGACAGAAAAGCTGCGCGAGTATCTAAAGCAGGACAGGGTTTGGGACAGAGTTTTGGAGAGGTGCCTGGAGTAGAAGCTGGAGGTCAAAGAGTGTCGGGAGATCGAGTCGAGGTTAATGGGACAAACAGGAGCTGCGGAGGAGAGACCAAAGCGAGGCATTTTTCTCACCTGCTCACGGCTCATTTATCCAAACACTTCGTAATGCCTGGCTACCTGCAGAGAGTCCAACGCCGCCAAGATAAACGGCCCAATACAGTTTGACTCTCGTGTCATAACATTTAGTGCAAGTGACGGCTGCTGTGTATATAATAATAATAAGATGTTATTTATTGCAGCTTTCAAACAGTCATGAATTATAGAGGATATGCACTCTGAAAACAAGTTTCAGTTCAGCTCAAGCAAGGAAATGGGATCTTTCAAATGAGTTCTTATAACATTTTCGGGAGAGTTTATAGAACTGATTTTAGGGGCTGAAGTGGAAAGAATTAATTACAAATACTTATCAAACTGAGTCCTAGTGATCCGACACCTTAAAACACAGATTCTCAAAAGATAGGGATCACCTGCAGATGGCACAGGAGACGTCAAAACATGTGAAACTAATAAAAATGTCACATGTTAGTCAAGTGTTTCTCAACACTTTTTGAATCATGTCACACTTTTTTGGTAGAATTTTTTTTAATGCCACTCTATCAACGGTAATATGGCTAAACCAAACTACTTTTGAAAGTACAATTTACAAAATTATTTATTTTTTTAAATATTACACTATTATTATATTATATTATATTATATTATATTATATTATATTATATTATATTATATTATATTATATTATATTAGTATAGTATAGTATAGTATAGTATAGTATAGTATAGTATAGTATAGTATAGTATAGTATAGTATAGTATTAGATTTAAATAATAATCATGATAAATAGAATTTTATAGCACTTTTCAAGACGTCCAAAGTCGCTTTACATTATGCATTATTCATTCATTCCACACTCGAGCCACATCTGCCCTGGTGCAGACAGACAAATGCGAGGCTGCCATTTTGCCATTAGCCTCACCTATACCACCAACAATTCACACTCACACCAGATCCAGACTACATCTTCTCTGTTTGTCCCACTGTGGTACCTGAGGTTCCTCCAGAGGTCTCCCATCCAAGTACTCCCTTGGCCCAACATGCTTAGCTGCTGAGATCTGACAGAACCAGGCTTTGACAAGCTGGCAAGACCACAAAGGAGAACCAAGTAACTTTTGTAACAATATGGCAGTTGATTAAGTTAAACATGTTTAATCTTCTTTCATAGATTGAGTTTTGGAAGCTGGTAATTTTTTCAGGGCATACCTGACAATATCTTAAGACACACTAGTGTTCCCTGGTTGAAAAGTGGTGTATTAGTCAGTGAAGATGGGAAACAATAAAGTAGATTAGAAAAAAATGGTCCTAAAACAGAACCTTGTGGGATGCTAGTAATAAAGCTATTCTCTGCATGTGGGATTCTCATTTGCACATGTAGTGTCCAAAGAGAAGAAAAAAATAAATAAATAACTAACCAGGAACTACTTTGTTAATGTTTAACAAGGGATGGGAACAGACCAATAAATGACTTTATTATAGCTTTATTACATGACAAGAACAACAGCCCATTGTATCTAAGTATCTGTCTGATATGCACCAACAGCTGAAAGTCTCAAGATTAATATGACCTGAATATGAAATAAAAACATTTGGGTCACAAGGTTAGACCAACATCACAGGCCTCTCCAACCCAGAATAATAACACTTTCTCTCTTAGAGCAGCTCGTGCATTCAAACAAGTGTCCATTTTTCACACTACCGTTTGCTCACTCTCTCTCTCTCTCTCTCTCTCTCTCTCTCTCTCTCTCTCTCTCTCCTCTCTCTCTCTCTCTGTCTCTCTCTCTCTCTCTCTCTCTCTCTCTCTCTCTCTCTCTCTCTCTCTCTCTCTCTCTTCTCTCTCTCTCCTCTCTCTCTCGCTCTCTTTCTCTCTCTCTGTCTCTCTCTTTCTTTCTTGAGCTGTGGTAACACCAGAGCAAATGTGCCTCTGTAACTTTAAAGCAGCATGAAGGAGTCAAAAGAACAACAGACGTCCAGCCGAGGAGCCGTCTGTGCTGTTTGTGAGTGTAAGTGTTGTACAATCAGACTTTACCCAAGCACCCAAGTAATATTTAGAATAAACGTACTTATCAAACCCTACATTGCAAACTAAAATCAGTTTAGGTGTCTCAAATGGCATGAGGAATTAGATTAAAGGTTATAAGATAATATGCAGTTACAGCACAATGAGATGTTTGTACCAGATTCAAGCTTTACAGTTCTATCTGTCATCCTGTGCAAAGGAGAGGATATAGTTTTAGTACCCGGAGTAAACCTACAGACACAGTAAGAAAATGCAAACTCCAAATAGAAAGACCCCAGGCCGTCTGGTAGTCGAACTCAGGACCTTCAGCCTATGCACATTATAGAAGCTATAATAGACCTTAATGTATAGTTTATGATTGAATATAGAATAGATTACTATGCTAGAAAAACAGTCCTCATGTGTTGTCGTGTATCTTGAACTTGTACTGTACTTTAAATCGAGCTAAAACAATTCTATTTCTATTGCATCTTCTCTGAGTCTATGATGTAACCTGTAATTATTACTATTTGCACTGATCCTAAACATACAACTTAAATGCACATAGGCACATCTTTAGAGCTTAATATAATGTTTTTTCCAAGCAACATCATATTATTATTTAGATAACATGACAGCAACATACTGTATATCCGGTGCCCCTCTCCCTTCACAGCGCCCCCTGGTGTTCCTGCAGACCTGGCACATCACAGCTCCTCTCCTCTCGTCTCTAACCACAGTGGACAGCACACTTTGTTAGCGCTCACTTTGATTAATTACCGATACACAGAGCTGCTCCACTTGCTGCATGTAGGTCAGGCTGTGCCCATGAAGCATTCAAAACACACGTGAGCCCAAAACATGCAAAAGGCAGGGTTTTGGACTTTACTTTCACTTCTAAAAACGCACCTGGATTTGAAACGTTTTGTCCCAAAAGTTTTTGGACTGAGTCAGCGTCTGCAGGGCTGCGAGGTGACGTCGTTTTTGGGTCAGTTTGTTCTTCTAAATGTGGAGTTAAGCAGTGTTGAGACAAGCTAAGTGCTATTTTATAATCCAAAGAAGTATAGGGCCACACAAAAATCACAGCTCAATCAAAAGCAATATTAATGCAGACTGCCGTTTTGAAGAATTTTTATTTTATTCTCAAATAACAAAATCTTAAAAGGTAGGAATGCTTGAATTAAGAAAGTTATTTATTTAAAAAATAAACTAAAACAAATGTGAAACCTGTGCTATAGTTAATGCACATAAATGTAAAGTTTTTTTTATCACGTCATGTTCACACAGAAATAAGAAATGTGTGTAAAACAGCAAAAACAAAAGTTTAAATGTGTTTGTTATTGTGTGAACATATTAGATCGAAAGACTTTGTGGGGATTTTTTATACTATTTAGTTTTTGATCAAACTAGATTCAGTCTTTCATTCAGGTGAATGAATGAATGAAACCTTTATTGCCCCAAGGGGAATTTGTCTTGCACACACAGAGCACAGGGGGATACAGAAATTAAATAGTAAAAATACAACACATAAAACACAAATAGATTAAAATGTTAAGCATAGATTCAAGGTGAACCGATCCGCTAAAGCCGAGATGCTGTCCATTTGTGTTCCTGAGATCTTGCTTCCTAGTCGCACTGTCTTTTCCAGTTTAGTTTTGTTTTGTACAGACAGTGCTCCACCCCAACACTGAATGCAGAAGGTCAAAATACTTTCAATAAAACTTTTATAAAACAGTCTCATTATTGTCTTATCAACATTAAACATTAAACTGACTGGAGTTAAGTGACTTTGGGCATTAAGCGGGGAAACACTAAACTAGATCTTTCAGAAAAAAATGCATAAAAACTCTAATTGTGATGCATTTTTCAGACTTCAAACTTGATATCAAAATGTTAATATTAAAAAACCCTTGTGTAAATTCCTTGAAAATCTTGGACCTACTTTAAAGACTGATATTGAAAACCTTGTGAAGGAAATTGTGTTTTCAATGGGAGAAGAAAGCGTATATAGACAGAACAGGACATGTCAATAGTGTATAATTAGCATGATTTCACGGCTTTTTTTTTTGGCGTAAATATGCCACGCATTGCCCCAATTTATTTCTATGGTGTTTGTAAAGATGTGTTATTATTATGTGTACTTTACGAAATCTTTATCCTAATCTTAACCTACACAAAGCCTTAGCCCTAAGCTTACCCATTTTAGTAACTTGAAGCCTAAACTTACCTGTGTAACTTCAACCAAAACACCTGTTTATTTTATGATATTTCTTATTGTGCAGTACAGCATAACATATTAACGCAAAAAAAGTGTGAAATCATGCTCATCATACACTATTTATGTGTTTTGGTATATTTCTGTGTGGAGCTTATATGTTCATTCCTGTGTCTGTGGTTTCCTCTGAGGACCCCTTTTTTTCCCCACATGCTGGTAACGTTTGATGGTCGAAGGCTGAGGTGTGACTCTGCTGTATAAAGCAAATTTGGAAGACAACTGTTTGTGTAAATGTGATGTATAAATAAACCATTAAAAAACTTCTACACTTCTATGAGTCGATTTGGAAAAAGTTGTTGATTCCAAATGAAAACTTAAATTGTATGCTGAGAGCAAACTGGTCAACAAACAGAAAATAAAAAAAAATAATAGTTTTGTCTGCAGTGTCTTGCCATAAACCAACTTATCGTCCCATCGAGTTAGTAGAGGTACACAGTGATCTGAGCTGCAGGAAGTTGTATCTAATCTAATGATTAATCTGACTTCTCAGGGCAAAGGCAGCCTCAGTCAGAAACAAGCCAAGCCGCTCACAGGCCATGTTTGTCAGAGCAGAACATGACAGAATAATACTTGTCTTAATTAGCAACAAACCACATTTATAACGACCACACCTAGAACTGATAATAGACAGATTTACCTGCTCTGTTCTGATTTCCACATTACTGAGAGGCCAAGTTACCTTCATTGTGAAATATTTTGAGCTGATTTAGTAGAAGAGTTTGTGACTGGAGAGCTTTTAGCAGCAGTTCTCTCTGATGTGAATTGTGTCTTTGTTTCAATAGTAATAAAGTAACCTTGTAAAGATGTTTATATTTGGCTCTGAATCCTGCTCTGTTTGTCCAAGTTTACTCACCAAACTGCTGAGTTTCTCTCATGTGTTTGTGTGAATAGACTTTCTTCTTATTTAATAGAACTGAGCCAACTTCAGCTAAATAAACCTGCCAGTGAGGTCACTTTTTGTATGGACATGCTTAGTCCATTTTAGCTTTGTATTTATCTAGAACAGTGCAAAGAGAAAGGTGAAGTAGAGAATAAAAAGTCCCTTCACATGGATTTCAAAAATGGTGCAGATGTCACCAAAATGCATAATAAATACGTACACAATTCATTTATAATCACTCATTCAGTCATCCATTTAACTTAAAGCAGGGTCTCAAACTCACGGCCGAGATGATTTCAGATAATATTGAAAGTGGCCTGCATGTAACAATTTCAACTACAAGTCCCACAATGTACTGCAGCTTAGTGCAGAAACAGCTCCTACCTCGCTCACCTGTGTATGAGTACAGCACCGCAGAGTTAAGTGAAAACGGACAGAGAACAGCAGGATTATGAAACATAAACAAGCTGCTTTTTTACAACAGAAATGCACAGACATAGAATCCTTTTACAGAGAAAGGGGAGCTTCTCTGAATAATCTTAAAGGGGTCCTACTGTGTTTTTTTTTTTTTTTATTTAGTAAGAAACTAGAACATATGCAGATCAGTAATTTACCTTTTGTTCATTATAAAACACAAAGTTGATCTAAAACAACTTAAAAACAGAAACAGCTCTACTGACTTCCTGTTCAAAACTGCAGAACTGATAAGCCCCGCCCCTTTATTTTAAATTTAACTGTAAGAAGCAACAGTTTTTTAAAAACTATTTTTTGTTGTTGGAAAGTGAATATGGGACAGTATTGAACCACATATGCTTCACTTTGAGTATTCATCTTTTGAATTAACAATTAAATACAGACAAGTGGGAGGGGATAGGTGCTAGGAGAGAACGGGGATTTCTGAGCACTTGAGCTGCAGCTGAAGAACAATACAAGATTACTCCAACATGCAGGAATCAATTCAAATATAACTTTGAGTAAACTAATGATGAAGGAAGGCCATTGTAACAAGGTTAAAAACTTAGAAAAGTGAATTTGACATAATAGGTCCCCTTAAAGACACTCGAACTTGACTTGGACTTGTGGTCTTAGAAACTATAGGACCCCTTTAATGCCTTAATGGAGTGTTCATGTGTCAAGCTCCACACCACTTTTTAATTGATGAAAATGTATCTAATATCTGCAGAGAAGCGTGCATAAATTACTGCTTAAAAAGCCGCTTTAGCAATGTGAACTGCACATATGTGCGGCGACATAAGCATCTAATTGTCCTCAATCTAAACTTGTGCTTAAGTGTCTTAAAAGCTCAGGTCTGTCGTGTTTGTGAAACAGACTGAAGGTTCAAGAGCACAAGAGGAGTCATGAATGAAACATAAAACCATATATAAAGGTTAATCTTGTTTAGATGTGACTATTAAACCTCTAAAATGCACCAGAATACAGTAAACTATGCAATTTGGCCAAAAATTCCCGTGAGGAACAGTGTGACTCTGATTTCTCACTTTTTTTTTACTTTTATTCATCACATAGAAAGCAGTATTGTAAAATGAAATATAAAAGAATTCATGTGGATATACTGTCTACTGTATGTTGTATTGGAGGTTATACAGTAGACTATAAACCTTATTTTAATCAAATATAGTCAGACCAATATTTTTAAATGCTGCAATCGACCAAAAGTGACTTATATCATTAGCATTGAACCTCACATCTACTTATTTACTTGTTCATGGTTTCTTGCAGTCAAAAAACACAGTATTTTATTTAGAACAGATTAAATAACAGTTTGAACTCCTCATCCCTGTGAAACCCAGAAAAAACTCGTGCTCTTGTTGTTGCATTGTTACTTTTCCCGCTGATTCGTCTGAACAATCTTCTTCTGTGAGACACTTTGTTTTCAGCTGCAGGTTGTCTGTGTCTTCTGCTTCTGCGAGCTGGGACTGAAATAAATCTGATCCTGATTTAGAGCCAACCTTTATCTAACACCGAGCCGTTCACATGGAAACACACGGAGGATAAAACACACACATACACACGCAGGCAGGCAGGCAGGCAGGCAGACGCTCAGGTGGAGACAAACAGGGATATGACTGAGACTGAGAAAAGGAGCATTACTGTGTTCACTTCCATTCTTTTACACAATGCAATGTTTTTAAATCAGGAGTCTCTGCTCAGTTTAACTTTACTCCAACTACTAGTGAGGCAGAACTCCAGACGCTTCCCAAAAATCAGGAAGATCTTTCAGCCAATCAGCAAAGAGATGGACAGGACAGACTGAGTTGAGATAACAGACTGTATGTTCTCCTTCTTTGTTTCAAATATTAACTTGGAATTTAAATTTTGTGCCCTTACGTTTCCAGTTTACCTCAGAAAAACCAACACGTCTACTTCCTGGACGACAATAATGCATTCAGACACTGTTTAAAGTAAAAAAAAGACCTGGTCTACAATGGAACGAACAAATTCCAACTGTGCAGTGTAGCTGGACGTGCAAGTATTCAGTACAGTACAGACCAAACGTTTTGGACACACTTTCTCATTCAAAGAGTCTCCTTTATTTTCATGACTATGAACATTGTAGATTCACAATGGAGATATACAGTAGACCTTGAATAACCAGAGGACAGTGATGAGGTGCTGCACCAGATGAGCTGGCCTCACCAGACCTGAACCCAATCCAGATGGTTTGGGGTGAGCTAAACTGTGGTGTGAAGGCAAAAGGGTCCACCAAGTGCTAAGCATCTCTGGGAACTCCTTCAAGACTGTTGGTTGGTGACCAGCTCTTGAAGATCATCAAGAGAATGTCAAGAGTGTGAAAGCAGGAATCAAAGCAAAAGGTGGTTTCTTTGAAGAAACTAGAACCTAGAAATATTTTCAGTTGTTTCACACTTTTTGGCTGTACTATACTTCCACATGTGTTAATTCATAGTTTGGATGCCTTCAGTGTGATTCTACAATGTTCATAGACATGAAAATAAAAATGTCTTTGAATGAGAAGGTGTGTCCAAACTTTTGGTCTGTACTGTATATCAATTGTAGTAAAAAGGCAACAAAAAAGCTGTTAAAAAAAAAAAAAAACATCAAGTCAAGAAAATGACACTGTAAATGCTCAAAGCGAGTTAGACGGAGATGTTTTAGTCACTTGGTCACTCATTGGTGTTTTAGTTGAAAAAAGCACATTGCATACATATTCAGATATTTACCATTGTTTGTACTGTATATCGGCCTCAGTTTTGTCCGATATCTGATCAGACTGTTGTTTGGGCTTTTCTTCTGTGAGAAACCCACACTCATCGTGAACAGCTGAGTGTGAGTGGATTTGGGAGAGAAACAATAAGACTTCTTTTATCCCTCTCTATTCCTAAGTCTGCAGTTTTGATTTTATCATTAACATGTCTTTAAGTTTTTCATGTTCTATGACTTTGGCTACAGCACAAGATTTAAAAGGAGCTGTTTGTTTGTCAATATGAGCAATATGAGTGTCTAATGATGCTATAAAATGATGATCCTTGGACCAAAATACAATCGAGCGTCATGACGTGTGAAAGTGACACACACTAACTGTGTTGAATAATAGTTTAGGTTGAAGTTTTTTTGGTTGAAACCCCTTAACCCTAGCTCTGCTTTTAAAACTAAAATAAGAAAAGTGGCTTCAGAAATCAGTTTTGAAAAATAGCCATTGATAACGGCAACATTTTGAAATAACATTTTTGGTAAAATGCTAGTACAGGTCATGTTTGCTAAAATAAATTACAAACAAATATATAACTGCTAACCATTTTTAGGATTTATGCTAGCTACTTTTTTATTTGCAGGTAATAAAACACATGGAGAGTTATTCAGAGTCATTTGTGCATGAGTCAGAAGGAGTCTTTGAGGATCCTCTGGTTAAATGTTGCAGCTCTTTGAACCCGGGCCAACACCTGCGGGTTTGTCCTTGAGAGACGAGCCACAATAATGAGGGAATCAAAACAGACACGTCACCTGGAGCTGGACTGGTTCTGCTGGAAAACACTCACACGGAGTCACACACCAGGGGAAAAGGGAAAGAGTTTATTATCAGCGTGGTGAAATCTACTTCTGTGATTCATTCATTTTCATTTTCCATTGCTTGTTCACACGACTGAAGCCTATCCGAGTGACAGATAGACGCTCATTGACGTTCTTATTCACAAAAGGGAATTTATAGTGTTGCCAACTGACCTATGCATGGATGTTTTTAAAAGTGACACAGTAGCACATGAAGAACATGCAACGCTCCAGGAGTTATCCATCCAAAGAATCAAGTCAAAAGATGACCAGCGCTGATTGTACGGGCTGATGGATCTAAGATGCAAAACGTGCCTTTGAAAAGTTGTCGCTAAAAGAGCTAACACATCCAACATGATCCTAACCTGGCCAGCCAGATGGTTTATCTTGCGATATTTGTGAATTCACAAACATGAGATAAACCATCTGGCCTTCCAGCTGCCCAAATAGGCTTGGAGGTAAGAACCAGAGGTGTTTCGGCAGTGTTGCTGTTAGCGCCGCCGCCGAGTCTCATTCAAGCTCAACAAAGATGAAGTTACGTGTTTCTGCTGCTATTTCTGCTATTTAGCAGAAATACGGAGTCATTTCTTTTTGGAAGAAGAGCCGTATGTGTGACGCGTACTTGTAAGGTAGGCCCCACACCCAATCAGCTTCTCGAACGCTTTCAGCGAGTCAAGTCCCAGATGGATATAGTGCGAACTCAGATAGGAGTTCAACACATATCCATCTGGCGTGAGCCAGGTTAACATGATCCAGCATCCTCGACACAATTCTCCTTTGTAGTTTGTCCAAGTAAAGGTAAAAAAAAGAGTGTTTGTGCGGCTCACATAAAAATAAATGAGTATTTATGCTTCATTTGACATAAACTCCGATCTGAAAGCAACATGACAGCAGAAACCAGTGCGGGCTGTGACAACGTGTGGGTGATGTTGCCTTGGACGACACGGTGGCGCATCGGTTAGCGCTCATAGCAATAAGGACCTAGGTTCGACTCTCGGGGGCTGTCCGGGGTCTTTCTATGTGGAGTTTGCTGATTCTCCCCGTGTCAGCAGGTGCTCCGGCTTCCTCCTACAACTAAAAACATGTCCGATGTGCCTCTACTCTCCCCAAGACTACAGATGTAAGTTAGCTGTAAGCTAGAATCTTGTACATTGTCCTTAATAAATATGACCTGCTCATGAGTCAAGTGCTCCAGTGATACACATACTACAGTGTGTGAAGCACTAGAGTAGACAAAATGCATACTCAGGCAAGTCAACTTCTAATTACTATTACTCAAATATATTTAAATTCATATTTCGGGTGAATTTTAGTGAATGTGGGAAATATGTTGCAGGTTTGTGTTAAAAGCCCTAACCAGCAAAAACAGATTTCAGAAATCTTCACAAAACAGCTGAAAGCAAAAGAAGTTCATTTTCTGGCAACTGATCAAAAAATTCTGTGAAAATGTTTTGCTGGAAAAATGTTCTGAGAATTCCCAGAGAGGATTTTAACAAACCGTCAACAAATTATCAAAAACCCCAAATTCTGATTTCTCTTTGACAAAAAAATACCACAAAGAAAGAGTCTTAATCAAACTATCACATCCCATTAAACTCATTTCTTTTCATTTCTGGTAATTCCCCACTCGTGTTAGATCCTCTTCCTGGTTAATCTTCTTTCATCCGTGTGTTCTGGCGTGACTCAGCTCTCAATAAAAAAACTGTTTAACTGCCACAAACCAGACTGACGTGAACTTCCTGGTCGTCTTTTCTCACCGTCTTGGTCGTTATGTGGTTCAATCTAAACAAATATCGAACAAATGGCTGTTGTGAGTGATGTGGTGGAAGCGGTAAAGACTAAATCGAAACACGTGACGAGCGCTGGAGAAGGAGGAAAGAGGAAAAATGAAGTTCTCAGACAATTTGCGAGTTTGAGAGAGCGTTGATGAGAGCAGATGTGGGGCTTGTTTCAGCGTGAGTCAGCACTTCCGATCCATTACAGAGAAAAAACCCAAACATGACAAACTATTTCTCATGTTTGGGTCTGCATGTTTCTCTCTTTGTAAATAATGGGGACTTAGAGAGCTTTTTTGTTTATCTAAAGGTCCTGTGATACGCATAAACGACTCCTCTGAGATTTTAGTCATGTTTAAATGTTATTTCCTCAACAAAAACATCCCTGGAGCTGAGTGTAGTTTCATTCACAAATGTTCAAGTAATGCTGCCGTTAGTCTATAAGCATCCTTAGAGCAGATTTAGCTATAGTTTATTGTGGTTTTAGGCCTGGTTTAGTGTCATTTTGACCCGTAAGGACCCACCATGACAAATGTAACAGCCACTTCAGCTGCTCTGGATGGGTCTTTAAATGATTTTATTCACAGTTTTGACTTTCTACAGTCCCATAGTGACTCCTGATGAAAATCCTGATGCATCATAATCTTGGTCTCGTGACTTTTCCCAAAAGATGGCCGTTTTTCAATTTTGATCAAGAGTTTTAATTAGCATTTTTAGTTTTTTTTTTTTTTTTTTTCAAAATTGTATTGTTATAACAATCACATAAGGAGTTCTTTATCACACCCAACCTGATGTTTACACATTTGTTCAATCATTTGATAGAAAACTGATTCATCAAAAATCGAGGATAAAGTGGCATAAGACCAATTTCTACATATAAAAGCACTGCTATACATCACATTACAGTTGGAATTCATATAAATTTATCAAAAAAAGTCTAATCTAGATGTGACTGTGTGTTTCTGACTCACGCTATAATGTCACCAAGTTAAACCTGAGGGTGAGCTGCAGGAGAAATTACATTTTCTCCTGCAACTAGTCAAACACACTGTACGACCCAGGCTCGAGGAGCCGCAACAAATGAGTGGGGAGAGACACATGACAAGGTTTAGCCCTCAATGGGGTCTTTTATGCTGTTGTCGTGTATGAGAAATGTGCTGGGTGCGTGTGGTGTGAGTGAAGTCAGTAGCCAGTGTGGTGTAATGTATGGTGTTGAAGTGTGTGTAAAAAGGTGCGACGGGTTGGCGTGGCTGGCGTGGAGCAGGGCCCGGGCGGCTGACGTGGACCCAGGTGTCCTGCGTGAGAGAGAGAGTCTTCCATTTCCACTCGCTCTTTATAGGCGCGGTCTGCAGTGGGCGGAGCCAGGAATAGGAGACCTACACAGACAGAGGGAGAGGCGGCGGCCGAAGGGCTGCATAGCGGGCCGTAACACCCCCCCACACAAAGAAAGGACCCATGGATTGTTTGGCCACGTACCTCCCACGGTACGGTGGCCCCGGGACATGGGGTCCACCACCGTGCCGTCCCGGCTTTAGCTGGACACGGTGGACTTTGCTGCAGGCTGGAGAGCGGCGGTCTTCAATGGGCCGAGCGAGACAGGGCGTCGGCCAAAATGTTGTTTCTGCCAGAACAGCCTGATCTCACAAGAAAGCGTACATATACCACGACATAACGCAACATGTAAATTGCGTATGATTAGCACGAGTTTATGGCTCTTTTGCGTAATTATAGTACGCGTCACAGTCCCCGTTCATTTCAATGGTGGTTGTTAAGACGTGTTCTTATTTATGAAAATTAACAAAATCCTACATCTAATCTTAACTTACCCCAACCCTAATGTTAACCATTTTAGTAACTTTTTGCCTGAACTTACCCGTTTCACCTGAAGAAAACGTCTCCACGTGGCTTCAACCAAATCTCGTGTCATTTTTACGCTTTTTCATATCGTGCTATATGTACGGCGTAACATAAGTACGCAAAACAGGACTGATATCGTGCTAAAAATACGCTGTTTTTGTGTCGTGCTATATGTACGCCTTCTTGTGAGACTGTGTTGGCCAGAAATATGCTTGATGGAGAGATTGAAATCCTGCAGGAAAAGAGCCCATCTCATCAACCCTAAAATAGGAAAAAGCAGTATATAAATACAAATGTGACATGTAAAAAGATCAGGTAAACAGTAGCAGATAAGCAGAAAAACTCATTACCTTTTCTACGCCTAAATAAAATCTTTTAAATCCAGTTGATGAGAGAAAAGTTAATTTCCAACTGCTGTTAGCAAACAAAATAGCTTATGTCTGTACTGTTGTTAAGTTGTTTTTTTGTTTGTTTTTTAACATTTTTGCCAAACAAACGTGCTGTGTGGAGGAAAGAAGTTGCCCCAAAAAGTTAAGAAACATATTTTATCATTGTGTTCTGATCAGACTTTTGCAAATTTAAAGGGCATTTCTCAAATTAAAAATGTCCTTCCATAATTGATCAAAGCACGACTACGTCTGCATGGATCAGATCAGATCAGACAAATATTGAGAGCCAAGACCATTTACTGTATGTAGAAAACAATGAAATGCAAAAATAATTAAAAACTATTGAGAGGCAATGGAAATAGCTTTACATTTCTGTTAACACCTATACACTGGCAAAGCAATGTGAACACTGAATTATTTACATAGTCCTGCTGTTTTTCCCCTGTTCCCACTAAATAAAGTTCTCTATCGGATATAAAGCTTTGTATCACCTGTGGCTGAGTTCACCTGAAGAGCAGATAAACCACGAGAGAGAGAGAGGCAGCCAGGGAGAGAGAGCGGCAAATTCAGGCCACGGTAAACAAATCCGGGGCACAGAAAGTAATCTGGAGGGTTCAGCGAGTTTGAGGGAAGAGGAAGACAAAACAGGCTTTGAGCTAGTGCTGCGATGAGGCCGATAAACACAGTGATGTAAGAGAGAGAGAGAGGGAAGTGTGACGCCGCTGTGTGCACCTGGACACACACGGACAGACCTGACGAGGACAGGCCGGGGTATTCTTCGACAGATATTCCTGGAGAGTCTTGAAGTTGTGGATGCCTGGATTTTAGAGCCAACGCTGCTGCAGTGATGTGTGAAGAGAGAGTCTGGTCACCTCTCCTTCAAATTAGTTTATTTGTTTAAAGCACATGATACAAGGGAGATCTTTGGTTGTTTATAATTTAGTACAAAACATATCATTTTTCCTCCGTTATTTGAATCTGCAGAAATGTTTTTTTTTCAGTCATCTCTATTTTTTCCTTTTAAGCAGCCATGTTTTCTTGTGATAAGTCCTATTCGCACGGCCTATTATTTACCTAGGGACCTCATGTAAAATGTAATAATTCCGGACGTCGTTAGAGTTTCTACTCCCGTGTGAATCTCCCATGTCTGTAAAAATGTCTGTAAAGTTTCCCCCGAATTTTACCTCCTGTAATTCACCAAACTCAGACGTCCTCATGTAATTCTAAAGCCGTGCAAATGCGTATGTCTGTGTTTTCAACCCGTGAACCGTTTATAACTAAATTAATAATGACCCTGCGGCTTATTTTACCTTCAATTTGAACAAAATTATTATTAATATTCTTTACGGACCATTTTCAAATGAGATTGTCCTTTTTTTCTACGTTTAAATAGCAGAAGATTAATCAAACTACGATTGAAAGTCCGTGAATCGGAAGTACAACAACCTCGTTGTCGTAGCAACAAAAGGTCAAGAAGATGGATGTTGGGGTAAAAGTTTGGACAGAACAGTGGACAGAACGCTGCAAAGTTTGGGTGTTTGGATTTTAACACCGTAAACGGATTAAAAGAAAGAGTCTTCGGTTGTTTTTCGTAAGCAATCTGATTTTGTGGATGTGATTCTGATAAACGGACTCAACAACATGTGTGATGATAGTGGTTAGTACCGTCCTGAGCCGGAGTCGAACCAGGATCTTTCTTTCCGCAGGCGACCGACAAACACGTTGGGCTAAAGAGAACGCTCGCGTTAGCTCATTCTGCCGGTCCTGCTGTTATACCTGAGGGGGTGAGTTTATCCCATACCACCACACACTTCACCGACCTGGTCCCTCGTGTGGGTCTACACCGGTTACACATGACGAGGAGCTACATTTGCTGCCGCAACTTAGGTAAGTTTAACGTTAGCTGATTCATGTTAAATCAAACCGAAAACACAAGAAATGCTCATTTCATGAATGAAGTAAATAGTTGTTGCCATAAATCATCTGTCGCAGTTTCCGGAAAGTCTGTAAAAACAAGAAAATTACAGACATCGAATATGTCTGTGCGAATGCCTGTAAAAAAACTCTAAGGTCGTGGGGTAATTTAAAGTTTACAGACGTCCCTAGGTAAATATCATGCTGTGCGAATAGTACTATAGATGATGCATGCCCCCGATTGGCTGATTTATGTTTCTGTCAATCACACAAACTCAAACCTTTGCACGATATGAAAAAGCGTAAAAATTACACGAGAATTGGTTAAAGCCACGTAGGGACATTTTCTTCGGTTGAAGCAGGTAAGTTTAGGCTTCAAGTTACTAAATCGGGTAAGTTTAGGTCTGGGGCTTGGAGCAGGTTAAGATTAAAATCACCATAATTACGCAAAACATCCGTGAACTCATGCTAATCATACGCGATTTACATGATTTAATGTTGTGGTAAATGTGCGCTTTCTTGTGAGATCAAGCTCCGTATTTACATGTGTTTTGGTTCAGAACACACAGGAGATTAGATTTGGGGCAAACGGCTAAGTTTAGGTCTGAAGTTTTAAAAAAAGATAAGTTTCGGTTTGAGGTTTGAAATTGGTTAGAAATAAACTCAGGTAGCAAATGAGTATGCAAATAATTGAGGTTGTGTTCATATGACACGCTGTTTAAAATTGTGTGGTGTCGAAAAGCACTATCTGTGAGAACAGGCTCAAAATGAATACACAATTAAGACAAAAAAGAAAGTTAAAACCATGCAACACCATTATAAGTGATACTACGTGAAAATAAAACTACAAAAATATAACTAGGAACATATTTTCTAAACACACAGGAGTAGATCTTCCTTCAGGCCAAATAACAGTTCCTTTTGTGGTCATGCAGGTAAAGATTTTTAGTGCATCAGAAACATCTAAATGGAAAAATATTGCTTTTTTTCCAAGTCTTTTTTTGGTCAAAATGAAAAGCATTCTAAGTATTCACTGGACCAGATTGGGCCTACTACAATAAACATGCTAAGGCTGGTATTTCATATTCAGAAGCTGAATATAAATGAGCATCACTGGTGCATTACTTTGTTTTAAGCCAGAGTTTCTATTGGTCCAGTCTCAGTCTCTCCGTGTCGTTAAATGATTTGTGCTTCTATCTATAACCCAGCATTCAGCTTCAGAGCTAACTCCACATGACATAAAGTGTTCTGTAAGCCTTAGCGCTAAAAGCTAACAGCTAATGCACTGCTGAGGTCATGAGTAACCGTGAGTCGGCTCAGACAAGTCTCCACACGCAGCAGAGTAACCTTTACGGACAGTGGCTCACACTCGAGTCTTCAGGAAAGTGTGAGATTTACTGTAGAAATGACAAAAAAAAAAAAAAATTACTATTATGTAACTTTGTCATTTACGTATATATAAAGTCTCATATTAAATTCACCCAAACCCATGAGTCAATTAAACAAGCTGTATCTGATTTTAGCCTAAAGTTGCAGATAAACAGAATATTTCCTGCAGTTTATACATTCTGCTCAAATACCTAGAACATGATTAACTATCCTGGAAAAAACGAACTGCAACTAACCATGTTTAAGAAATAAAGCATATAGCATATATACTGTAAGTCAGGGGTATTCAACCTAATTTGTCTAAGGGCCAGATTTTACCGAAGGCTTCTGACTTATGGGCCGGGCAGATGCACAATACGAGGTTTGGGGTCAAATATCAACAGCTCTACACCTGTATCAGTAATGATAATAACTACTGATCTGACATTTTCTACAAAATGACCAAACTAGTGTTGAAACACAATCAAGCAAGAACTAGAGTAACCAAATCTGAACCTGGATAAGCCGTCAATAACACATGTCTAAACTAGAACTAAACTAGGTCTACAGCCGAATTAAACCAGGGCTAAAATAGGACCTACCATAATCAAGTCTAAGGTTTGTTAACCCAGACTTACTTTGGCAAACAATATAAAAAAAACAAATCTTTGTAATATTTGGAATATGGGTTGAAGGCCGCATTAGATTTTCGGGAGGCCTATTTGGCATCCGGGTCGTAAGTTGAATAGGTCTGCTGTATGTGCTGAACTAACAAAACAGTTCAGCACAGCAGACTAATGTATTATGTTTTATTATAATTTTTTATGTCGTATTATTATTATTTTTTATGTATTTTCTTTTTTTGCAATAGTAATATATATAGATTTTTTATTTTAATATTATTTTTATTTAAGATATAGTTATTTAAAATAGTTTTAGATTTTTTTTTTTAGTTTTTATTTATTTGTATTTATTTATTTATTTAGTTATTTAGTTAGTTAGTTGTATTAATTTATTTATTTATTGTTTTTCAAATATGTAGACAATTACTTTTGCCCAATCTAGCCGCTGATTTGTTGTGGCGTCTATTGTATAAATGTTTTGTTGACAGTCCAAAGGTATTTATTTATTGTTTCCATGGCAAGACTTTGTGTCAACTATGTATGTAAAAAAATAAATAAAAAATCGCCATTTAGTTTTCCAACCTGAAAACACATGGACACAACTTCCCCTAAAACAAACCTTTCCATGTGTGTAAAGTTGGCAAAGTGCTATAAAACATTGCTGCACATTTTCCCAACAGAATTCTTTCCGAACATTGATGTAGTGCTTCTCTATTGAGACGATCCGAGGTTGTTTTTTGAAATCCTTCCAAGTTTCCGAGTATCACATTTCCCTGGATGGAAAACACTGCTCTATCTCTTCAAATATCATGAATCAGACTTTTACCTGCGTCCAAGCTTGTCTGACTTAATCTACGCTATACGCACTTTAAACATTATTTATTCTGGAAAAATATGATTAGTTAATTGTTCCTCTGCTAGCTCACCTCTCACGTAGTAAATGTTTGAATACCAATTGCCCTCGCTCCCAAGATGAATAAATAGGCAATTAAAATGGGACAAGTCATGAAAGCCAAGTAATGAATTGTGATGGATCAGATGAAGCTTGAATTACAATTTCAGATGATGTTGCTCGTGATCTCATTTCTTACGATGACACTTTGCCATGACCTTGTGTGTCTGTGCTAAAGATACACTGTGTTACTTTTCAATGCATAAAATTGACTTGAATAATGTACAAATTTATTCCACAAACTGATATATGTACTGTACAATCGGTATCACAGGGAACGACCACTAACGCATTGGTTCTTTGTCTGGTCAGAGGGTCAAGTTAGAAAAAGCTAAAAATGTTATTTTATAAGTCGAAATCCCAAATATATGACTGAAAATGTGTAGGCCCTATAGGATCAAAAGTAATACCTGTTTATTTATCTGAAATTAATGTTTTTAATTATAATTTTGATCATTTTAAATAGTTTTGGGGGCAGTTGTGTGAAACAGAAAGGACCCAGACAAGTCTCTGGTTCAAGAAACAGCGGTTTTATCACTCACTGCTCAATATTACATATAGGTAGGTAAGTGACTAGATGTCCCTATTTACCCAGGACAGTCCTAGTTTTGAGCAGTGTGTCCCATGTCCAGCAAACCCATCCAAAACATTTGATTTGTCCCAGTTTCAAACATGACATGTCCCAGTTTAGAACACTTTGGTTCACATTAGCATTGAAGGAGAAATATTGTAATTTCTTAATGTCAAAGTTTCTCAGTTACAAGACATGTGAATGAGTTATGAATTGACTAGGTGGATAGGTATATGATTGCACTTTTTGGCTATATTTTGTCACTATAGTATTGTTACTTCAAACTCCTACCTATTTGTGTCCAAGTTTTTATTTTCTTCAGTCCGGTCACTCTATAACAGCAAACAAGGATTAAAGGAAATATATTCAGATAATCAGTTTGGTTTCAAGTCAAGACTGGGAACTGATCTATGCATATATGGCTTGAAGGAAACAACACAGTCATATGTGAGAAAAAACTCCTCTATGATCATGGGCTTTATTGACGCGTCCAAGGCGTTTGACCGAGTGAATCATCATAAACTTTTTGGAAAATTAAAACAACGAGGTGTACCTGACTGTATCATACGGATTTTGGTCTATTGGTACTCTAACCAGAAGATGCAGGTAAATGGGGGAATACCATCTCTGACTCCTTTGGTGTCACTAATGGAGTGCGCCAAGGGGGGCTGCTGTCTCCGGCCCTGTTTAACCTGTACATGGATGAGCTGTCCCATAAACTGAATGACTGTAAAACAGGTTGTATGATTGGCAGCACGCTGATTAATCACTTCATGTATGCCGATGATTTGGCCATTGTCTCTCCGAGTAGTGCAGGATTTCAACAGCTGCTGAACATTTGCTCAGAGTATGGACTTAAACATGACATCATATATAACGCCAAAAAGAGTGTGGTGCTTATATGTCGGACCAAAGCGGATAAAGATCTCTGTTTCCCTGACTTTTACTTGTCCAAGCAAACACTTAGTGTCTGTAACAAAACAAAGTACTTGGGACACTTCATCACAGACCGTTTCTGTGACGATGACGATATTAAGCGACAGTGTCGGATACTTTATGCCCAGGCCAACATCTTGGTCAGAAAATTCCACATGTGCTCAGACAGAGTAAAAATTAACCTGTTCAGAACGTACTGCACACCTCTGTATACAGCCACACTGTGGTGCAAGTATAAAAAGTCTACACTCCAGAAGCTCAAAGTAGCTTATAATGATGCATTCAGAATGCTGCTGAAAAAGCCAGGTCCAGTAGTGCGAGTCTCCTCTTCTGCCAGGCTGGAGTCAATAGTTTTCAGGCTCTTATGAGAAAACTAATGTACAAGTTCATAGGTCGCCTAAATGACTCTGAGAACTCTGTGGTGGCAGTGCTGGTGAACCCAGTGTGTAGTGCTGTGCGATACCAGTCGTCAATGTGGACGCATTGGTACAGCTGTCTTTTATAATTTTTGTTGTTTTTTTATTGTTGTTGTTTGTTATGTCATGTGCGTTCTTTTATGGACCTTGAGTCTGGAATAAATAAATGATGATGATGATGATGATGATATTGTGTCAAGTACAGATACAAGACATGAAAATGAAGAAAGTGATCCAACGGTTCACACATGATGTAAATATAATCTATTGATCAATGCTAACGTTGCTGCAAGCTAAATGTAACGTAGCCGCGAGGTAAATGCTAACATAGCTTCGAGTTAAATGCTAACGTAGCTGCAAGTTAAATGCTAACGTAGCTTCGAGTTAAATGCTAACGTAGCTGCGAGTTAAATGCTAACGTAGCTTCGAGTTCAATGCTAACGTAGCTGCGAGTTAAAGGCTACCATAGCTTCGAGTTAAATGCTAATGTAGCTGCGAGTTAAATGCTAAAGTTGCTTCGAGTTAAATGCTAACGTATCTGCGAGTTAAATGCTAACGTAGCTGCGAGTTAAATGCTAACGTAGCTTCGAGTTAAATGCTAACGTTGCTTCGAGTTAAATGCTAACGTGAAGCTTGTGCTGCCTGGCGTGTTTTCACAGCTACAAAACTTTCAATTTACTTTTCTGACAAAATGCCACATCTACAACCTCCATTTAAACTCTAATTAGTTGTGCTAAAAATACCTAATTTGTATGAATTGTTTTTAAAGAGGTAAAAAAGTGTACTTTCTCAAGACTTTCCCCCACAGCAGACCACACTCCAAATATGACACTTTGCTGACTGTAGCTAAAGAATGCCCTAAGCTAATGCTTAACTTTCTAATTCAATACGAGCATCTGAATTTTCACTTCCAGAAAGTTACAGTGTCACTTTAAAGTACAAAATAAAAACATGACGATGAAAAACTCTAATTTAGCAGCATGTAGTTACCTAATGTTACTGTAGCTGTTACCTAACCTCATAAACATAATAATTTGATGAGTCTGACAGTAGAACTTGGCTTACAGCGTCACTAGATTTGTGCAAGGCTCTCTTTTGAAATTGTCACCTTGCAGGTTTGATAACAGTCATACCGATGATTCAACAGTAAGATTACATGTTATTATGACACTAAATTAGACACAGTAGAAGAGACTGATGAATCATATTTGCTCTTATGATGGTTACCTAATTGGACTGGCACAATGTTGTAAATAAGCTTTTTGCCTTTTTAACAACACATTTTGTATTCATTAATTAATCTTTCACTTGTCCAGTTTATTTTAAGTCGACTGGACAATGTTTAAAACAGTGTAATAATTTGTTTTTTATCCAGAAGTGTTCTTTAGTGATGAGGCCACAAGACATGCAGGTGAACTAACGCTCTAAACTCTGCAGAGACAATGGACAAAGAAAGAGGCAGAGTCATAGAGGTTTCATACACCATCCCTGCAGATTTGTTTATAAGAAATGTTGTAATTTGTTTAGAAGAAATGTTGTAGAAATTGTTTCCACCATGTTTGCATGGTTAAGGATTAAGGATAAAACATAATTCAGAAATGTAAACAATTCAGTAGCAAAATAACTTGAAGAGCATGTTTTATTTAGTTTTTCAAAATTTCAAGTATGAAAAAAGTATCTCTTTGCTGCGTGCATGCATCTAAAATTGACTTTTTATATCTTCGAGGAAGATCTACTACTGCTTGTTTAGATGAAAATATGGTTCCTTTGGTTATATACAGTAGTTCTCTGATGTGGCATAAATCACACCAACTAAGCTTTAACTTTTGATTTTTGGGAATCATGTTTGTGATGTTTCATCTCAGTGACTTTGTCACTTTAAAATGTATGTTTTTCCTTATTAAGTCAAACTCTGTCAAATTTGTCAAATTCCATATTGCACTCCGAGATTGGTTCATGCTGCCAGAATCCATTTGCAATGTTAGTCAAGGGGTGTTTTCAAACTAGTTGAAATATTGATATATTGAGCCAGATTTTTTGAAGAATTGTGTCCACAGGGCCAGATAAGTTCTCAACAAGTCATCACATCAGCTCAGTTTGTGGTTTTACAAAATAAACCAGGACTGGACCAAAGTTATGTGACATTTATGCCAGTGCTAGTCAAAACCAATGCTAACCGGTAAGGGGGAAAAAAAAAAATTGGTGAAGATGGACTTTGGGCCAGATCAGATGGATCGGATGGGCCTAATCTGGCCCACAGGCCTTATGTTGGATAGGCCTGCTGTGTATGGTTACAAAAACAAAAACTATACCCTGAGATACATAGATCTGTCCTTTCCAGCATCCTACAGGATCACTACATATGGAGACTCTAAATGTTCCCTCTGCTCTTGTAAATGTATCCTGGATGTAAAACCAGAGAGATTTGGCACAGATCATACTATCATCCACTGTTAGCTTGGTGTAAGTGACTGCGCGGCTCTATCTGTGGATTATACGTTTATCATTCAGGCCCTGTGTTGTAATTGTGAATTAAGTGGATTACAGTTCAGTGCAGCCTCGGGGAGTGAAGCCAGAGGTCTCACAGCTGCATCAGCACTTTCCACACTGCACGAGAGCACCTCCTGAATATTACAAGTTTAAATCAGATCTAATGAGACTGAAGAGGGTCAAGTGTGCTGTGACTGGCATGTGAAGCAAGAAATAAACAAATCACACTGGACCAAAACTGCTTTAAAGTCATAAATAAAAATACATTTACCAATTATGATTGTTTATTTAAATATCGAGAATTAAACCGTTAGATTGGAGAATCCAAACTGATGTCTCTCTGTATTAAAGAGTTGAGTCTGGAAGCTATTGAAAACACAAAGGTCCTGGTGTTTAGAGACAGAGAACCTGCAATAACTTGATGCAGTATTATTTCTTTGGCAGGTTATCACATTTATTTTGTTAAATTAATGTTTAAAGAAACATACTGTGAACATAGAGCATTATTTTACACTTGTACAAACTGCAGAACTGATTCAAAACAACCTGACTTCCTGTGCAGAATAGTCCTGATAAGCCTTGCCTCTTTCTCTCTTCTTTCTCACTCTCTCTCTCTCACACTCTATCATCTCTTCTTTCTTTCTCTTTCCACTTTCTCTCACCCTTCTCTCTCTCCCTTGCTGTCTCTTCTCACTTTCTCTCTGTCTATTCTGACTTTCACTCTCCTCTCTCTCTCACTCTTCTTCTCTCTCTCTTTCCTCAACCTCTCACCTTTCTATCTTTGTCTCTACTTACTCTCTCTCTCTCTCCCTCTCTCTCTCCATCTCTTCTCTTTCTCCTTGTCTTCTTTTCCTCTCTCTTTCTTCTCTCTCTTCCGTCTCTCTGTCTCTTGCTCCTGATTCTGTCTCCCGTTTCTCTCTCTCTTCTTTCTTCTCTCTTTTCTCTCTCTATCTTCCAAGTCTCTCTTTTCTCTTTCTCTGTCCCTCCATACTTTCTCTCTCTCCTCTTCCTCTCTCCTCTTTCCCTCTCTCACTTTTCTCTCTCTGTGTCCCTCTCCTTCTTCTTCTTCCTCTCTCTCTTTCTCTCCCTCCTTTCACTCTCTCACTTTTCTTTCCCTTTCTTTGATTCACATTGGCAAGTTACATCAACACAAATATTTAAGTTTAATTTGTGTCTTTTTACAGTATTTAACTAATTCAAGTTGAGTCACAAGTAAATGAATAGAATGTTAATGGAATCTGAATTGCTGATGTAGAATTATCTCACAAAAGTAAATATGGTAGGCAGCGCTAACGTCACATTATCATTTAGCGTGCCGCCACTGTTGTTGCATTGTTGGATATACAGTGGTCCCTCGTTTATCGCGGGGGTTACGTTCCAAAAATAACCCGTGAAAGGCGAAACCCGCGAAGTAGTGATCTTCATTTTATACCAGTAATTTCAGTTGATAACCTGCCTGGTTCTGATGTTTAGTGTCTTTTGTACAGGTAATAATGTGCTGAACACATGATTCACCGCCAGATACAACAGCGTGAGTTGTTTATGTGACGCTTAAAGAGGGACGGTGCTCTGCGCGTTCGCTGCTCTGCTTTTGACACGTTGCCAATCACGCTGCGCTCCACAGCCGACCGCAGAGCCACGGGTCACACGGGCTCCAGAGCCGACACAAAACACATCCGGACTCTAGCGAGGTCACAACACGCTCCTCAAACACATCTCTGAACTACACAAATGACGTTCCAGCGTGAACAAACTTATCATCGTAACTACGAGCTCAAAGAGTCAAATCCTCACCTGGAGAAACGTCCGAGCATCAGGTCAGCTTCGCTGCATGATCCAAACTGTCTAAAGTTTTATAAAAGAGCTTCTGTGCTGTTGCCTGTGAATGCTGCGATGTCACACGATCCCTAAACAGTGCATTTGAGAGAAAAGCACGCTTACAGCGCATGTCCATAGGACCGCACACTGTAAAAAAAAACAACAAAAAAAGCTAAATTGCACTGAAAAAAATCCGCAAAACAGCGAAGCCGCGAAAAGTGAACCGCGATAGAGCGAGGGACCACTGTAATAATAAATTTGAAATTTCATCTTCATATCTTTGGGTTCTATTTGAAAAAATGTTGATCCTTCAGCATTTTATTTTTTTTTTTTGGACAGTATGAGAATAGTTTACTTATTAGGTTAAGTCCAATATTTGGATGTGTCTTTGCCAAGGCTTAGCAAAACTGAAACTGTTCCTCCTTTTCTCCTTTGACCTTCTTCATGAATCAGTGACACATGTAACTTGAAAAGCTCTAAAAAAAATCCCCTCATAAATCTAAGTTCTAACATTCAAAACAACTGTAACAAACTTTCCCTCCACTGGTCCAGGCCCGGAGTGACACAATGCATTTGCCTGGAGGTGAGTAATGATCCTGAATATATAGTTTCTTGCATCACTCGCCGGTCTCTCCTTGACTCCTCCATCCTTGACCATCCTGGGCCTTGGACTTGCTTGTTTTGACTACAACACCAGCCCAGCGGATGTGTCTCTCTCCGACATGAAAGAGCTCCACGCATTCTTCTTCCCTTGCAGCTTCAGTGGGTCAAATCCGCCCCAAAAAAACCCCTCCAAATCCACGTCGGACAGAACGCGCGGCGGCATACAAATGAAGCCGTGGTGGGGATTTCTGTTTTAATGAGGACAAAAACCTATCGCCACACATCTGACCTGCAACGCTTGGCTGGCTGCTGTCTTGAGCTCGCACTTCCCAGCGGAGAGCCAGGGTTACAACAATGTGCTGGTTTTAACTTTTGCACTCCTGCTGGGCTGTTGTTTAGGCACAGAACTTGTTTTTGTATTACTGTGGGTGTATTAGAGGTTGTGCAGATGACATCGGAGTATATAAAGGTCAGTAGTGAGTGGGAAAAATGCATGAAAGTCATTGATATGAGAAAGGACAATAACTCAAAATACAACTAAAAGATGAAATGGTAGCTGCTCTGACAACAAATGTTTAAAAAAAACAAAAAAAAACTACAATATGAGAAATATTGTAGTTCAGTATACAGTATAGCAGAATATCAGAGAAACAACTGGAACACTATAGCTTCTCTTACATTTAATATAGTTGAACATAAAACCTTGTAACTGTAACTGGTTTAGTGCACTGAACTTCAGTTGGCTCGTTTATGAAATAACTAACTTTTGTACATACAAGCATTTCCTGTTCAGTTCACTTCTATGAACTTTTCACTTCACCAGCTTAAAACGATAAATGTTGTCAGAAAAAAACAGTCACAACTCATTGTTTACTGTCTAATCAAGGAGCTAGTGTTGATTAAAACACAGATATAATTTTTAACTTAGGCTGCATTCACAAAACAATCCGAACCGGACACGGCTCGATTGGGAACCAAAGTTGCAACATTTTATCTTTCTCTAAACTAACCCTAACCCTATTTACAATACACTCCAGTGAAGTAGAGACACATCTGCTAACAACAGCTACAATTTAGTTTGTGTAATATATTGAAAACTGAAAATATGATAGTTAAATTATTAATTACATTTTAAAAGAGACAGAACTCAGCAAAAGAATATAAAGATCAGTGAAAAGAAACTTTGGCCCATATTCCAGTACAGTAGGGGGCGGATACGCACCTAGGGTTTGGTGCCTCCGGCCAATAAACCACAAGAAGAAGAAGAAGAAGAAGAGACACATCTGCTCCTCACCTGTAGAGGCCCTGTGGGACAGCAACATGTCACTCAACCAGCAAAGAAGCTCTGCTACATCAGCGGTTAAGGCTACTTT
Source organism: Mugilogobius chulae (assembly GCA_038363315.1). Lineage (NCBI taxonomy): Eukaryota > Metazoa > Chordata > Actinopteri > Gobiiformes > Gobiidae > Mugilogobius > Mugilogobius chulae. The sequence continues at coordinate 10,386,517 of CM076405.1, forward strand.
AGAAACAAACACACTGCTGGACTTTAGATTTGTGTTTTCATAGATCTATCCCACAACTTTCCTCACATTAACGAGACCCAGTGTAAGTGACAAAGTGTTGGAGAAAAGACAGCATGGACTTTCACTTCTTCAAAAGACCAGAGAGGAGGACTGGACATAACCAGAGTAAAGAAAAAAATCATCTATTTGAGCAAATCTGGCTCTGAAAGGTTTGTCATCTGCTCATTTAGCTTTATAACTAAATATTAGATGAACATAGACCATTTTCCCCACAGTAATGTGAGCTGTAGTGTTACTTTCTGTATTCTACTATTACTTTCATGTGTTTTAGCGTATTATTTGTCTCAATATCGATCTCACACAGGCTGTTTGTTGTGACTCTGAGTCTCACGTGTCTCAGCATGGATCACGTCACGGTTATCTTCCTGGTTTTGTCTCGTTCTCAGCCCGTTTGCTTCACAAAACAAACAAACAGCTCCAGGGCTCAGTTCAACCTAGCCGAGACCGACCTCTCCAACTGGACTAGAATTTGACATTTTGGGCCGGATCAGAGTTCGTTTTGCGCGTTCTCAATTACCCAATCGAATCAAACTATCCAGGCAAACAAATCCTGATCCGAATCAAAAGTGTCATAAGACATAACTTAAAACTTAAGACTTTTTCAGACATTAAACAACATTTTAGGATTCACAAGTGAACTATTTCAGTTTGTAGCCTTGGTTTAAGCGCAGTAAACAACTTCTTGAGCAGTTTTGTAAATAACACTATCATTAAATCGGATATATCTGTATGGTTTATACTTTCTTTTTTATTAAGTTCATATCGATCTGATGCTACCTCAACTTCGGAGCTTCGAGGTGCCTTTAAATAATGAACAGATCTCTGCACGACGTCCTACACAGAGGGGGAAGTTTGAAAGACAATCCAAGGCTACAGCGTTTAGCTCAGCGTCGCCTGGAGCAGAATCTGAGAGAGAGCAGAGGTCCACCTACTCACTCAGTCACTCTGTAAACCGGCTCTGTGCACCGCTGTCTGCTGTCCGACCGCCAGAGACAGCACTTTGCACAATTAATTCACCGCCGCAGGTAACACGAACAGGAGCGGAGGAAAGTCTTATCACAATATGGTCCGCGCACAAAGGATGAGTCTGTTTTGTTTGTATAACTTGAGCAGAAAGTGAAGAGGCCTTTTATGATTTCAATCTTCCACTTGGAGAAAATTACTTTGATAAAACTAAATGCAGAACATAAACAAAGATTACTTAGGCTGTGATCGAATGTCATCTGGAAAAGTAGAGAGTATTGAATAGAGAGTACTGTCCAAAGTGGACAGTGTCAGGAAACAACACCACTGAATGAAAGATGAAAAAAGAGCTGTTTAAATGCACTGGGATAATAAACAAAACATTGTAAAATAAAGCCGTTAGCCTAAAGACGCTAGCAGTAGTTGTTATTATGCTAACCATTGCTGCCAACCTTATTTTGAGCTGTAAAAGATAAACTATCCAGTTTGTTTGATGGTTAATGTGGGGTCCAAGTTAGATCAAACTTGCCTGATGATTAGACCAATGAACAGGACATGACTATGAAGTGATAATGGGTTAAGGACTGAGCATGGACAGCCCTGGACTTGATAAAATGGACTAAGACTTAGCTTGGAGCTCTGTGACTTGAGAGAGACGACTTGATGTTCCTCAAAACATAGTGTCATTTGACCAGAGGTGTGAACTTGCAAGTCATGACTTGGGCTTGAGTCAGACTTGAGACACTATAGAGGAAATTTTGGTCTATACGTCACTTTCTGCCCTATTGCGCATGCTCCATCTCCATCAATCAGGGCTGAACAGGTCTGATGGACGTCTGTCTTCTGAAGTTTGAGAAAATGCTTTTCACTTTGTTTTTCACTTACCTGAATGTAACTTTTAAGGGTCGTAGGATCAAATCTTATCCATAAATGTTGACTTAGCAGCATAACTTTTGTTTTCGCAAAGTGATCATTTCTTGTAGTTAGCTGACAACCGAGCTTTTTCGACTTGTTTCCACTGTTTGTGTCTCATCTACAGGTCGGGTGTGCATCACCTGGGTTGATAAACAAAAAGTCCCTCTATATTTTGAAAACTTGGGACTTGACTTGGACTTGACTGTCAGTGACTGTAGACAACTTGATGCTTCTCAAAAAAAATTAAGTTGTGGAATTTTAGAAATGTTAAAAAACAAACTGAAATATGTCCATCCAATTTCTGTTTTCTGACCAGACATTTGTTTTAAAGTCACTATGATCAGGTTATATACATCTCCAAAACGGTTCTTTTCCTTACCACCAAATGAAAGTGTAGAATGTTTGCTTTAGGTAATTGACATGGCCTGAGGACGTAACAAGACCTTGCTGATGTTTTTCTAACATTATCTCTTGTAATGTTGACATAAATCACTTCAGTATCGCCCAAATTGTAGCACAAGTGTTGAGTGACTTCTCTGTGATATTGTCAAACCAAAAACCGCTCCCACACACACACAAGCTCCTTTAATTTTAATTCTGTGCATGACGCAGATCCAGCGTACACGAAATAATAATTACAGAGGAGAAGAGAGATAAGATCGAGCCGGTGTCATGCTCAAACTCCAAACTCTAAACATACAGTAGGATCCGAAGGCAGAGTGTGTGACAGTGGGGCCTTTGTTTGAGCTCAGCGCTGTTCCTGTCAGCGACTTTGATTAACAACCTACAATAAAACAGACTAATTCAGTGAGTTGTGGTGTGTTCAAATACAGACTGTACATGTGCTGTTTAATGGCTGATCTGGGAAAGGGACTTTTCATAACTGCTAACCGACTATAAATTATTATTACATTTGAGCTAAAGTGACTTTATGGTGCCGTGCCCAGTTTTGTATCTACATTACTATTTCATTTCAAACTTCTTTTCAACTGTAGGCACGTTTTAGAAGATCTTTACAAGAAAAAGAGACAACTGAATTTACTGAACATAAAGTCAAGTGATAATTCTTGACTAATGATGTGTTTGAAAGCACTTTTCACAACTTTCAGAAGCCACAGTTGATTTTTATGGTATGCTAACATATGCTAAAAGAAACTTCCTAGATGTTGGGAACAAAATAAACTACCGTAATGTTCGCACTAGTCGGCTCTAAAAACATGGTTGTTGGCAGGTCAAACATGTATGTGTAATATGATGATGACTTATGTGTTGTTTATTTATTTTTAACTGCCTATCAACTTCAAATGAACTGTCCTTTTATCTGTCTGTGCAGTGAATGTGTGAGGCCTTCTGTGACTGTTGCGGTCTTTTTTCTGTCCATGATGTTCTTGGCATCAACCTGCCGAAGGACTGAAGATGGAAATTAGCCACGTTGGCTATAATCTTTACATAGTTAAATGAAAATGTTCATTACAGTGGTCACTCGTTCTATCACGATTCACTTTCTGCTGCTTCGCTGTTTCGTGTATTTTTTTTGTGTGCAATTTTGCTTTTTTTTTTACAGTGTGCAGTCTTATAGACGTGGCTGTAAGCCTGCTTTTCTCTCAAACACACTGTTTCTGACCGTATCACATCGCAATATTCACAGACAACAGCACAGAAGCTCTTTTATAAAACTTCAGACAGTTTGGATCATGCAGGGGAAGCTGACCTGACGCTCGAACATTTCTCCAGGTGAGGATTTGACTCTTTGAGCTCGTAGTTACGATGATAAGTTTGTTCACGCTGGAACATCATTTGTGTAGTTCAGAGATGTGTTTGAGGAGCGTGTTGTGACTTCACTAGAGTCTGGATGTGTTTCATGGCTCTGAACTCCAGAGTTTGTGTGATCCGTGGCTCTGTGGTCGGCGGTGGAGCGCAGCGGGATGATCAATGTGCCAAAAGCAGAACAGGTGAACGCACACAGCACCGTCCCTCTTTAAGCGGTCACAAAAACGACTCGCGCTGTTGTATCTTGCGGTGAATCATGTGTTCAGTGCATTATTACCTGTACAAAAGACACTAAACATCAGAACCAGGCAGGTTATCAACTGAAATTACTGGTAAAAAATGAAGATCATTACTTCACGGGTTTCACCTATCACGGGTTATTTTTGGAACCTAACCCCCGCGATAAACGAGGGACCACTATAATGTGTTGTCCCTTTATAAAAAAATAAATAAGAAATAAGAAAAATAAGAAATTGAGCACATCTAAAAATAAGTTAGACAAAAAACAAATGAAATAAAAACGGCTTCGTCAAGAAATTATGGTGCTTATCACACTAATTTTCACTGAAGTAGATTCTTATTTCTTATCATATACTGTATGTGTATCTCTTTACTTTGAGCTATTTTGTTTAAAAAACGAGTAAAGTGCAAATCAAAAATATTTACCACTTCCTGCTTCTGTACAGTGCAGACGTCTTTCTATCTTGTCCCATCTATCTCTTGCTATTTCTTGCCTTGCTGTCTTGCTTTTATCCCATCTGACATTTCTTGGACACTGTCTGCTTGCTTTGCATTTCATGTTTGGAAGTGCGAGTGGCGGCGCAAAGGTTCAGCGGCCCGGGGGCTTACTCCAAATGTAATTTCTAAAATCTGTCTCCAATCACATTTCAAACAGAGCTGGCAAACTGGGCAATCCTGGAGAACTAAAAGCTAGAGAGAGGAGCGGTGTCTAAAGGTGAAAAGTGCAGTGTGATTAAACTATTGACAGCTTTTGGTTAAAATGGCAAGAAAATAGGAAGACCTTTACAAGAAAAAGAGACAACTAAATATACTGAACATAAAGTCATTCCTATTAGATTGTAGTGAACATGCATGTACTTATATCCATATTCTGTGGATTATGATTAGGATTTTAAGGTGGCCTGTCCTCCCACTAACCCAAAAGTCCACATTCCAATCCTTGCGACTGAAAATACACACGGTTTTTGTGGCCTTGAGCAAGACACTTCACCTGCTTTGCTTCCACTGTAAATTACGCTTCTTGAATGTCATTCTGCTCCACAAATGAACTCATCACAGAGAAACCCAAGAAACTCAAGTAATGCCTCAATATTCTACATTAAATATCAAGTTTTGCCAAGTGAAGAAACCATTCTTTATTGAAAAAGTGACAGACAATATCCTCTCTCTCTTTCTCTGACATTGTTTGAACTGCTGCGAGCTACATTTAGTTTTACGACCAAAAATGTGGCCGTGAACTTCAACCCTTGACACAACAATTATTTCCTCCAGGCGAAGTTTTACAAGGGCGGGTCAGTCAAGAATTTTCCTAAGATCAATTATTTTTACAGCTTTGTTTTTGTTGGTTGAGACTTCTCGTTAATATATAAGATAAATTTTTTTTTTTTTTTTTTTTTTTTAATTGACCTTTATTTAACCAGGGAAGTCCCACTGAGATTCAGAATCTCTTTTGCAGGGGAGCCCTGGGGGAAATATTCACTCATATTGGGCAGGAAATTTACAAATCTACATCAGGACTCAACGTTCATAAGAATAAATGAGCTAAAACAATATAAAAAAGTCAACAAAGCAGCAGTGGAACAGCCTAATAAACCGCTGGGTCAATACAATTAAATTTCACTCTCATATGTCAGAATATGTTTATTTAAAGGTCCTATATTATGCACATTTTTAATCTCACATAATGTTGTTTCACCACTAAAAACATCCATCAAGTTGTGCTTGGCTTCATCCGCGTCTATTTTAAAGCACAAATCCAACATGTTCAGCTTGTATTGTTCCCTCAGACTAAAAAAATGCAGTTTCTCTTTGTGATGTCATTGAGTGAAAATACAGAAAGTGCTCTGATGCGTTTTTAATCTCCACACACCTTCACTAGAGTCAACTGATTACTTAAAAGTCCCATGTTACAGAATCTTTGAGATTTAAGCCATGTTGAAATCAGTTGTATATTGCTTCATTCACAGATGTTTGAGTAATCCTGCGTTGAAAATGTTCCACATTGTGATGTCATGAAGTGGATATTTTAAAGTTAACAGCTTTTGAGCCTAATTTGAAGTGGCTCTCTACCATTCAAATTGTTATTACACATTCAATTTTGTATCTTTACATTTTTTTATTGGCTTCATAATTTGGAGTGAGTCGAGTCAAAAGTTTAAATAACGCAAAAACAATAGCTGTAGCTAGTAAAGATTCTCCTGAAGGTACATGGGATATAAAAGCCCAGTGAAGCACATTTAGTATTACCACATAGTGACATCACAAGGTGGAAGAGAGTGTTTTCAATTGAGTTGAAGAAGACAGCCTAAACATACAGGATTTTTGTGTGTACATTTGTCATTTGGAGGTCTTTGTTGCACTAAATTAAAAAAATACAAATCTGCTTCTTTACTTTGAACAGGTTTGCATGGTCACAATATGAACTGTTAATTGGTCTGGAGGAGGGGCCGCTCATGTTTGTTTCTATAGAAAAGTGGTCAGTGTAGCTGTATTTTTTTCACACTATGGCATTAAAGAGGGTTGAGCAATAATTTTTTGTTCAAGGGTCAAATTTAGACCCGGACAAGTGATGAAGGGCCGAACTGTGGTCGTTGGTGTAACAAATTATCATTATTGCAAACACAACTATTTTGACAATGAAGTCTTAGTTGATCTAAATTTGGGACCAAATATATTGGTTTAATCTGCCTTCTTATTCTTAGATATAGTTTTTCCTTTTCACTTTCTGTATACATTGTGGTTTTGCATGGACTCTGGATTTTAAGTCTTTCTGAGGCCAGTTTGGGTTAGATAAATGGTCAGAACAAAGCATACTTTTAACTTTGAGGATATTTTGTCATTTAAAATCTCCATTGGTTTACCATTAAGCCTTGTAAAAATTCTTCTGATGTGTGATTCTCAAGCTCTGTAAGTAATTCTGAGCGAATATAAATAGGTTTTATTATTAGTAGTAAAAGTTGTGAGCTATGACAGTGCTAATTGTCTTCCCCTTGCATCCCTGAGGACCAGAGGAAGAGTTCATGCTGTTTTGGCTCCTGAAGCCCCGTCGACAGGAGCACAGCGCTGGAACCACACTCTTCAGACGAGAGGTGGCCAGACCATGGATCCTGGCTCCTGTCCCAGCCCTGCTAATTACTGCCCCTCTTCTGAGCTAATTGGCCGATAAAAAATGAGGCTGGCCCTTCACCGCTGCAGCGTCCTGGTGCAGACTGGCAGCAGAGAGGATTATGGGAACTTATGAGGCATGGTGACACTGGGCCAGCGCTCGCCTCTGCTATTAATTTGACTGTCAAGTGGTCTCTTCTGTACATGTGAGTGCACTGGAAACTTTAGGCTGGAGTTTCTATGTCTTTACATATTTTCCTTTATTCATTCTTTTCATTTTCTACTGGGAACAATGGGAACAACTTGGAACTAGGCAAGGTTAGAAACAGACAATCGTTCACATTTTGATTCATAAACTGGAATATTTTAGAGTGATGCAAGTGACATGCATGTTTTTGGAGGTATAGGAAGTCAGAGTACCTGGAGAGAACCTATGGTAACACAACAGGACATGCAAACTCCACTCAGAAAGACTGTGATCTCCTTATTTTGAAGCCAGATCTCTTACTGTGAACAGATAAGAATAAGAAGATTTTATAACTCAATTTTATAAAGGTACAGGTACAAAACAATAGGCATCAAACTAGCTGAAGAAAATGCAAAATCATGACAATCAAGATAGTAAATATTTTGTCTTCTTCTCTTATTTACTTTTCTATGTATAATGTGTAAAACATGGTTGTTAGTTTTAAACAATATTCTTAAATGTCAGAGACAAAACATACATCAAAAATATCTGATTTCCACAATTTTCAGATTATTGAAATGTCATGTACAGTTTTATGATTATTCTGATTTCACACCAGCCAGATCTGTGATGCAGGTTTTGCAGAGGAAATATTATCCTGTAAAAGGAAAAACTGATGTGACAAAAGAAAACAGGAAATGCAATAGACTGAAATTGTTACAACAATAAAATTTACTCTAAAAGTAATTGTCAGGACTTTTTGAGCATCATATAGATTAGATGAACAAATTAAAGAACAATTGATAGATGAACTTCAGTGGCCTTAAGACCCCCATGCATTTTTAAAACAACAAAATTAACTCTATGCAACGCATAACAATGCTCATACATAATGATATTAAAGACAATGAGCAATTGCTGAATGTTAAAGGAGACCTATTGTGATTTTTCCCTGTGTTTAGGAAGAAACTGTGGTGTACACGGATCAGTAATTCACATTTTGTTCAATGTTAAACACAAAAATGATGTAAACAGCTTAGAAATAGAAACAGGTCTATTGACTTCCTGTTTAAAACTGCAGAACTGATAAGCCCCGCCTCTTCATTTAACTTTAATGAACCACAGATTTTAAAGTACTAGTTTTTGTTGTTGAGAGGCTACATGACCATTTTTAATTATTCAGAAACTGAATTTTTGAGTAATCGTAAGTAAACACAAACAAATGGGCGGGGATAGGTGGTAGGTGAAGACAGGGATTTTCTGAGCACTGGATCATCAGCTGCAGGACAATACAAGAATACTCACACATGCATGAATCAATCCAAATACAAGTTTAGATAAATAGATAATGAGAGAACTCTGCTGTAACATTAGAAGTAGATTTTACATAACAGCTCCTCCTTAAGACTGAGTGCAGGTGATTATGGCTCCAGCTGCGGTCCTCCACGGCTTCTTCAGAGCTCTCACTCTCTCCTCAGATTTACTAAAGATAATCTGCACATGCAGAGCGCTCTGGTTATGAATGGGTGCATTCCCTTAGTCCCGCCTCTTCCGTTCCCACACACAGACCAATCAGAGGCGCTGGTGCGCAGCGGTGGGACGTAGCGTCAGCTGCCGTCGTGTCGGGATTGGAATGTTACCGACTAACAATCGAAACAACTGAGCACTCGGTAATTGGACACTGGGATCAAGGAATCTCGCCTTTTGGAGCCTTTCTTGTGCTGTTTCCCGGTGCGGAGCGCGAGGTGTGGTGCTCCGGATCACTCACTGACGGAGTGATTTTACGCACAGAGACAGAGCGTGGAGCGGGTCATAAATAAGAAGCGAAATGCAGGGATTCGTCAGGTTACATTTGTGCTGCTGAGCTCCGCTGTGCTGCTCGCGCTGCTGCTGCTGTTCACCGGGACCATGGAATGACTAAACACCGGGACTAGCTCTCATTCAGCGGAGGACTACGACACGGAGCAGCGCTTTCACTCCTGCCTCATGCACTAGCGGCTCCAAACATCCAACACGGGCTGTACCTTTCCATCTGGGAGAGCCAAGCGGACCCCAGCCGCGGGAGAGAGTTCCCAAGGCGGCTGGCTGTGGTGAGTTTCCTCGGGAGAGAGGCACCACACACGTCTGTCTGTGTGGAGGAGGCTTTGAAGACGCGTAAAGTAGATGCAGTTATGGTCAAACTCTTCACCAGAGGGAGAAATAAGGGACAAGACTTTTAACCAAATCGCCCACATGCACTGGAACAATTTGTGGATCTGGGAAGCGAATACTCTGAAGGGGGCGCCGGAGGATGGAGCGGTGTAGCCGGGGTGAGTGAGGAGAGCCAAACTTGGGTCTCCTACTTTGAATTTGTCTTTGAATTTGCCTCTGTTCCCGGGACACATGCAGGCCAAAAAACGCTACCTGATCCTGCTCTCCGCCGGTGCGTGCCTCGCGCTCTTGTTCTACCTCGGCTTTGAGCTGCCACCGGCGCGCAGGAGCAGGCACGAGCTCGGCGGACGGAAGGAGCAGCCCTGGCCCCACTTCTCCGACCCGTTACCGCCTCTCCTCCAGCCCTGGGACCAGACGGACACGGAGGAGTACAACATGCACATTTCTCCGCGGCAGAAGAGAGATGTCAGCACCAGCGTGTACCGGGGGAAACGGTGCCGCATGGACTCCTGTTTTGACTACTCTCTGTGTCAAAAGAATGGATTTAAAGTTTATGTTTACCCACAGCAAAAAGGAGAGAAGATTTCAGAGAGTTACCAAAACATTTTAGCCACAATTGAAGGCTCTAGGTTTTACACATCTGACCCGGGACAAGCGTGTTTGTTTGTTTTGAGTCTGGACACGTTGGACAGGGATCAGCTCTCTCCTCAGTACGTCCACAATCTGAAAACTAAGATTCAGAACTTGCCTTTATGGAATGACGGGAGGAATCACCTTATATTTAACTTATACTCTGGCACGTGGCCGGACTACACGGAAGATCTGGGGTTTGACATCGGACAAGCCATGTTGGCCAAAGCCAGCATCAGCACCGAGAACTTCAGACCCAACTTTGACGTGTCCATCCCGCTGTTCTCCAAGGATCACCCGAGAACAGGCGGGGACAGGGGCTTCCTCAAGTACAACACCATCCCGCCCTACAGAAAGTACATGCTGGTTTTCAAAGGGAAACGTTACCTGACCGGGATCGGCTCGGACACCAGGAATGCCTTATACCACGTGCACAACGCGGAGGACGTGGTGCTGCTGACCACGTGTAAGCACGGCAAGGACTGGCAGAAGCACAAGGACGCGCGCTGTGACCGGGACAACGCGGAGTATGACAGGTGAGTGACACTGAAGCTGCTGCTGCTGCTGGTGGAGACGCTTTGGTTTGACTCGAGGCTTCCTGTGGTTGTGCCTGTGTTTTGTGGAAGTGACAGGAGAAGTACTTTAAACTCTGCTAGAATGAGCTTTGACTCCTGAGAGTTTGAATTGTTTAATAAAGGTGCACTATGGAACTTTTCTCAGGTAGAAATACCACCTGTTCATCCATCTGAATAGTACAAACTTTGGTGGTCCAAAACATATTCACAAATGAATCACTTTTTGTGTTAAGGTAAAGCTATTCCTTTTGGCTATTTCAAAATGGCTAGATTTATATTATGATGTTGGGATAAAAAGAGTTGGTTTAACAAGTATTTGCTTCAGCCTACAACTTTTTGGCCTTTCTAAAAGTCAAGTTATTGTTTTTGCAACCATGTTCGTACTTTTGTCGAAATAAACACTACTACTACTACTACTCCTATACTTTTTAACTCTTTTAGGTAATCGATTAGTTGGGCGAGTATTCTTTCGATTAGTCAGTTTGTTGTTTAGAACGTATGAATTACTTGAATACTGCCGAGCTACAATTATCCGTAACAAGTTCATGAGTGCTTGAAACTTTAGTCTTGTTTTGTTTAGGTTTTGACTGTCTTCAGATAGAACGAGATACACATGTAGTTTTACTTAGAATAAGGAAATTAAGCCTAAAATTGTCACTTCACTTCATATGAGAATAAAACTTGCTTGTTCTAATCTTGGCGTAAGAAAGTCCAATTAGGCCTAGAACAAAATACATTTAGTTTAATTCAGGTACTTAGTTTGTTTTAGCTTAATCGTATCTATATTTTTTCTTGTGAAACACCATTTAAGGACATTTGGACGGTGTACAAACTAGTGTTGAGGATTTATTTGAACATGACATGTTTTGAAACCTAAATAAAACCAGTTAACGATTATTTGATTACTAAATAAGTTCACAAATTCATCGATTAGTTGTGATTAATTGATTAACTTGTTGCAATCCTAAACTCTTTGTTAGTCAATGATAAGTCACTTTGACGAAGGCTGCAACATTTGAGAATATTTACAGCAATTGTGATTTTTCTGTACACTTTATGATTCAGTTTGTGATTCATAATTTAATTACAGAGTTCGGTTTAGAGTTTAGAGTAACTGAATCATTTTCTTAAAAACCTGAGTAAATTTAATGTTAATGAACTGACAATGCATAATGATAACTATTTAAAGACATGTGCAGATCTAATTACAGACAATTACATATTTTGTTGTTTGTGAAGGAAAGGATAATACTGAAAAATGCAGCGTTTGCCCTTTGCTAATTGCATCCAATATAAATGTGATTTTGATTAATCAAGTAGAGACACAGCAAGAAGAATAATCACAACATTTACCAAGGATAAAGCATAGCAGTACTTTCAACAATACTTCAGTGGAAATGTTTCTCATGTAGGCGTCAAAGTTAGCTAGAAAACTACCCTGAAAAGTGCAGTTTCTTCCAAAAATTAGCTAAGTATCTGCCCCTGAACTATGACCCGACTCCTGTCCCTCTTCTCACGTCTAAATATCGTTCTCTGTTCAGATGACTCTGAAACTGTAAGCACAAAAACTCCTCCAATGTCTGTTATTTTCATTTCTAGAGGTTTAATTTTCTCTCGTGTGTCCCATCATGGCCCGCCACAAAACCACCGCGCACTACTTGCTCCACTTTTACAACTGCTTGATGTGGTTTGTGACACTGAAGATGTGTTGATCTGGATTGTTCCACGTTATGACACCAAGCTCACTTATCTATCTTCTATTTATTCAATAACAAGCGTTTTATTACTGATACGTCCGATCAAAAAGTGCATTCTTACTGTCAGCTTAGCAGGCTCGCCTCTCCACAGATCTGTCTTGTAACTGGACCTGGTATCTGTCAATGCAAAGCAACAGTATCTCCATGGAAACAGAGGTGGCACACTGTTCACCAGAAAGGTTACATAATGCACCTTTAAGAGAGTTTATTGATCACTGATGATTTGTAATCAAAGTTGTATTTATTCTTGTTTCACATTGAGGCTTGAAGTAAAGATAATCATAAATAGCTGCTATTATCTTGTAGTTGTAATAGAATTATTGTAGCATTGCTTGTGTGTTTATATTTCCGTTTTTCACCAGTGCAGTTTTGTGAAGATATCCTTTGTGTGATTATAGCATTTGTTTTCTAAGAGCTAAGTTTATTGTTATTAGCATTAAACTATTGATGCACTGATCCGATACTGGAATATTGGATATGAAGTTGATCCATGAACTTTGGTGGTTTGAGGTATCGACCCCATGATATTGATTCAGCCGATATTCTTTGATCGGATGTATAAGGATTATTTGCTGATGTTGATCTTTTATGTTTGAAATTTTATTCACATAATTTATGTTGTTAGGACAATAAAGAGGAAATTGTGAGCGCTTCCAGGATCTGCAAACATTTATGTTGTTGTTGTACATTAGATAACAGTTAAGTGACCCATTTTAAACAATTTTCAGTTCCTACACTGGTATCAGTCAATATCAGATCTCAATAGATACTTAAAACCAAATTATGAAAAAGCTGGACCAGCGCAACCTTATTAGTAATTAACTGCTTCAGAGAAAACACTTAAGAGCTGCTAACATCTGGACGTTCCAAAACGAAACAAAAAACGATACCTGAGCATAGGGCTGGGCGGCTGAACATGTATAAAAACTCATTCCTCCCAATATCAGGGAACCTCCTAAATTCAGTCCACAGAGCAGGGGGCTTCTGTATATGCTTTTTTACTGTTCAGATCTTGTTCTTTATTTGTACTGTGTCTTTTCTTCTGTGGAGCAGCCTGTAAGTCCAAAACAAATTACCTTCCAGACAAAATTAAAAAAAACTCTCTTGACTTCTAAGCTCATTGTGGCGAAGAACTACAAAGCCCACAATGCATTAGGGTCAGTGAGCAAAACAAATATAAATATAAAAAAAAACATTTTCTTGTTTAAAGTGACAGGTTAGATAAATTTTTAACATAGTGAACATGATTATATATAGTACAATACTTGTTTGCTTATTTTCATCCAATTTGGTTGTTTTGGTGAGGTTCATTGTCTTGTCCAGTAAATATGTCATACTATATGTAGAGGTGAACTGTTACCTAGCAACAACATTGTAAATATGGCCAAAATCCATGTAAATGACACAGACGGTATGATTTGACCAACCTTAAAATCTTGTAACACTTTAATTGTGTTAAATGATAGTGTAAACTCTCAGGAAACTGTCACCGTAAACTGCATTTTGGTGCTTTTTGACGACATAGCCACGTGAGGGGATTCTGTTTAGAACTCAAATTACTTCCTGTGATTTGTGACTGTCAATTTTTTTCAAACACTATCACATCAAACTAAGTCAAAATAGAAAAATACCATAAACTGTCACATGGGCTTTAACCTCCTCCGTGCTCTTCTTCTAACCTTTTGACTGACTCTTTATTCACTCAAAGCTCTCAGACTATTGCAGTTACATTCTATCAATCATCTTTTCACCAGATCAGATCGAATCAGCCGGTATTTCCAAGCCGACAACTCACTCAACGTTTCATCTGCTTAATGTCTGTGTTTTGAAACGAGTCGGTGCAAATCTCCCATCTTAATCCAAAACAATAATAAGGGCATTGGGAGATTATGTCATTCAATATCCTCATAAATCCTATATGCTTAAAGTGGTCTGCATGTGTGGGAGCTCCAGTTAGCTTTTTGCACAGTCCCTCTGCTGCTGCTGCTGCCGGTCAATGCACTGCAGTTTATTTAGACCGCAGGAACCCAACTTTGTGCTTCTGTGTCAAAGTGCATTGGCCACACAGACAGTGAAAGGTCTCCGTGGGAACAGGACAAATTTGGTGCAAGAGTTACTTAAGATCTCAGCGTGTTGTCCTGCGCACGCTGCTCCACCTGTTAGCTCCTCTCACTGCTCAGGGAAGGAAATTACACTTAAACACTGCTTCAGAAAGTGTATGGATTCTTGGATTAGACGTGAAGTAGCAGCGCTAACAGACAGTTATGTGTTTGTGAAAAGTATTGACAAAGCAGGATTTTGAATGACCAGCTTTTTAAAATCAGCCTGACTATAGAGCAGTAATTCTCAATCTGGGGGTCGCGAAATGATTTCTGTGGGTCCCCTGATCCTGTGAAAAATTGAACATTAAGATCTTAAACAAGGTTTGACCGCTTCTAATAGAGTGATAAGTGCATAATTCTTCTTCAAAACGTATGTCTTCAAATTAAAATCAAAGACTATTTTATCACTTTTCAGGTAGCCTACATTTTATGTTTGGGGGTCGCGAATGGCAACAGTTGTTATTTAGGGGGTCACGACTGAAAAATAGTTGAGAATCACTGGGATAGAGTGTCATAGTTGGAGACAGCGTGATAACGTGACCGACTGGCATACAGCACTTCCACGTTTGGGACGGCGATAAACTGTTTTTACTTGTACTTTGTGTATAAGAGGTTGTCAGTTGGTCACAACAAAGGGCTGAGGTCTGAGGGTTAAAACTACTTCAGGTATGGAGTTTGAAGTGTCACTGTTTTCCCAGTCGTTGGCGTTTGGGTGACTAAATTGCACTGTCTCCTGTCTGACGCTGACTGACTAAAAATGGTGACAGGATGAGGTTTGGGAGGAAGAGCGAGTGCCAGGCGAATGGGTGAGTGGAAAGGGGGCGTGTAAAATGAACACGGTGGCGCAGCGGTTAGCGCTCTGGCTTCATAGATCTGGGTTTGACTCCCGGACAGCTCGGGGCCTTTCTATGTGGATTTTGCATGTTCTCTCCGTGTCTGCGTAGGTTTCCTCCGGGTGCTCCAGTTTCCTCCTATAACTAAAAAACATGTCCAATGTGCCTTCCCTTTCCCTCCCCAGGACTACAGATGGAAATTAGCTCTAAGCTAGGAACAAGCATCTCTGCTATGCTTAATGTTATTGAACATTGTCCTTAAAGGTGGGGTAGCTGATTTTGACTCTGCAAACACAGTTTAGGTTTTAAATTTGACTGCTTTCTCTCATAAATCCTTCAACACATGATTAGTATCGACATTTTTGGTGTCAACTGTGGCTTAAATACCACTTTTTCAAACAGCAAACTGAAACAAGAGCTCAGCCAATCAGAGAGCTGCATTTGGCTCCTGATTAGAAGAAACATTCTTTATTATTCAATTCAGACAGTACTCATTTGTCAAGTGTTTATCATATACTTTTTATTGAAATACACAAAGTCTACTAATTTACAACTAAAAAAATCAGCTACCAAACCTTTAATAAACATTACCTTGCCTGTAGGAGATCTCATTGGTACCACCCGGTTTGTCACAGTACATAACCTCTTTTTGTTGTTGCATGTTTGTGGGTCTGCAGATCTTAAGTTTACAGCAGTAGAAAAGTGAAGCAGAGTGAACCAACAACACACAGTCTGTCTTACTTCCTTATTTACTTAAATGTGACCAAGTGCACTGCTGTTGTGTTAATGTATGCGTGCTTGCAACTGTATTTCCTTTTCTAAACCTCATGTCCCTGTCAGTCATTTCTTTATGAATATTACTCAACAACATGTCTGGTCACTGTCTTTGAGCTCCATTGTTTGCCTCGTTTGTCTGCACTTACAATACACTGCATAATATAAAAGGCATTTACCAGACGACAGAAAGCACATGTCAGTTATTATTATGTAACTAGTCTTCTGTGTTGTTTACTTCTGCTGTAGTTTAGGTCAGAAAAGGAGCGTTTCTGGGTTAATCTGTCTTTTGTCTGGACCAGGGTTAGTGTTGACTTAGCCTCGTTGTGCTTCATTACCATTTCAGACTGGACTTCATGGATCTGGGTGATACATTGAATTCATTTGGTTAATTCTGGTTCATAAAAGGGACTTATTGTGTAAAATCCATTTGTCGGAGTTGTCCTCTCATCACTAGTTTACCCTAAGTGTTTGGATTTATTTATGCATGTTTGAGCAATCTTGTATTGTCCTGCAACATCTCATGATCTCTCTCTCAGATAGTCTGGTTTTCTCCCTCAAATTACATGCCAATTGGCAACACGGTGAATTTCTTTTATAGACTGAATTAGAGTGAATGGTTGTCTGTCTCTAACCCTGCGACGAGTTGGTCACTGTCCAGCGTGTTCCCTGCCTAAGGCCCAAAGTCATTAATGGAAACTGGCAGCAGAAAATGAATGAGTGAACTAGTCCCATAAAGTCTTTTTGACCAGCTGCTGACAAGAGCCACCTTCATGTACTTTGTGAAATTGTATCTGCTAATGCTAAAGCAGCTCCTTTCCTCTCAGTAACTATAGCAACGCAGCATGTAAAAGCAGGGCTGGGCGATATTGACAAAAACAAATATGTTGATTATTTTTGGCATATCTCGATAACGATATTTGGGCGATAATTTGTTAGTCCAACATAAATGTGCTAAAGCAATCTTAAATATTCCAATGAGCCAAAAAAACTGGTTGACTGATTTAGTGTTTATCATGATTTTCACGTTTTTTTACAAAATACAACAAAAAACGTAGCACTAATTTCAAGAACAGAATATTTTTAAATACATTGAAGTCAGTGTATATTTTTTCTATTTCATGTAAAACAAGATTTTAGTTCAAACTAATTAAAAGACTCAAAACCTAAAAGGTATAAATATCAAACAAATATTTGCCAAATTGCAGAGTGCAGAAATCTTTCGTTATATCATAATTTTGCTGTTTTGTGAAGTGCTCTGAATTACTTATTGTACTAATTCTGATAGGAATATCAACTGGTTGCAACTACGGTATTAGAAGAAAGTTGATAGCATAATTTATTTAACTTTTATTAGAATTTTTTTCTTTTGTAGCATGTTTTTACTGCACGATATACTCGATATTCAATTTTTGCATATCTAAGAATCTTACCTAAAATTCAATATATTGCACACCTCTATGTTAAAGATGGACACACACAAACTTAAAGACGCACTGTGTAGCTTTCTGGAAGCATAAAGACACTACACATTTACTGTCAATGATGGGTTAACCAAATACATTAACACAGTTGGTTTTCTTTGTTTTTCTACTGATGTATTATAATTGGGCGCTACAAGAGCGAACTCAGGGCAGCGAGACACTGTCAGGCCTTTGAACTGTGCACACAATAAACACAATAAATGCCTCTAAAACACTTTTTTAGTGCACTGTTCTAGTGCATATTCAATAAAACCACATAAAGAATGAGTCATATGTTAAAGTTGCTTACCTTAGCTTGAACAGGTAAAACATCAATAGTTTCCTGTGCAAAATCTGAATAATTTAGTCTGTTTTTTTTTCTCATAAAATCCAAGTGAATAAATCCAGGTATTATTGATATTATATATTGAGATAAACATTGTTTTTGTAATTTTAGCTTTATCTTTTTTCACTCTGGAGCTGTTCCTCTGCTGAAACAATTGTAGAGTTTTGTCAGTTAATCGGTCAAAAAGCTCAGAAATAGAAAGTAAAAAACATACATTAGAACATTTTATACTCAT
Organism: Mugilogobius chulae; assembly: GCA_038363315.1. NCBI lineage: Eukaryota > Metazoa > Chordata > Actinopteri > Gobiiformes > Gobiidae > Mugilogobius > Mugilogobius chulae. The sequence continues at coordinate 10,404,623 of CM076405.1, forward strand.
AATAGTTCATTTTGTGGCCTTGCAAGCTCATTCAAACTAAAGATGCAGACTGTATTATTTTGTTAGTGCATCAAAAACATCCAAATGACAAAAACGTGCTTCTATTTTTTTTTACGTCTATTTTTGGTCAAAAGTCTTATTTAGGCATCTTTAAAATGTGTATATATGATGTAGATAGAGAATACAATAGTTTGAGCTACAGAAAATGTACAGAAAGACCAAGGAAACAGAAGTATGACATACAGAAATTCATTATTATTTGTCTTCTTGCTCATAGTGTTGGCTTAATAACATCTCCATGGAAACGGCACCAAAACTCCTCGAATACCTTTTACCTTCTGCGTTTGGATATGCACGGACACGTTGTGTTTGCTCCCTGCACTTAACACGAATTAAGCAAAAGTTTACAGTGGAGTTTTGCTTTGAAACGGAGCTATCCATTTAGCGGTTGACCTTGTAATGACAAAATGCTTGCCTCCCACTTTAAAAGGTGTTTGCCGCTGCTGCTTCTGGCACACACCGCGCTGCTGTGAATAAATCAGTCATAGAGCGTTAATTATCGTCTTAATTTCTTGGAGTTAGCGGCGTCCTCGGGACTTTTGATTACCTCCAAACGTATCGGAGGTCGCACATTCGTGGAGTTGGTAATTAATGATTCTTCAACAGCTGTTCGCACCGTTTTGGATTCTCCACTTCACGCAGACGGAGCGACAGGCCACGCTTTTAAGCTCTGAGGCCCGTCACTTGGATGTCGGGCTAATTTAAATGGCATTTAGAAGTTAAAAGGAGTAGAGGCGTCTGGCGGATGTGTGGCGCTCGTGTCATGCAAAGTCCCGGCGTGACACGGCCGAGAATCTGACACGCAAAGGGCAAAACGCAACAAGTGGAGTGAAAGGCTAAGAATACATAGTCTGCGGGTTTAATGGTGAGGACATGGATCTCAGAGAGTAAGAGATATCCTTTTTGTCAGATTAAGAGAGAACATTGACCACTTATTCTCATTTGGTTGTGCTGCGAGATCAAATTTTACCTAAAAGTAGTCAGTAAAAAAATGTTTTTGAGGTGAAGATATGAAAGAAAGGCTTCAATTATGCTATGTTTATGCTTTTATGTACATGCAGTCTTTGTGCTTTTGTGGATCATGTAGATTGAATCAGTTGAAAAATTTCCTATTGACCCATTGACCTGAAATAAGACTGAATCATATCAGACGGGCAAAACTCACCGTAGAAAATAATGTCTTCCATGACTTGTCTGGAAAATCCAGAAAAATGATTCAATAAAAGATCTTCTGGGTGAGGTCAAGCCAAGGCGCTAGTGCTGAAAAATATCAGTGGATATTGGATGACTGCCAGAAGTGTCTATGCTGTGTCAGTTTTTGTAACTTATGCACTCAAATTGATAAACTGTATTGGAGAATCAAAGGAGGTCAAAAACAACTAGTAAACCATAAAGGCAGTTCCAGAGGATGCTTAGCCCAAAAAGTGAACCACCAGAGTCAGCTTAAATACCACCAGTGGTACATGCATCACAGCTTGAGAAACACTGATCTAGCACTTTTAATTAAATTATTTATCAGCTAATCATGTGGCAGCAACAATACACAAGTACAATAATATCTCTGTATTTAGTAATCCTGACCCTTTATTTAATGTGATGTTTAAGTTTTATGAAGGAGAAACAAATCTAGAATGGAGATCAATATCAATCATTTTGGAAGCTATGTTGTCTTAGATCGAATCAGCTCCTGGTTTAGTTCAGGTGCATTCTGGGAGGAAAGGAGACAACTACATAGACTTTAGTGTCTTTCACTGTCTGGAACCAACATGTGTTTTTGAAATAAAACTGGAACGACATAGCTAAAGTCTCATCTGGGAGTTTTTTAAAGAATGTCAATAAAATAATTCTACCATTTAGGGCTGTCAGTTTATTTTTGTCATTTAGTTAGATTATGTTTACATGAGAACCTCACAAAGTAGAAAACACAGCATGATTATGAGTTTAATTTTTTTCTTTCTTGTGGGTACAGTTTAGCCAAATATGGTTTGGTCATCGAGATGCTAAAATGTTTTGCCAAAAGCATGCCACTGTATAATCGCCAAAAAGTCGACGGGGCAGGGGTCAGAAACTATTTTTCTCCATGGACTGTATTCAAGTTAGAACTGGACCACAATCATTGCTTTAACATCTTTTATTTTTGCAAGATTTTATGTTTTTTGTTTTGTTTTGTTTTTTTTTCTTTACAAAAAACATCTCCAGCCTTGCTTAAATCACTTGGATTCAGAATGTGAGTCATTTACATAAGTAAGATTTAATTGCCTATGCTGTAGAATATTTCCCTGTTTTCAAAATATGTCTGACTGAATTTAAGATATTTAAAATACCAGAACACCAGTACATAAAATGGTTTTAGCTCATTGATTGCTTATTACATTTTGCTCAATGTAATATTCAATCCCTTCAAATAACTCCAAAGCAGTTTGATAACAATAATAGGTCTACAGATTAACGTTTGTCAAAATCCTAGAATTTTGAGTTTTGAAATTCATGTTTTGCAATGATTCTGTAGCTTATAGGTTATTTGATATATTATTTTGTTAATTTATAGTGATCTTTGTTAAAGGGGTCCTATTAAAACGTATGTTAACCTTGTTATAACGGCCTCCCTTCACCATTAGTTTACTTAAAGTTATATTTGAATTGATTCATGCATGTTGGAGTAATCTTGTTTTGTTCTTCAGCTGGGCTCAAAAATCCCTGTTCTCACCTACCACCTATCCCCTCTCACTTGTCTTTATTTACTTGTTATAATTCAAAAGATTAAGACTCAAAGTGAAGCATATGGTTCAAAACTGTCCTATAGCTACTTTCCAACTATAATAATTAGTTATTTTAAAATCCGATGCATCTTACAAATAAATTTAAAATGAAGAGGCGGGGCTTATCAGTTCTGCAGTTTTGAACAGGAAGTCAATAGAGCTGTTTCTATTTTCAAACATTTTTAGATCAATTTTGTGTTTTACAATGAACAAAAGGTGAATTACTGATCTGTATGTTATTGTTTCTTACTATAGTTGGAAAAAACACTATAGGTCCCCTTTAACAGCCACAGACAGATGTTGAAATACGCAAGTCAATCAAAAACAAATAAAAAGAGTAACAGTTATTCTCATAAACACGCAGGGGCTTGATTAAAACACACGTAGTTTACCCAGGTCTGCGATGAAACATGTCTTCAGTTGACTTCAGTCCAATCTAACCAGCCCACAAAGTTAAAATACAAGCGTCACTGTCTCCTCCACATCAAACGCCAACAAAACCAATCCTGTTTGTTTTGGCAATAGTCGAAATCAAAGTTTTCACAGCGTTAATATTTGAGTGGATTAAACCAGCACCATCTTGCTTCTGTCACTGCTAACAACACACGGGATGCCACGACTTTAGCTCGGGGCCATATCTGCTCATGTACGGGCTTTGTGTTGTCGCGCTGTGATGTGGAGCTGGATTAGGCGCCGAGCTCTTCTGTCAGTTTCACCTCCTTCTGACTGACGCGGGTTTGATCTGGAGTCGTTTACCTGGGAGGAAAACCCTACGTAAACTTCAGCTTGTGGAAACAGCTCTAGTGTGGGCAGTGTTCCTGTTGGAAAGTCAGTGAATACCTGTGAGTGTCGTCATGATACTAAAACTTCAGACTCCATTTTGATACTAAGAAATGCACTTAATACCTATTTCAATAGCACTGTGGTGACCAAAAGATATGTCAATACTAAAACTGGTATCAGTACTCATTTGAACAAATGCCAATAACGTAAACGGGACAAAAACTTGGGCCAAATTTGATAAGTGCTGTAGTCGACCAAATTCGTTGACGTATTGTATATTTTTATTATTATTGAACAGCAACTGATAGATGAAGAGTTGGAACTGAGTCATTGGTCTAATCTCCCTTTTTTAATATAAACACACTGTGACTTATTCATTTTCTGTGTAAAATTATGTTTTTAGATAAACTGCATTGCACTTTTAGTCTTTTTTTATTTTTTATTTTTATTATTTACTTTTAGGGTGCATTCACAATACACTTTTAATTGGGATCAGGATTCGTTTGTCTGGATAGTTCGGTTCGATTGGGTAATTGTGAACGCACAAACGAATTCTGATCCGGTCCAAAATTCCCAAATCTGGTTCGGTTGGAGAGGTCGGTCTCGGCTCGGTTGAATCGAGTTCTGGAGCGGTTCGTTTGTTTTGTGAACGCAAACGGAGCGAGAGCGAAACAAAACCAGGAAGTGAACACTGACGTGATCCATGCTGAGACACACGTGAGGGTCAGAATCACAACAAACAGCATGTGTGAGATCGATAATGAGACAAATAATACACAAAAACACATGAAAGTAACAGGAGAAGGACGAGGATGCTTCGAGTATAATTAATTATGATCACACGACCGTATGTCACCATTTCCTCGCGTTATTTACCAAAATAACAAAGTTATAACTCTTAGATGAAAGCTATACAGAAAGTAACATTACAGCTCACATTACTGCGGGGAAAATTGTCTATATTCATCTAATATGTAGTTACACAGCTAAGTGAGCAGATGACAGACCTTTCAGATCCAGATTTACTCAAATAGACAAACTTTTTGTTACGTTTTACTCACATTTGGAACGAAATGCCTAGCCCTCCTCTCTCGTCTTCTAAAGTAAAAGTCCACTATGTCCGCGCTCCAACACATCGTCTGTCGCTCACTCTGGTCCGGTTAATGGGAAAGAAGTTGTGGGATAGATCCATAAAAACAAAAATATAAAGTCCAGCAGCGTGTTTGTTT